>SSNQ01034581.1:278941-293482 GCA_006942095.1 Nothobranchius kuhntae | reverse complement strand
TGTTAAGGATTTGATACAATAGTACATGCTTTTATGCAGATTATTGTGTCAAAATCAACCATAAACATTTGGTTCTAGTACTTTTATCACAGCTGTTGTTGCATCCATGAGTGTAATGGGGAGATGAGGTAGTGAATTTATATCTAAACAAAACTAAACAAACAAACAAAAAACACCAGTCAAGTCGCTTGTGTCTTCCTACTTTTGAAATCAAAATTACTCATGTCCCCGCTCAAACTAAATATACAAGTTTTCATTTAACACATATTGACTAACTGGCTGATAAAAAAATAGCAATAAAGTACAACAACAGAAGTCTCCCTGGCCAAACTTTTACCACAAAAAGGTTTAATTGAAAGTATTTTCTGCAAGCTGCAATACTAACTAAAGGGTTGAAATCTACAAAATACTGCAACTGTTTTCATCTCCAGCTTCTGATCCAATCTGTTACTGCTACTAAATAAAGTTTTACTGCTTCCATCATGTTAAATGAACGGGTCAAGGGAGGGTTAAGTTGCCTTTCCTGCTTTAGTCTCATCTTTGTCAAGAGTACAGATTTCACTCTGTTTACCCTCCAGTTCCAACTCCTTCATCCTTTATACTCAAGTCAGCATCTCACTTTAGCTCCACTAAATGTGGAAGCTTCTATTCCCATTAACATCCTGTTTTTTTTCCTTCCCAACTCCCACACTTTATGTACCGATTTTAGGAAATGTTTTAATTTAATCCTCGCTCAGAAAAAGGGAAAATCCCTCCTAATCAAGGATTTACGGATTTCACACACACCCTTCCATGTCGGCAGATTTTCTTCAGCTCGCCTTCAACTCCAGACTTTCACATCTGAGATCCTTTCATAGGCTGTTGGCTGGTGATGCTCAAGAAGACAGATTTGGTCACTCTTTGCACACAGAGACTAAAAAAGATACCCGCTTTAATTTAGATACCCAAATGCTGCTCATGACAGAGCTGAGACGTTATTTAGGTGGGATTGAACTGTCGTACGCTACAACAAAGATGGTCTTTTGTTTCTTTTAACAAAGCGAGTTCAGCATTGCTCATTAAAAATACCAAAAGTAAATGGCATGAGAACTCCGAGTGGAGCCTTTCAGAGAACCAGCTTCAAAAGGCTCCAGTGGTCTTTGATTAAAGTTCAAGTATATAATTAGCAGCAACATGTTGCTTGGTTCATATAAAACACATTGTAAAGATGTTAAAGAGTGCGCTGAGTTCTTGGAGATTGAACGTTGACCTGGACCAGAGTTGGATTTATGCCATTTTGTTTATCAAAGTGAATATTAAACTGTCCTCTGGTTTCATTTCTCTGGAAGGTGGACTCTTCCTGGATCATATACCTTCAGCACCCCACCTCCATATATTTTTATGGCAAATGCACCTTCTCATACTGGCCCTATTTAGGCTACACTTCTTAAAAGGTATTTCAAATTTGTATCTGTTAAACAGTTGTGATCTTATGCTTGGAGTCACTTCTTTACTCTCTCTCAGTTGTTCAGGATTTTCTCAAAAGAGGTGCTGTCTCTTATGGTGGTTGGTAGTTTATTCCACTAACGGTATCCCTTAAAGCAGGGATTCCCAAAGTGTGGCACCCCTGGGGGTGCACGAGCTGCCGCTAGGGGGTGCGCGAGGTGAAAAGTGTAATGGCTGCGGAGCTCAGAGAAGTCTGTCAAAAGTCACCATTAGCGTAGCCAGAAGCTCATTTGTGGGTGGGCCTAAGAAAATGTAAGTGGGCCCAATAAACGTAATTGAAAACAAGTATATTTTGCTTGTGTGTGTGTGTGTGTGTGTGTGTGTGTGTGTGTGTGTCCTCCGCACATGCCCTAGCTCAGGGGTCAGCAATCCGCGGCTCTGGAGACACATGCAGCTCTTCCATCCATCTGATGCGGCTCTCTGTGCTTGTAAAATAATGAATGGATATTTAAATAAAATGCTTTATATTTTACATCTGTAAGCTAATTCTAAATGTAAAGATTGTCTGCGTAAACCTGAACAGGTCCAACCCGGTCTACTGTGTGACCGGGTTGACGCGTCACACTTGTGCGTAATCTTATAGGCGCTTTCTGAGCTGAAGACGATGTGAGATTCTGGGACTCTCCTCAGACGCCACATTGGAGACAGGAACAAGCACAATTCAGCCAAAGTTTCATCATCAGGGAACATTTTCTAAGTGACAAGTCTCTCTGAGAGACCGGGTTTGGAAAACTCTCGCTTCAGTGGAAGGAATCTTCCCGCATGCGCTCTGGTTCTGCGACGTGCTCCAAGCCCCTCTCCACATCTTCAGCTCGCTGTGCACCTTATGTACGCGCTGACAGTGAGCTGCGCTGAGCGGTGTCCAGCTCAGATGTTCAGAAGGAAATATTTTCTTGAGTGATTTAGCTACATCTGTGATTTGCGAAACGAATAAAGTGTCAGTTCGTCTGCATGCGTCGGGGTAATTCTTTCTATTCTTTCTCCGTCAAAATAAACGGTCAAATACGGGAACTGTCCGGTCAACACAAGCCCTGCTTTTAACTGTTTTGTTTTCTTGTGAAAATAGATAAAATTAAACTTGATTACCACCAGAGCCAGGCGCACTGCGCCGTTATCTCCGTCGCTGTAAATGAGGGAAAAACAAAATGATCGGATCCTTTTCTGACCTTCCCCACCTACAAAGTTTAATTACAACAATCAAACGTGACAGAGCCTGGATTTGTATTCTGAACAGTCTAAACATGTTTTAAAAAGAAACGTATGACAAAAGTGGTACCTGCTCAGTAAAACCACCAACAGGGTGAAAAATATCAAAATATTGTAGGCAGAGACGGGCTACAACTTCTGGATCCACTTTATATAAATCGTTTTATTGATTATCTTCTTATGAAAGATAACTTTGACGTACACGAGCGACCGGTACCGGCTGCTGTCACCTGTTCTGAGCAGCTCTCTGCTGTCTGAGGGTAGGCCCCGCCCACAACGCCGCAGCTGCTGTGGCTCCCAGTGTTTTCTTTACTGTGGGAAATGGGTAATAATGGCTCTTTGATGGGAACAGGTTGCCAACCCCTGGTTTAGCGTGTATATATATATATATATAGCCATGCCCTGATGTGGGGCTGGGGGGTGTGTCAACATGGTCGGGACATAGAAGGGGGTGCGCGGCTAAATAAGTTTGGGAACCACTGCCTTAAAGGAATGCTTTTTCATGTTTTTAAGTCATTTTCTTGAGCCAGTAGGTGCTAAAATGACCCTACAAGGTTAATAGCAATTAAATGCCACCCATTGCCTATCGCCCCCAGTAGCCAGGATATTCCACAGACTGGAAGGTTACTCTGTTGAAATTTTGCTGACATACCTGGCGCTGCAGTCTGGTTCCATCATATTTTAGGTCATGAACACAGCCAATTTGTTTAATTTAGTGATGAATTACTCCTGTAATCACTAATGAAGGCCGGGGAGACGTTTCAGCTGTTAGAATAAGGCGTCCGCCCAAGCGACCCACCGGGACAGTGCCAGAATGCTAGATAGGCCAGTTCACCCCTGGTCATGCTGGATGTTTTATTTTTTTTTCTCCATCTGTATTCCATGTTTTCAAAATGCTCTAATGATTTTCTAGCATATCTCACACTAGTGCTTCAACAACTAAACGATAAAATCGATAAAGAAATGTATTGGCAATGCAATTCGTCATCGATTTGTTGTGTTGTGCGACTTTTTTTTTTTGGGGTCGTGCAACCTTTATGCAGCTGTCAATGAGCGCAGCTCATAGGCGGCAGCAGAGCAGGCCGAGGCAAATCAGAACAAGAGAAAGCCGTTGTTTTGAAGAGAAACAACACACTTTGAACATGGCAGAAGCAGGAAGACCTAAGATAGAAGGTAAGTGCAAATTAGCTAATGCTAGCCGGTAGCAGGCTCACGATCAAGTGGTGTTCCACAAAAACACGATGGTCGTGAAACTAAGAATATCTAAACTCAACAAACAGAAGAAAAATCTCCACCATCCTGTTTATTTATCCTGTTTAAGCTGTCTGCAGCACCATGGAGCAGAACCGTTGCAGTCAGGTGCTGCTTCGAGTCTGCTCTGCACAACCCCGCAGCAGGATTATGGCAAGTCACTGTAGCATGTAATTCTCAAACGTGTCTTTTGGATTATTGCGAACCCGTGCACAATAGATATGTCACCAATATATTCTAGCTGTAGAAATTAAGAATTATTAGCATTTCCAGTAGCTTGCTACTGAACATGTTAATGAAATACGTAGAACTTTACCGATCATAGTTTAACTATTGATATATTTAGGTGATAGCATGTTGGTTTGCATGCTATTGAACAGTTTTCTAATAATATTCTGTTGTTAAATAAATGAAGGTGATAAATAAATGTTTCCCCTAGCAATTTTTAAATTTTCCAATTTAAGTCGATCAATCAATTAATCGAGTCAACACCTCATCCGATTAATCAGTTATCTAAATAATCGTTTGTTGCAGCCCTATTTCACACATAAGCAGCAAGTTCCCACAACAACCCTACACTGGTCCACAATGAGACCATGCAGCTACTAGCCAATAAGGAAAAGGAGAACTCATGGCACGTCACACAGCACGCAGCTAGAGTTCTGATGAGAATTGGAAAGAGAGATCATATCTCTCCTGTCTTAGCTTCCCTACACTGGCTGCCTGTTAAATTCAGAATAGATTTTAAGATCCTCCTTCTCACATATAAAGCTCTTAACAATCAATCTCCATCATACATCAGTGACCTGATTGTTCCATACGTTCCTAACCGAGCACTTCGCTCTCAGACTGCAGGTCTACTGGTGGTTCCCAGAATATCTAAAATTAGGATGGGAGGCAGATCTTTTAGTTAGTGTTCAGTTGACACTAGTCAGTGACTTTACAGCAATCTGCTGGGTTCCTTATATAGGAAACTTTTTTCTGATTGGCTTAATGAACTGACCTGTATTGGAATGTTTATTATGTGAAGTGCCTTGAGACGACTCGTAGTGATTTGGCGCTATGTAAATAAACTTGAATTGAATTGAACTGAATTGAACATACATCCACATTCTGATCGTTTTCTGTAATAAATGTATTTTTTACCCAAATATTCTGTAGATCATTTTCAAAGTGTTCAGGTCTTTATAACCTTTCTGAACAGACTGGCTCCAGACCACAAGTTAAACTGTGATTCTGTTTTTCATTTGAAAATGATCAATCTGCTCTTTAGGGCCTTTCAAAAGCTGCCCATTTCTTCTACTTTGTTAGATTTTTACTTCCGACTCAGTTTTGTCTCACAAGTCTGAAAGAAAACATAGACTGGTCTTTACTCTATCAGTCTGACTGCATTTCTTCTGCAGCAGAGGTCAATAGTTCAGTCGTCTGCTTTTTCATTCGTTCCGTGTTGCTGAGGAGGACGCCGAACATATTGGTGCTATTTTTAAAGCACCAAGACAAAAAATTTCAAGTGTGTGTAAATTAGAAATACTGTTAATAGAGTCTACCCACATGTTTTGTAAATGCGGTTGATTTTCCTAGACGAGTGAGTGCATCGAGATGTCTGAAATAAAGCAGCATTAAAAGCAGGGTTCACCAGAGTTAGAGGAGTAATAAATGAGAAACATTAGAAGAGAATAATGAAGTTGTTGTGGCTTGGTGATAAGCGTCATCATCAGTCTGATAAATGGTGTTTATGTGTTTGTGACTGCTGCTTTTGACAAACGATTGGAGATGAGAGTCTCTACTGGTGAGAAAAAATAAGTCAAATGAAATGTTTAATGAAAATCCAGCTTGGATCAGATCAGATGCGTGTGTTTGTTGCTGTGTTTTAGGCCTTTCTAATAACATTGATGACATTTTCATGTAGATAGAACATTTTAAAAAGGTCTAATTTTCTTCCTCTAAACCTCAATCTGAAGATGCTAATCCACCATAAAAGCATTCAGAAAGGATCTTCACAGACAAGCATGAAGGCCGTGAACAGACCTCCTTCTGTGCTCTGTGAGTAAGGCAGGCTCAGCCTCCGTGTGTTCCCATTCTTCTTCTGCTTCCTGATGCCTTCAAGCTACAATCATGTGTTTCTCTCGTCCCTCTGAAGAATATCGCTGAGATTTTGCTAGCCCTGAAAAACACTTTTTAATAAAAGACAAGCTTCAACCAACGTCTGCAGAGTGAACGGTAAAAGTTTCCTCACTTTCACCTGGTTTGATTTTTGCCTTATTTATTTTACTTCAAATGCATCAGATATGAAATATGAAAAAATATAAAAATATGTAATATAAAAAAGATATGAAAACGTTTCTTACATTTGTTTTTTACTTTCAGATTCATAACATTTGTTCTGAACAAATGTGATTATTATGGCGGTGCTGTTAAAGTCTCCA
Organism: Nothobranchius kuhntae; assembly: GCA_006942095.1. Taxonomy (NCBI): domain Eukaryota; kingdom Metazoa; phylum Chordata; class Actinopteri; order Cyprinodontiformes; family Nothobranchiidae; genus Nothobranchius; species Nothobranchius kuhntae. The sequence goes on along the minus strand of SSNQ01034581.1, from coordinate 287,114 downwards.
TCATCTGAAAACACACTTATAGTCCATATTTTGAAAAAGAAACTCTGAAAGATTCTTTTTGTCTTTTTTTTCTCACCTTTGAAGATGATTATAAGTTTACTCAGAGCAAACGTCTACATGCTGAAAACAAGCCGCAGAAGCTCTGAAACATGTATTGTGTGACTAACTCAGGTGGGTGTTTTCACAAATACCCAGAGCTCTGATGGGAAACTTCCTTTCAACAATAATATCAAGAAAAATGCAGGATTCAGATCATAAATTAAATGTGACTTTTTATAAAAGAGTTAAACTGTTGTGTGAGTGTTATCATTCATTAGCCAGTTAATACAGCTGTGTATTACGTGTCTGGTATAAGTATTACACATAAGTGTACATTTTAGTTTATGTTTAATTGTGTGTGTTTTTTTAAATCTTTTTACACAGATCTGACGTTTTTATACTGCTATTCAGGTGTTTTGGTGATGGTTGTCCTTATGCAACACGTTCTCACTCCCAGCGCGTCAAAAACAAACGCTTGGTCGGCCACCCTCCGCGTCAGACCCCTGACGCCAAAAGTGCCCATTTTCGTCACTTATGTGTGAAAAGGTTTTTTTTCCCTTTTCTGACTGCAGATCCCAATGCAGCGTAAAACTGACGCGATGGGAAATCCGCTACCGTTGCATCCCAATGCAGCGTCAGTTTTATGCTGCATTGGGATCTAATAGATTTCTGTTCATTTGGAGGCAGGGAACTTAAAGCATTTCAGCGGTGTGTCCAGATCTTTTAAAATGGGGTGGCCCAGGTGAGGCACAATTTTGTGCATGGGTGGCACCACTGGTTGTGCTTTTTTTGTTTTACCCCCAAGCCTTTTGTGGACAACGAAAAGCCTATTTAAAGGTAAATTAGTGTGGTGGCACCTGGGGTGGCCAATCAGATTCCATGGGTGGCATGTGCCACCCCAGGCCACTCCCTGGACACGCCCCTGAAGCATTTGAGAGAAGTCCAGCTGTCACACATCTGGAGCTGAATCAAAAGTGGGAGCTGGAGGAGGAAGAGCCCAGAAACAGTCTGTTGTTTGAAGCTGTCAGCTTCCAAATATAAAAGACGTTTCAGGCCAAACTTCTTCTTAGTCTAAAAAGGAAATATACTTTTTTTTAAATCCATATTTTAGAACTCTGAGACTTTATGCTTTCAAAAATGAGGCAAGTTTTAATGAAAAGGTCTGGAGGAGACTCATAATTCATTAGCAGACTGGAATGTTCAGAGTTTTTCTGCAAAGAGACTTTAATATCTAAACAAATGTTATAGATTGTTTTTCTCTGCTAAAATCCTTAGAATTGCTCCCAGTAGTTGGAGAATGTCATTCTTGATTTCCACAGTTACAATGGGCTCTGGCATGAGAGATCGGGTCTTAAGACTGTGCAAGAACAGATCATAGTGAGCATCCTTTCAGTCAGGGTTCATTTAAAAGTGACACTGTGTGAGTTATGAAAGATGGTTGTTTTCTCTACCAAAGATGATGCTTCACTGAGTTGTTGTGATGCATTAATCTTAATATTTCAATGAAATTGTTCCCGGTGTAGCAGCACCACCTCACAAACGTAAGACATCTTCTGGAATAAAACGTTAAACAGTACACGCTACCTGCTCTCCCATTTGTCTTCATGTTCATTCATTCATTCATTCATTCTCTCTCTGTCTCTCAGGTGTATTTGTATTGAAGACAAGACTTTGGGTATGATTACAATTTAAGATACATGCATGTTGCATATTTAATGCAAGTATGTGTGTGTGTGTGTGTGTGTGTGTGTGTGTGTGTGTGTGTGTGTGTGTGTGTGTGTGTGTGTGTGTGTGTGTGTGTGTGTGTGTGTGTGTGTGCCACATCTTTTTTCATGAACCAGCAGATGAATATTAGCGAAGCTGTCAGAAGATAATCACTGGATGCTCTTCTACAAATAATTTGACTTCAAGATTGCTGCCACAGCTAATCCTCATGAAAAAAGGCACTAGACTGCTTTACCTTAGGCAGTTGTAGAGATAAGCAACGGTTTTGAGTGGCTGTAACTCAGTATGTGACAACCTTCCTTAAATCTGGAGTTAACCCTGCCTGTATGTTAGGGTTAGGACCCACCTGACTGATGTTATTGACATTTTCATCTATTAGTTCTGAGTAACTTCACTTACATTCATCCTGTAAATGGGTTGAATGACAGTAAACATCTAGCTATTTAAGTCAACTTGATTGAACATGACCCCCAAATCCAACATGCATAAAGGAAGCCTCAACATAAAAACAGATGTCTAATTCCTGTGGTAAAGATTTTAATGTAACCTTCAGCGACAAAAACTGGGTACTCCATTCAAGACTGCCACCAGAACCATCAACCAAAGACAACAAAAGATGGCCGTGGTTGCATCCAAATGCAGTAGCTGCATCCTTCCAATAATGTACTTTGATTATGTCACAGCAAAGCAACATGGCTGTCCATATTCAAAGGACACTCAAATGAGTCCTAGTTTTCCCCGTATTTAGGATGTGTCATCCTGGTAGGCAACGGCTACCTCAGGATTATGGATAGCATCCCAGGATAATGGCAGATGAAGCAGGAGAGGGTTATACTTTTAAATGTTAGTATAATAATGTCTGAAGGTAGCAAAATAAAAACTTTAAGCAGGTGCATTGTTGGGCTTTTTCTGCCATATTTTTGCTTTCAATACATTTTCTTGCCAAAGCTAATAAGAAGCAAGCTAGTATGACTGGTCCTGTACTTCTTCATGTACTACCGCTAACTTTAGTNATCGCTACCACACCGCTCGTTTTTGGAGATTACCGCATGCTCCGTGACCGTGACGAGCAACCAGAACAGAAACACAACATTATCGGCTGCCCGCTCCAATTACACAACACACTTTGTGTAATCATTGTCACAGGTTCGTTACCGACGGTCACACACACAGAACTAAAATGGCAAATAGAAATATAACATTTCTCAAATAAAATGAACAAAATATTGTCATTTTTTGTAGTCAGAAGTCATCACTAACTAGCTGCCGTTTGCTATTAGCAAACATAACTGACATAAAAAAAGTTTTTCTTATTCAAAACCTATTTAGATTAAATTAATAAAATAAGTTAGATGAAAACAACTAACCTGTTCGCTGACTTGAAAGCTGGAATTAGATGATGACATGCTGCCGTTTACAGCAACACGATTTTGTATTGTATTTGTTATATTTGTTAATAAAGTTTTAAATAATGATAAAAAAAACCCTTTTTGATCCTCGGGGGCTCCAATAGCTGCAATACCGACTCTAAACTGCGTGGTGCTAAAGAGTCGGATCTTTTTACTATGATTTCTGTGAATTTCACACACGGGGCCTTTAACTCCTGTGGAGCGCTGCCATGGTCGCCACTGACAACACACACATACATGAGGTATGGGCAGGAGTGAATATGAAGGCTAGGCCATCCAAATTCACAGCAGCTCACTTATGGTCCTAATGGTGGAGGAAGGACCCAACCTTTCTGGACCGGGACAAGTCCTCACAACAACCCCCACCCCCACCCCCCATAACATATTCTACAACTGATGTCATCACCAGTGATGGGAATAACGCCGTTTAAAATAACGCCGTTACAAGCGGCGTTCTTTTTTTGGGTAACGGAATAATGTAATTAATTACTTTTCCCACTGTTGCAACGCGTTACCGTTACTGGGGACGGAAGGTTGTGCGTTAGTATGTGCTTGTCGAACGTTGAGCAACAGTGTGAGGTTTTCTGACCGCCACACTTCAGCTGGGAGCAGGGAGAGAGAGGTGTCGGTAATGCACTTACAAACACGATGATTAGCCGGGTGGGCGGAGACCCTCACTGTCTCAGTCGCTGCCTGCTGTAGACACAACAGAGCAGTGATGGGAATAACGCCGTTTAAAATAACCGCGTTACTAAAACAATATATATATATTGCTGTAACGAGCAATCTAATTAATTACCGTCTTCTTTTAACAAAACGATTGTTTCTGTTACTGATAAGGAAATGCGTGCGTTAAGCAGCGCGGTGTGTTGAAGCTGTCATCAGCTGATCAGGAGCTAAAGAGGTAGATGTTTTCATCCAAGAGCATCACGGACCGTGAAGAACGAGGAAGACATGATGAATAGTCTATGTCCTTCTTAGCGTGACAGCGGGACGTCCCTAAGGTCCGCTCGCCTGTTCACCGCTCAGACGTCCTGATCTTCTACCTTCCTAGATCATCCAGCTGTAACCTGTTCCTGATCATGTCTTGAGTCCCGCTGTAACACTGATGCATCAGCCTCAGACGTCATGGAGCTCAGGTGTTACTAGAACTACCTGTGTGTGTTTACCACCCAGCTTCAGATCTTCTGTGGTTGGGTCTGACCCAAGTTAGTACATTTAAGTCCTCCATCAGATCTTCTAGTGTAATTTTAAAGGATTTTATTTATTTAACCATTACTAGATTACCAGCAACAGAAATGCTACTAATAACACACAATTATGTGAAGCTGGAAAAATTAAAATGCTGTGCAAAATTAAATTTTTTTTTCTGTAATTTAACTAGACTGAGAGACCATTTAAAGGCTCGGGAACCTTTACAGGTGTTTCTATTTTCAATTTTAAATTTTAACTGATTGGGGTCTTGTTAAAGTAGGTAGCGCGACCCATGTTGCGAATGACCACAGTCACCAATTCTTTGAATTGTGTGTACTGAAACTCAATTTCGTTTCTCTGTATGTCTTGCACATGTGGTTGAAATGACAATAAATGACTTTGACTTTGACTTGACTTTGAAATATCACACAGTGATCTTTTAATGGTCTAGATTAGTGTAATGTTCCTGTTTGTAGTTCCTCCTGTTAAGTGCTTATTTATTTAAATCATTCAGGTTTATAAAAAAACATTTAGACATACATTTTATTATGTTCCAGTCATTAGTCATTTATATTTCACTATCGTAGTAATTTATAGTAAATTAAGTAAGTTCAATTAAGAGCGGAACTAATTTTTCTTGCATTCTTTAATGAAAAAAGTAACTAAGTAGTTATTTTTCTTGGTAATTAGTTACTTTTATAATCTTGTAACTCGGTAAGTAACTGAGTTACTTTTTTGACAAAGTAATTAGTAACTATAACTAATTATTTTTTAAAAGTAACATTCCCAACACTGGTCATCACACAGGTGCTGCTGGGTGCCATAGTGTTAGACAAATAAACTGCATTTACAAATTAAAAAACATGGACAGAGTGCTTGGACATCAATAAAGACAAATAGAAACAAAATTAAAACCGTTATGCCCAAACAGTTACTCATTACACACAGTGCTCAAGTATCATTTTGTCTTTGGTTGTTATTTGTGTCACTACTGTTTACATACCACCCACATCTGGTCGAAAGCCCATTTCACCCATGGTTGGACCCTTTCATTGTTACCTCTGCATCCTGGATACCTCCACATCTGGGAGTGTTGCTAGTGTCTGCTCGTTATTCTCTGAGTTTTTAGATGGAACAAATATAAACGCACCCGTTGATCTGCTTTACACTGTGAAAATCTGCTCATCCACCTAAATACTGCCACCGATTAGCTTTGTCTGTCTTCAGCTCGTTTCCCTTTCCAGCTGTTTCATGTGGTTGCGGACCTTAACGACTTTGGAAAAGGGGGAAAAAAATGTTCCCTCTGACAACCAATCTGAGTATCTAGAGTCTGAAATCATAATGTAACCATAGAAACATTACTTGGTATAGACTGTGTGTGTGTGTGTGTGTGTGTGTGTGTGTGTGTGTGTGTGTGTGTGTGTGTGAGCTCTGTCTTCTCCATCCCCAGTGAGTCATGGTGGATGGCTGCTTATACTGAGCCAGGATCCTCTGGAGTTTTCCTCTCCACTGTCGCTGCATGCTTGCTTAGCTTGAGGATTGCTGTAAATTTGTAGCTTTTTATTGTCTTTCTTTATTTAAATAAATTGCCAACAACTGCAGCATTTACATCTGATACAGAAACATGGACTGAAAGAATCCCATTAGAAATATAATATAATCGTGTGAATGGGAATGAATAACAGATTGTGAGATAGAGACACAATAATATGCATCATAAATTTAAAATAAAGGCAAAAATAGGAATGACTAATATTCTGCTATGTAGCATACTCTCCTACAGAACATAAGCAGCATTACTTTTAGTGCTACCTGTAACAGCAGAGCTCCACGAGACTTTTTGTCTCCTGCCCAGTCGTATCTGCGCTCATTTCTCAAAGGTCGGTGAGAGTTTGGGTCGGTTATTGTGAACATCGTGAATGAAATCTGATGTAGTTTATTTTGTTGTTCCCTTGTGGCTGTAATTAGACATCACCAGGAACAAAATCCTCCCATCAGCTGCTTTATTAAAGCTGGACCGTGAAAACAATTCCTCTTGGAAATGCCATCTGGGATTAGGCTTGTTCTGACTGAGACGTCATTCGATTTTCATCCCGTGTTCTGTACAGAGGAGTTCTGGTCTCTGACTGACAAAACATGGCACTTTTGTGTTCTGTGGTCACGAGGTAAGGAGTTGGGAGCTGAAGTAGTGATTTGTTTTTTTTTCAGCTCCTGTTTTTGACAGAACATCTGAATGTGCCTGTGCTTCCTGCTCCTGCTGTTAAGCCTTGCTTGGCAGCATCGCCTCCAGCTGTAGCAGCACCGCAGCGCCTGGCTCTCAGTCAAACAGAGACAATCGATGGATGGATAGCCACGCTTTGCTTAGCCGCGGGTAGAACAGAGAAGGCGGTTTAGAGTTTAAACTCACCAGGGTGGAAGCTTCCAATTGTTGGTCAATTTGTGAAGAAAACCTGGCGTCTCATATGAAAAATATTTAATGAAACACACTGATTTGCATCCAAATAATGTAAGCCTTGCTGCTGTTTTGCCCTTGATTCGCTCTGCTGTGACACGATGAATGTGCCCTGATTAATAATTTAGCTTGACGGTTTAAGCAGAGACTTTTCACCCAGACCTGTCGGGTGGTGCTACTTAACCACCTGTGGGAATCCATCAGTAATGAGTTGTACTAACTCAAATCACACTTAATACAAACTCAGAAAATGAACTCAATTTGCTTGGAGGATGACGGTAACTCAGCCACCTTCACATGTAGCACATTGTGTTGCGCCCAAGCATTCCTGCTGTTTTCTTTGGATTTACATCACTCACCTCATTCACATTTGTTTTTGTCCCCTCTGTCCTCACTGCAGGATTAGAGTTTGATTTTTCTTCTACAGAAAACAACTGCTGTTTGGTAATAATTCATCACCGAAACAAGCGTCCCACCGGCAACGTATTAAACATGAGCAAAGCTTCTCCTCCTCTAATTTACATCACCTGAGTCTAAATGAGCATGAGGCTAAATACAGGGAAACAGGAGAAGTGGCTGTTCGATCATTCAGATTCTTCCACGGTCTCCTGGTGTTTTCACACGTGTGAACGTCGCAGCGGTCCATCGCTCCTGTGGGCTTTGCAGAATGTCTGACAGCATCAGCGAGGACGGAGGATGTGTGCCATGAAGAATTGAGAGGAGATGAAACAGGCAGTGCAGAGACTACAGACTCCTAATTAAGTTGGACAGATAAAGGGAGGCTGAAAGGCTGCCGGAGAAGGGGTGCTCGGAAAGATTTGACTGCTTGAATGCAGCTGTACTTTTGGACTTGAAGACTGTGGGAGAGAAACACTTGAGGGATTTATTCAGAGCGTTTTTAAGTGAACCATTAGGAAAGCGTCTGTGATTCTAACGCAACATTAACAACACAGTCAGGCTGTCTTTAACAATAACTCATTCCTTCTGAAGGTGACAAAACAGTCCCGTCCTCGTGTTTTTCACAAATGAAAAGAGATGATCAGTGTGCAAATGGGTTTCTCAGTAACTATTCATCCAGATCAAAAAATGTTATGTTAATACATTCACATGCTTCTGGTCTATGGGCTACCTGTGCATAGCTCTGCTTGAGATGTTACACTGGCCGTTTAAGTCTGGGTCAGTGTGTGCGTATTCAACGGAAGAGGCTCTAAATTTTTCCTTGACTTTATTTGAGATTTTATGCTAATTTTAAGATACTGAGCTTAAGGCCTAGTCCACACGTATTCGGGTTTTTTGAAAACGAATATCCGCCCCTCCAAAAACTTGCATCCACACCACCTCGTTTTAAAAAAAA
>SSNQ01034581.1:237113-257677 GCA_006942095.1 Nothobranchius kuhntae | reverse complement strand
GTGTTTCAGAGAGATCAACTTCACAAAACAAACCATGAAGTCATAAAATCAAAATGCTTTAAAAAACAAAACAGCAAATATAATAAAATGTATTAAAATCTGATGAAATTATCTAATGATTATAAATATCAGAATGTCTCATGAAATGCTTCTTAATTAAACTCTGGAAAGTTCTCTCTAGATTTGCATCTACAACCTGTTACTGTCTGGAAGTATTCATGTTGCTTTTCCCACACCTGAGTGCTGAACAGTGGCAATTTTTATTTGTTGACTTATTTTATACTTTTGTTTTTATCTTTTATATTATATGTTCAGTTTTAAATTATTTAGCTCTACAAAGCACGTTGAATGATCAATGTGTAAGAAAACGTGCTCTGTGAATAAATGTGCCTTGCCCTTTGAGAAGATCACAACAGTCAACTTGTTTTGGCCAGTTTCACTTATATCCAGCTAAAATGACACAAGGTGATAGTCTGAATTTGAGTAATTGCAGTGTTTTCGGGATATAAGCAAAACACCCACATCTCATTCATTTAAAATTCTGACATGAAAGGCAACATGTGATACATATTCCTTCAATGCTATGCCTTTAATTAAACCTTTGTACTGAAACACGATTTAATCAGGTCCAGCACAAGCTTTTCAAACATCTCGCAGTGATAAGATCGTGTTCCAACATTAGAAAATATAAGGTGTACAGTTTAAACCGTGCTATAATGCCAGGTGAAGGTCTCTCTGGTTAGCAAATCATAGGCACAGATCTGTTGTGTTTCACTGTTTTTAAGATGCTGTAAACCAATTAACAGAGAAACTAAAGTCAACACAACACTGGCTGTGAAACAAAGGTTTAGGACCGTCTGCAAACTGCAACATCATTAGTATTGACTGCAATGTCACTATAATCAAATCAGCAATTTCTGTATCAGATTTACTGTAGGTCTCCTATTAATGTCCTCCCAACAATTAAAGGGATAGTTCAGAGCTTTCAAAGTGAGTTTCTGTAATGTGAAGGATGGGTAGTTTACATCTTACTTTATGAACCATAAAATGTGAGATTCCATAGAAATATGAAATATCAATCTGATGGATCTTTGAATATTTTAACCAGAAGATCAGAACTTTTGATTGCAGGGATTAAGTGACACTTCGTATTAACTCCAAGGAAAGAGAGAGTCAGGTTTATAATAGTTAAGAAATTTATTTCTACACAATTTAAACAAGACTAACTTTAACCCTCTGTGTGCTGATGGAGTAAGGTGGAGTGAGACGTGATGAATGATGATGCTGTGTGTGGAATGTTGCTATCAGAACCAGCGCATCCAGAGAAGCATTTAGTTCTGAGTGGGAGTGAATGTTTCGCTCTAAACTTTAGTAGGAGATTTATAACATACACGAAACGCCATCTGTCGGTCTACGTACCCCAGGGGAAGCCTCCGATTAGATTCAGAATGCCGAGGTCCTCTTGGACCCTTCTTGGTACTGAAGCTGGTACAAAAGCAGCGGTGCCGACCAAACTAGTCTTGGAATGCTTCCAGGTCACGCCAGGTTCATTGGCGAGACCCTGAAGGGGTCGTGAGGCTCAGCTTTTATTCTGAAGGAACCGTTGCGGTCAGGTGTAACTTGCAACAGATTTTATCCAGCTTGTCGAGGTTCTTTATGGCTGAAGAGGAAGTCCGGATGGCCTGTCCGAGACTTCTCTAGAACGCTTGAACTAAAGAAAAGGTGGCGTGGAATAGTTTTTATAAATGTCATATTTTGGTTGACTGGCGAATCAGAATTTGACATGCAAAAGAGGGTTTATACAAACACCACAGATAACCACGCCTCGCGTCAGAAACGAAGGCTCTGATTGGATCAGACAAAAGGAAATGTGTTGTGTGACTTTAGCGTTACGTGTCCTCAGTGTCTAGTGCAAATTTACAGGGTTATAATAACTTGTAAAATACTGCTGATCACAGGATTATAATATCAAGTAATAACATTGTCATTTCACAGATTGATTGAACATTGGGCTCACATTATTAATGGTAACAACAAAGTTGTTTGATTATGTATTTATCAAAAGAGAGTTCTACGTCTTCGTCTTGAGCTTTAACAAAGGTGAAGCAGTTCAGATGAGCAGAGTGCATGAAAGACCTTGGCCACTATCTCATGTAGATTAGGCCTGTATCACAGGCTTTATGTCTCTGCTCGAGCAGACGCAGCGGATCATGACCTTTAGGTCAAAAACAGGACATTCATGACGCTACAGTAAAATTTCCAATGTTATAAGTGAGAACAAGCTCGGTTTTGAATTTGGGAGAAATTCTGATGAAAGAGTGAAAATAAGGGATGTAGTCCACAACAGAAACCAGCAATTTTAGCCCTCTGGAGGCAGGCGTTGCAGATTTGCAATGTTAAAACCTACCTACTTGGTTACTCTGTTGCCAGTCCCCACATGCCAAAGACAGTGGCAAGTACGGGGTCAAAAGGTGACCAACACTGAACTGGCTTGTGCGAGCAAAATCAGCCAGAAGACAGGAGCTGGGCTGCAGGTCAAAAAAACTGTGGTCAGAAACAAGGGTCACACAAGGGTCACAGGGACAAGAGGACAGAACTGGGCTAAAGGTCAGGAGACTGACCCAACCTCTTTGCCCCATCCCTGGCTTGCAAAGATGGGACTGGAGGAGAACAGAGTGAAGACAAGCCCATCAGATCCAGAAGCTCTCTCAGACACATTGGAGAGAAACTGAAGAATGCTGCAAAAGATGATGTAATGACCTGTGTTAAGAAGAATGCTGCATGTAGTGAAAATGACACCAAATGTTTTGTGTTGAGCTACAAAGTGTGTATCTGGTAAATGACCCCATGACCTTAAGCTGGCCCAGGAAGGGTATATAAGAACAGCTCTGAACAGCAGAGAGAGATTCGACAACAGCTGGGGCAGAGGACAGAGAGACAGAGCAGATGGGGAGGGGTCATACCCCGTCCTGCTGGATGGGGGATGACAGGCAGAGAGTTCTTTGGAGAGATTCCACAGAAGTTTTGGGGCGATTCTCAGAAGACCGAGTTGGTGTAAATCAACTCTTTATCATTAGAACTAATCCCTCCTTGGGGGAAAGCGTTGGTTTTTATATTTACTCATTTTTGTATTTTTTTTTTATTTTGTAATAAACCTTTTTGAAAAAGAAACATAATCCTGATTATTTCAGGTTTTCTCTAAAGCTTCACGAGTGGGGGCCCTGATCATTAATTGCACAGAGGTAAGCACATTAATTATGGGTTCTTGAATTATCAGGACTTACTTTACGGTTTGTGACAGATTAATATAAAGAAACCTTAAGATAACGGGATTGCTTAAAAAGAAGTGAGCTACTACAGAAGGAAAAGTCTTACATGTCATTTCACCTTTAAAATAAAAGACACGATTCTAATTAGGGGGTCCAATCCAGGATCTAGTACAATAAAACTCGCCGACATCCTCTAGAACCCTGATAGATGCACTGTCTCATAAGTTCTAACGGAACCGGTAAACGGGACGGGCACGCGACAACTCCACACACATATTTCATGAGCATTTTTTAACTCAGAAGTACCCCTGAAGGACTTAGTTGTTTTTCCTTTTATCAAAACTTATTTTGAGCCTGAGAGGGTTAAACTAGAAAATTCCACAAGAATTTTTTAAAATGGGCCTGCCACCTGGCACAAGACAGTTTTTATGCGATTGTAAAACATTGACACACAATCCAAAATTTAAAGGATAATTCAATCTGACCAAAAGTGGGAAATATGTTGATAGTTTTTGCAAGTTTCTTTTGCCATGATAAATCGGATCACTCAGAAAAGTAATAGCAAACCTCCCACCGCCGAGCCACGCATTTTGATGTATAATTTGTGGGGGTGCACACTGCCGTTCGAGCCGCATTAATGTCCGTGGAAGAATAATAATAAATGCAATTAATGTCAAAAACCCTACCAGGTGCATAACAATAAGGGCCCTGATTGACTACGTTTACATGCAGCCAATATCCGGTTTATGATCGGGTTAAGGTCAGTATTTGGGTTTCTGAGTTGATCAGAATAACCCGTTTACAAGCATAAATAGAAAGAGTTACCCCTAACTTGCATAACCCGATTTAAATGCGGACGTTGGGGAAGCGTCAGGACGTATGGACTACGTCCAGACACAATATGCATCATTTCTGGTTCTTCTTGTTCCGGTGTCCGTGAAAACAACGACATGTTTCCCAGTTCGGAAGAGATAGCGACCGCGTTTGTTTGCGCTTTAGTTTCCTCGTCACTCCAAAAGTGTGGTGCTGTGCCGTGACTCGCCATATTGCTCCCAACTTGTTGTTTACTTCCGGTGTTCTGGCACATACAAGACGTCTCGCTACTCAGAAGACCAAGTTTCCTTGCGAACAGAGCATGCGCAGAACACACGCTTAGATGGGGATATCCCGGTATGCGTTTACACGACCAAACATTCGGGTTAGAAAAGCGTTACCCCACGTGTAGTAAACGGGTTTTTAAAAACCCGGTTATGAGCATATCGGGGTTTTTGGCTGTGTTTACATGGACCTGCGGAACCGGGTTATTGTGAATATTCAGGTTTTAAAAGGGTTACTGGCTGCATGTAAACACACTGATTGCTGCAGCAGCAGGTCCCTTAACTAGAGAATTCATGAAGAAATTTTAAAAAGAGACCTGCTACCTGGCTCAAGACAGTGCTGATGCAAATGTAAAGAAATGCAGCACACTTAAAATTTGAAAGGGTAGCTAAATATGACCAAAACTGAGAAATTTTTCTAAGTGGTTTGCACATAATTTTGCCATGGTAAATTAGATTGCTTAGAAAAGTAATAGCACACCTCCCGCCGCCGAGCCACTTGTTTTGATGTATATGTGGGGGTGAATGCTGCTGTTCGAGCTGCATTAACGTCCATGGAAGAATAATAATAAAGGCGATTTATGTCCGAAAACTCACCAGCTGCACAACAATAAGAGCCCTGCTTGCCGAAACAGCAGCAGGTCCCTTAATTATTCACATAACCTAGTAGTGATTTAAGTGTGAACAGGCTGAGCATGAAAATAGTCTCCCGCACCTATCTCCTGCATTAGCTTCTGAAAGAAAATAGACGGTGAAACTCTAGGATTTGAAAATCCTGACAGATTAACGTCACACTGTTGGACTCACCCATCTTGACGCATGACCAGGAAGGCTGTTGTTGGTTTAATGTCCAGGAAGCAGGAGATAATGTCTCAGCTAGTAGAAGCTAACCATTAGCATTAGCAACATCACCACACAGCAGAACTATAAAAATATCTGGAAAAAATACTCTGATTGCTGTTGTCTGAAGCTCGGCTGTGATCTGGCTCATTTACTGAGCACCCGAGTGACTAACAAGGCATTCAAACAAAAGACCAATACAAATGTGTTGATTCAACAAGTGTTCCAATCCCATTTATGGTTATTTACATGGACAGCTGGCCAGTCTGGTCATGGGTCTGAAGCCTATCACATTCTTAGTGAAATGTATTACAATCCAGAATTAAATACCAGATTAAAAAGTTAAAAGTCTGGATATCTGAAAGCAAATCTGAAGAAATATATGGGAGCTAAAGCCTTTTGCACAGCACCTATCACATCTGTTACACACAGTAAAAAATCAATTTGCAGATGAATACAGCATTTTAATGTTGGCCTGCCCTCTGGAGGACTTGCTGCCTTTCTTGGTGATTTGCCCCCATTGTAACATTTACTAACAACTCCCTCCCTGATGGTTGGAGAGTTTCTTTTGTTGTTTAAATAGCTGGAAAAATAAAGAGCAGTCGTTCAAAACCCTTGTCATCATTTACAACCAATGCTGCTTAATACCACAATTTATTTTTCTGTGTAATTATCGGCTTTTGCAGCAACAGTTGTCAGGAAAGTGTTTCTAAATCCTGTTGTTGAATCTGTAGCCTCACAATGGGACCGTTTCATCATCTCTTTGGAGTGTCTGGGACCAAACGGTAAAAACTTGCATTAACACGAAGACAACTGGGAGAGCTGAAGATTATTTCTGCCGCAACAACACATTCAGAAGCTTTGAAGTCGATGACGTTAAGTGTAGTTTAGAAAAGAAAGGATAATGTTGGTCCAAAATGAGTCAGGAGTCAGAGACACGTTGAAATTTCAGCGTGATACATAAAAATGCACTCAGAAAAGACAGGAAAAATAGCAGAAATTTAACGGTGACAAAGTGAGTCTATGGTCTAAAAAACAACATTTGAGCTTCAGTCTAGCCTTGATCCAATCTTGTTTTACTTCTTACACTCAGATCCGGGGATTATCTGAAGTGTGGTACAACCAATGTCAAAGACAAAGGTCACTGAAGACATCACTTTACATTTTATTGTCTCGTTGGCAGAGGAATCAAGGACTGAAAGCAGTCTGCTCTCATTTATAGTCAAGACCAGTGGTTCCCAAACTTATTTAGCCGCGCACCCCCTCCTATGTCCCGACCATGTCGACGCACCCCCCAGCCCCCACATCAGGGCATGGCTATATATATATATATATATATATATATATATATATATATATATATATATATATATATATATCAGACGTCAAGCCAGGGTTAAAAAAAAATATGATCGACCTTTTTCCCCATCACTTTCATTTTTTAAATAGTAATTAATAAGCATTCGATATCATTACAATTTCCTTTGATTTAATTTTAAATAAATATTTAGAGTGCCCAGGTAGCACATAAACAATGCAATTTAACGGTTTTCTTAAAGTAGGAACGTTTAACCTGTGCGGCCAGAGCGCTCTCCTTCCTTCTGCTCTGCGTGAACCTGAACTGGCCACCTACTTGTGCGTAATCAAATGTCTATAGGGGAAAATATGGAAACGATATAGCCATGAGGTTCACTTTTGCCTCAGACCGACTTATTGCAGTTTTATGGTGTGGCTGAATCTGCAATCCGCTGCCACGCGGACTGGAACAACAAATGCTGCAGTAACAGGAGTTCAGGTTCGGAGTCACTGGCTGGAGCGGACTTGACTTTAATACGTCATCCCAAAATAGAAGCTAATTTCTTAATTTGACCTTGAATGAAAAATGTTATAAAACCTCTTAAAAAAATTTATCACGGAGGAGGCAGCGCTCATTTCTGTCTTCAGTCTGACGGCGCGCCGGAGTTTGCGCAGCGTGCGCGCTTGTTGAATCTCTGTGTGTGTGTGCGCGCACAGCTCCATGAAGCTTGGTTTATGCTTGACGCATTCACTTTCCGCTTGGTGATGCAGCTCGCGGATGGAACGCGCTTCACAACTTGCAGCGTTTAAGTCACCGCGTCTCGTTATTGGCGCTATTTAAACTTCTGCCCAGCCCTTGATTTATTTTTGTTACACCCACGATGTTCTGTGTGTGAGTTTTACAATGTCAGAACACCTGCATGAGACAGGGTGTTAATTACAATCTGCCAGAATGACTCACCACCTTCAGATGTCATGGCTTGTGGAAGGCGTTTAACCCAAGACATGCAGAATCAGCAGACGGGAGGTGAGGAAGCAGAGAGGAGAAATGCAGGAGCGGTGGAGGAGGATGAGACGTGAATGAGGATCCGTGGTTCTTAGCAGAATTTGGTGAAGGTTGGGGTGGTAATCTTAGGAGGGCAAACAAACGGAGCTTCAGGAGCAAGTTCAAAGCCGTAATCCAATAAACAGTCCAAGGTCAAAATCCAAGTAATCCAAACATGCGAGGTCAAACAAGTACGAGTGGCAGGCGTTACCAATACTGGAGCAATCATCCGGCTTCGAGTAATGTCTCCATCCTCCTTTTAAACCCGAGCTCCAAATGATTAACTCAGAACAGCTGGTACCTCTCCGCTCCNCAAATGCTGCAGTAACAGGAGTTCAGGTTCGGAGTCACTGGCTGGAGCGGACTCGACTTTAATACGTCATCCCAAAATAGAAGCTAATATCTTAATTTGACCTTGAATGAAAAATGTTATAAAACCTCTTAAAAAAATTTATCACGGAGGAGGCAGCGCTCATTTCTGTCTTCAGTCTGACGGCGCGCCGGAGTTTGCGCAGCGTGCGCGCTTGTTGAATCTCTGTGTGTGTGTGTGTGTGTGTGCGCGCACAGCTCCATGAAGCTTGGTTTATGCTTGACGCATTCACTTTCCGCTTGGTGATGCAGCTCGCGGATGGAACGCGCTTCACAACTTGCAGCGTTTAAGTCACCGCGTCTCGTTATTGGCGCTATTTAAACTTCTGCCCAGCCCAGATGTGCTCACTTGTGCACCCAAGAGCCGTGGTTCCGCTGGAACGCGTCTGATCTGACAGACACACTCTGAACTTCAGATCTTCAGCGAGCTTTTCATTTCTTGATTTATTTTTGTTACATCCACGATGTTCTGTGTGTGAGGTTTACAATGTCAGAACACCTGCACGAGACAGGGTGTTAATTACAATCTGCCAGAATGACTCACCACCTTCAGATGTCATGGCTTGTGGAAGGCGTTTAACCCAAGACATGCAGAATCAGCAGACGGGAGGTGAGGAAGCAGAGAGGAGAAATGCAGGAGCGGTGGAGGAGGATGAGACGTGAATGAGGATCCGTGGTTCTTAGCAGAATTTGGTGAAGGTTGGGGTGGTAATCCTAGGAGGGCAAACAAACGGAGCTTCAGGAGCAAGTTCAAAGCCGTAATCCAATAAACAGTCCAAGGTCAAAATCCAAGTAATCCAAACATGCGAGGTCAAACAAGTACGAGTGGCAGGCGTTACCAATACCGGAGTAATCATCCGGCTTCGAGTAGTGTCTCCATCCTCCTTTTAAACCCGAGCTCCAAATGATTAACTCAGAACAGCTGGTACCTCTCCGCTCCTCACCTGTGGAACACAGAACCCCAAAGATTGTTAATTGAGGAGGAGGACTCACCTAGACCCAAGAACGATGACATCAGATTCCTCCAACACCGTTAAAAATGATCAAATATGGAACATATCGGCGTGCGCAGGCCAGAGCGCTGAAGCTCGGCGCATTATTATTATGAAGCTAGGGCACATGTGGAGGACACATGCGCAAAAATGTACTTGTTTTCAATTTTATTGTGCCCTCTTACTATTTCTTTGGCCCACCCACAAATGAGTTTCTGGCTACGCTAATGGTGACATATGACAGACTTCTCTGAGCTCCGCAGCCATTACACTTTTCACTTCGCGCACCCCCTAGCGGCAGCTCGTGCACCCCCGGGGGTGTGCACACCACACTTTGGGAATCCCTGGTCAAGATTATTCAAATTCCCCTCCGTTCAATTAAAATAGACACATAAAATTCCTCTCAAGGTTTTTAGGTAAAAAGAAGCCTTGAGTTTTCTAGAGACAAAGGCTTTACTGGAAACAATGGAAGAAAAAATTATTCTGAACTTCCTCAGAGCCCCTTAACCAGACCTTAGATACGCACAAACAAAAAAAAGTTGTTGGCTAGACGACTGTTGTTGTTTTCCAGGTTAGATTGACTTGGAGTATTTTTCAATGCTCTCTTCAAATGTGAAGACGCTGTTTAACCATCTGGTTCCTTTCTGAACCTCCAGTTCCTGGAAATAATGATGTTTTTGTCCCAAACAGAATGGGACAGCTGTATAAAGATCATGATGAGGAATGGTGCACAATGGAACAGTACTCTGGCCACACAGGTTTGTTTTTTACGGCAACTCTCCGGACCCTTTCAGGGACAAACCGAGTACCTGTATTGTGGCAGCTACTCTGAATTAATTTTAATTTTACTTTATTTAACCTTTATTAATCCAGATGAGTCGATTGAGAACTCATTGTCATTTACAACGACAATCTGGCCAAGAGGCACCAGCAACAGACACGTAGTTAGCTTTACATCAAAGAAAAACTGGTAAGATAAAAAATAACCATCCGTCCAGGGCCGGATTTAGGAGGATGTGGGCCCATGGGCTTCAGTCAATTTAGGTGGCCCCTTTTTTCAAAATTGTTGCATAGACGCACACACGCGCGCGCACACACACACACACACACACACACACACTTATAATTTTACTATATTATTTTAAGGACTACAAATTGAAACTTTTTTTTTTAGATCACACATCTTTAATAAACCAATTCACACAAACTACAATAATCCTTGAATGAATAGATTTGCATTTTATAGAAAGAAAACGTTATTTCAACTTTGGCTTCTAAAAGCTGTGTGAATCAATAACCTAACATTAGGTCGTCATTTACACATTGAACATTTTAATACAATTCAAACTCTGTTTTTGCTGTCAAATAAATAACTTTAACAAAAATAAACAAGAGGCAAAAGCACACTTATCTGCCACTAAGATAGAAGACTGTGCTCAAAGCTGTATGGCTCTCTATGGGAAGAAATTTAAGAAAGGGTTCCAGGGAGTTCCCTTCAGGTGACACATATCTCAGAATAAATGTTAACTGATCAAGGTGGGAAACATCTGGTGTGGTGGAGTCAGCAGAGATCGAATAGTATTTGGCCATGTTTACTTCACCAACTATTTCAGACAGAACACGATCACCCATCAGTTGAACAAACTCTTCACATATTTTAGAAGAAAGATATGAAGGTGTCCCTGCACCTGCATTTCCATATTTCTCTATGTGAGACTTTAAAAAGGGATCAAACTCGCTGATTAACTCCAGAAGGCCCAGGTAATTACCATTATCAGTCCTGCCAAACACATGACCTGATCATCTAAGAGCAAGTCCTCTCTCTGCCAAAAACTTCACAACAGACACAACTCTTCTCAAAACTTCAGTCCAGTATGCACTCTCAGATTCAAATTGTTTGTCCAGCTCTGTATCTATCCTTCCAGCAGCTGACCCAAGTGTGATATATGTTAGCATAGCTTTTCTGTGATGTTCACTGTTTTCATGCACTTTCATCCGGTTTGTGGCATGTTTCCAGCTGAAACCAGTTTCAAAGCACGATTTGCTTTTAGCATCACTGAAAATGCAGCATGCAAAACAAAACACAGCTCCGGTAGATGGAGAGTAAAGCAGCCACTGTCTTTGGACATACTCACCATTGGCGATCTGCGTTTAAAGTGCGATCTGGAGAAGAACCACTTCTGCTGTTTGTACACTCGTTCGGACGCTTTAAAATTTACGTGCATGTGTTGGCAGCTCTGCGGTCATCGCTCAGCCCAGTAGGCACGCACAGATGCATCACATTTTCCCCAGCAAGCTGGATCCGTACTGTAACAAGGTTCATCCAAAGTTTCAATCCGTGGCCCAGACGCACTTTCGGTCGCCAGTTTTCCACAATCACTCTCCGATGGGAAAAGATAATCCATGGAGGATGTGGTGGTCTCAGATGCCTCCAGGTCGAGCGTCTCTGCTGCCGAACATCCGCCGCGGATTCAGCCGCCAATTTTCCACAATCACTCTCTGACAGGAAAAGATCATTCGTGTTGTTGGACGTGGTCTCAGCAGATGCCGTCGGCGCCGCCGCATACGGGGGTATGTCAGGCTGCAAACGCCCGCCGTGATGTAAGAAGTGTGAGAAAACTTGGACCAGTTATAAGCAGTCATGACAGATGTTTGCCAAAACAAATCCCAGTGCTTCTCAGCTAAAGGGTAGCATCTTGTTAGAGAATTACATACAAAAATAAAAATGCTTTGTGGACCGAGGGCGGGGCCTCCAGCACGCAGGGGCCCAGGGCTGTAGCCCAGGTAAGCCCATGCGAAAGTCCGGGGGTGCCCGACACGGATGAAGTTGGGCCTTATGTCCGACTTTTACGTGCTGATTTGTTGAACGGTTTCCTGGCTGCAATTGCTGCAAGGATCAGAACACCCTACATTCCCTGGGAAACCTGCAGTGTTGCAGAATTGATGTTACACGCCAGACACGCAGAAAAGGTCATCCAGGGAAACATTAAAAAGCAAACCCCCCCCAAATCAGCCCAACAGGTCTTTTTTGAAGGAGATGACACAAAGGGGGGAGAAGCTGTTGATTATCAGCAGGGGAATAAGAGCAAGAATTATAAACAGAGGCAGCGCCAGTGGTTCAAATCACAGGCCCGAACACAACATTCCGTTTGCTGGAACTGCCAAAGCCAGGTCACTTCTCACGCAATTGCCCCTTAAATTAAACTAGATGCCTGCCATATTCTGGTCTAAAGCCCCTTTTTGTGCTCTAAGTCCCACGTTGCCGACCTAACCGAACTGCCAGTTTAGGCCCAGAATATAACGATTATTTAAATAAACAAATACCGAAAAAGGGTATTTGTCATTTTCCAAGGGATTATGGTTTTTATTTTGGAAAAACTCTAAAGTAGTCGAAACCGGCAAATTACACCCTTAACCTAGAGGTGCAGGCTAAACCACATTATGCCTGCGCCTGGTTATTACTGACCAAATAATANCTGAGCTTCTCACCCTATCTCTAACCCCCAAATTCCACTACCTCCGCTCCGCTCCGCCCCGCCTTCCGCAGCCGCTCACTTCCGAACTCAATTTTTACTGGTACCCGCTCTACAACGGCTCCGCTCCGGTGTGGAGACCTGAGGGGGGCAAACAAGCATGCGCGGGATTTTCGAGATCTTGCGATACAGTCCGAGCAATAAACGCGGAAGTTAGATCCAAACACCCGTTGTGTGGGAGAAGCATCGAAATGAACTGTTTAATCTGCCCATCATTTGTGTTGAGAGATCAGCAGTGTTTGGATCAACAAAGTGTGACTACTTTGATAGTGGGAACTGTATTTATGGCTTACTTTTGTGCATTTAAAGTTCAACCGCCATTGATAGATATTAAAAGTTGTTAAACCTGTGCATATGAAACAAAAAAACGCCTTTTGTTTATCAATTTATTGTGAAATAACATAAGTTGTGCTTGCTCCCATTCCTGTTGGGCGGTTGTGATTCCTGTCCATTGACTGCAGAGGTGCTCCGGCGTCCGGCAAAAATAGGATCGATTCTATTTTTGCCGGACGCCAGAACAGAGGGCGGCGCACTGCGCCGCACTGCCTCAGCACAGCCGCAGTAGTGGAATGGCTCTGATTGACTACAACGGGACCGATTTTGCTGCGGAGTTCGTGCCGGAGCGGAGGTAGTGGAATTTGGGGGTTACACCGCTTTGGGTTGCCTTCTATGTCCCACCACAAAGCAGCTCTTCCCTTAAATTAAATTATGAAATCAAGCCTAATAGATAAAAAGTATGAACAATGCAACCAGTCCGGAAAAACACTTGGGGGTATGTCAGGAAGGGCATCCGATGTAAAACCTGACATCAAACCAGCGAAACACAAACAATCAAATGGAGACAGATATTTTGCTGCTGAGATCCGTGAAGAGAAAAGCTTAAAGAGAAAGAATAAAATAATATATTGTATCTATAGTCAGGTGAAAGTCAAGAGGAAAGGTTTCCTGCAAAGAAACTAAACACGAGTATTCAAGCCACTTTGACAACATAAAAGAAAGTAAAATAATCTCTTCGTGCTGAATAAAAACAGTGGTTTTATTCATGTACTATTTTCTAACTGACACTTTATTGGTGATCAGTTAATTTGTGCTGCTTTTATGAGTTGAGAGATGCAACAGAAAAAGTTAAACTGGCTCATAAATGAACCCGCTGCTTTTTATAGTGCTCCCGTAGGCTCTGAAGGAGTAAACATCTGAAAGCGACACAGGAAACAAAAACGTGCGACGAGTAATCTGCATCCTTTTTATTTGTTAATGTTGTTTTATGTAAAGGTGAAGTTGTTTTGTGGCACGGACCAAGGTTCGTAGAAAATGGTTCAGCTGACCTGTCACATTAAAGTCGATGTCACTAATAACGGCACATAAAATTAAAATGACAGGAACTCCATCGTCTACTTGGAAGATAAAATTGGCACTGCTCATTCTGCTAAATACGAAAGTGGTGAGTAGATTGCAGCCAAATAAAAGATTTATGACTGAGTGGCTGTTAAATATTAATGCACTACCCTGGTCTATTTTCAGTGTTGTTATTACTTGGTCTTCTGCAGCGTTAGTGTACATAAGTTAAGATGATGATGCAGTTCACAGGAAAATGTTGGCCTGAAAGTGTTAACTGAAAAACACGAATCCGGCATTTTAACACTTAAACCATTGTAAATCTTTCTGCTGTCAAAAAAGCAGCAGAAAAAAATGATCAACGTTTATTTTATTCTGAATAATGCACCATCATCACTATAGTAAACATGAAAGGTCTAGCCTTCCTTAAACGATGCCTAATGCGTCCAACCCAGAAAATCCTTTATCTTATTTTAAGAAATTATGAAATAATGGTCGTTTTTAATGAAATCTTGGGGAAAAGTGTGATGCAAGCTGTCTTTCTTTCTCTTGGTGTCGTTCAAAAATAGCAACTGTCATTACAAAGTACACAGCAACTTTTAGCTCAATATTTTCTAAGTTGACTGATTTGTGGCAATAAAAGAAAACTTGAGTTTCATTAACATCCTATTAGAGGTTCATGATATAACTGTCTAGCAGGGCTGACTTTACATATAAGGCTGTCACGCATATCCACCTGCTCATTCGCCCACCTGCACGCATGCACACACACACACACACACACACACACACACACACACACACACACACACACACACACACACACACACACACAGAGATCAGCGACAGGTGATAATAAAGTCTGCTTAGTGCCATCGCTGTGCAGGAAAGTTTCACACCTGCTTGTGAAATCCTTCTTCCGCTGAAATAAACATCTGAGGCGTCTCAAGAGTTTCCTGTTACCTTCTTCAGAAGATGAAAGCAGGCTGTTAGTGCGGTTCCCCGTGGTGATAACTGGACAAACTGAAGGACACTCCCCAGTGGGTTTCGAGCAGAAAGTGTGAAAAGTGGATCATCACCGTTTATCACGTCAGGATTTCACTCTGGCTCAACCTCCTGCAGGTTTGCATAAGAATAAGGTGAACACTTTACTATTATGCACAAGAACAGGAAGAGGCTGATAAAAGGTTTGCAGCATCCCGCCCGCCCTGACTCAGCTCTGTGGGGCACATCCGGCTCATGCACCAGACACCACCACATCAGGCAGTCCTGTTACCTTGCTTGTCCACAGCTAAGATCATCTGGGAGCTGACGACAAACACCAACACCTGACTTAATTTATTTATTTATTTATTTATTTATTTAACACTACAGAACAAGGTACTTACAACTATTTCCATCTACTTTCCTTTTTATTTTAGTCCAAATCAGTTTAACACTACTGTACTTTAAACTCTCTACACATGAAATGACATGTTTAGAATAACCTCTGATAACTACCGTACTGACCCGAATACACGACCCCGACTATAAGACGACCCCCCTTTCCAAGGCTAATCTTCAGGAAGATCCTATCTTCGGGTCAAGATGGTATATACTAGTAAAATACAGCATAAAAAATACTAATAATGGTTTAATCTTAAGTCAGTGTGTCCACTGACTGGTCTATACATTAGTTTTCTGTATGAGTTCATCATGTTTTTTTGTCAAAATCTCTGATTTTACCTGTTCCCTGATCAAATATACATGCAGAAGCGAGAGGGGAAACAGAGACATGCCTGCCTCTGCTCTGTCTGAGCTGCTACATTTTGAAGTCAGATTAGTCCAATTATTAAATATAATTTTAGTTTTCTTGTTTAAGGTCAAAAATAAAATACTAGCTTCTATTTTGGGATAATTTTTTGTAAGTCTGACTGCAGAGCAGTCAGTGCTTCCCCAGTCGCGAATCTCACCACACATATGTATTAAGGCTCCAATAACACATTTTTGAGGATAAATGGGAGGTGGCCACCACCGCCATTTTGACCATGTCACAGGTTCTGTCAAGCCCAGACAATTCCACAAAAGGGAAGAGAGGTGGAGCTGAGGGTGGGGCTGTAAGGCTGGGATGAACTGACGACACCCGGTCGAACTAGCTACAAGCTAACCTGAATTTAATCCAAAGCTAATGTGGAGGTGGGAGCTAAGCTAACGGAGGTAGCAACCTATCTACAACCGGAGTTAACTGTGCACAACACCAGAGCTTCTGAGTCAGAGATACGCCGGGCTGACCGCTGGGTAAAACCGGGTGGAACACAGAGGTCTCCCGAGAGCTCCACAAGCCGGCAGCCGCACAGCAGACAAGCGTCGCAGCGATCTGAGATGCGCAGAGCTGCCGCTGGGGAGAACTGGGTGGATCGGTTTCCACCCAGAGCTCCACAAGCTGGCAGCCCGCGCAGCAGACAGAAGCCGCGATCAGACAGAGATGCACCGAGCTGCAGGGAGGGGAGAACGGGTGGAAAATATCGGTCTCCCGAGAGCTCCACAAGCCGATAGTCGGAACCCAGCTCCACCAACATGCTATATTTCAACCCATTTTCTAAAGTGCAGCATTATGTTAAATGCACTGGGTTTTACCCTATTACATTTAAATTTCATGGTTAAACAGTACATATTAAAATCTAAGCTCAGCTCGGCAGCGACCTAAAATACATAAATATAATTTTACTTACAGAAAAAAAATGAAGTGGAGACTCCTTGGACGCTCTATTTGTGCAATTAATGCCACAGCAAGTCATTTTGTCCAACAATTGCACAAATAATATCCAAAACAGAATACACACACACAGAGACTCAAAATCCTGGAACAGTTTCCAGGCCAGACCGAGGCTCTACTGAGGCCTTTCCACGGAGCTAGCTCTGTGGTCACGTGGGTCGGATGCTCATTAATTATACAGAATTTTAGGCTTTTAATACACTTAGAAGAGTGAGAAAAAAAATTACCTCCCTCAGAGTTGTCATGAGTGTAAACTAGATAATTCAAACCAAAAACATGTTTTGGAACCAGGCTGTAAACATGTTTATTTCTGCTGTGAAATTGGCATTTTTAACATGGGAGTCAATGAGGATTTGCTCCCTTCTGACACCAGCCCCCAGTGGATGAGGGTGGAACTGCAATTTATTTCACTTCCGGGTTTGCTTCAATTTTTCACCCGTATTGTGGGGGCTTGGGAGCCGGAGAAACGAGCCAAACCCCTCCCTCCCCTGTGTAATGGGAAACAACTACGGATAGCCGGAGTGGCCAAAATACCTCAAACGTATTGCAAGGGTTTGAATAGTAAACTATAGGGTTAACGTTTTATTTTGAAGGCGAGCTCAACGGGTGAGAAACGTTGTTCTGGTTCAGTTTTTTTTTCCACTCTGGTTTGCTATGCTAGTAAATACTTTGTTACGAGCAATTCTGTTGAAAGAGTTAAGAGTTTGTAAGGCATGGGTTACGGCGACAGTAGCCTGAAAATAATACTCAAAAGAGCAACCAGATACTCTGAGTCATTACAGTATAATCGCTGATATGAGTCAATACTGTTAGATTCCAGCCATGTTTGCCCAAATAACTATTAACTCCATGGTGCATGACCCATGTGATCTTCAGAAGATACAATTACATCATCATACATTTAGCTTAACATGATAGATTTTTTTTCTTTGGACACAATATGGGCCACCTCTAGATGACATTTAAATAATTTTACATTGATTATAAATTTATAATTGACAAGTGCCTGTGGGACATTCGATAAATCTCTAGCTCTCAACTGTGTGTGTGTGTAGTAGTATGTGTGTGTTAGCAGACAGCTGTACCAGTGTTTCTAAAGCTCAGACTGGTAGAGAATAGGCACCAAGGTTAAAGTTTGACAAGAATCAATACATTGTTATGCATTTAATCTACTGATTTATGTATGTAATTTCTCAAGACAGCTTGAAATTAGTTAATTTGTAAATATTTTACAGGAGGAAAAATATCAAGATATATATTGTATATCAGAATTCAGCAAAAAGATATCAAGATATAAGTTTTGGTCCATATCGCCTAATATGTATGTATGTATGTATGTATGTATGTATGTATGTGTGAATGTGTGTATGTATGTATGTATGTATGTATGTTAGGGTTGTCACGATAATAAAATTTCAAACTCGATTCGATACTTGAAAAAAACCTCGATACTTGATACTCAATTCCGATACTATTTAAAAACACCAATTTATTGAACAAGTTTATTCAAAAAATAACATTCCTCAATTTATATTGCAAAAATTAAATGTCAAGAATTAAGTGTATTAAGTGCGTAAACCTTTCAAGTATCAGCATTTTTTTAAACGTGCATACAAAAACTGGCGAAAGTTAACACTTTAAATCATGAATTGTCTCACTATATATACACTATTTGCAGAGAGATGTTTGCTGCTTAAACTCTGTTTAAGGTGCATTTTTGTCATAAGATGTTTTGTTCTGTACTTTTGAACAACTCTGTTGGTCAATAAAGGGAGAAAACGAATTTCTCCACAGTAGGACAAAGGTACATCTACCGTTAATCTTAATAAAAACAGACTGGCGCACGGCAGTGACGTCATTAAAAGCGCCGGTTAATTAGCCGCAGCTAGTCTGTTTACACCTAGAAATCCCAAACGAACAGGGGGAATCACGTTAATGATTCCTAACAAAACCTTTCGACATGAAGATGTTTTGGTGCAGATAATGTCTTATTTCGGGGCTGCACCATGGGTGCCCGTCCGCACCCGTTATATGGATATATGCTGACGGCGATTCGCCGATGGATCTAAATACCCCGGGGAATCCAAGTAGCACCAAAGTTGTCAGCATGAGTAAGCAAACATACTGCATGCTAGAAATTAAGTCCGGATTGCAATAAACGGGAGTTTCCTTTAAGCACATAAGCGTGAATATACAACTACGTGTCGGACTTGGTATGCTAATTAAGTTGGGCTGTGAAGCGCCTCCCAAATTCGTTGTTTTTGTTTATTTATTTGGCAGACAAAACTTGGATCTGAGACAACTCGCGTGGGAAATTGCAATGTAGCCATGCGGCGTCTTCTTCTTCTGTTTGTCTGGGAGGCGGAGGCTGCTTTACGGCATCTGGCTGTCGTGCGTGTCGGTGTACTTGAAGAAGACTGTGTATAATAGTCCATAATATCGATACCACAGGGATGGAATATCTAATTTAGATACCACTTTTTGTATCGATTTATATCTAGGTATCGATTTTTTTGACAACACTAATGTATGTATGTATGTATGTGTGTATGTATGTATGTATGTGTGTATGTATGTATGTATGTACAGTATGTATGTATGTATGTATGTATGTATGTGTGTATGTGTGTATGTATGTATGTATGTATGTATGTATGTACAGTATGTATGTATATATGTATGTATGTATGTATGTATGTATGTATGTATGTATGTACAGTATGTATGTATGTATGTATGTATGTACAGTATGTATGTATGTATGTATGTATGTATGTATGTATGTATGTATGTACAGTATGTATGTATGTATGTATGTCCAGTATGTATGTATGTAATGTATGTATGTATGTATGTACAGTATGTATGTATGTATGTTACTACTACATAATCAATCAGGCGTTTTCTCAAAAAGTTAATCTTGTGCTTTTTGTCAGCTTCTTTGCTTCATCATGTCAGCACATTGTATTTGACAACACTCACACTTGTTTCCCTCCACTGACAGCCACGTAATTGATGTTAGCTATGAGCCATCTCATAGATGAAAATATGAATATAACAGGGCTTCTGTGTGTGTACTGTCACCACAGAGCTTTTCCTACTTAAATGAGTGCCATTTTAATGAGCAATGATAAGACTGAGAAATGAACCAATGGGAAAAAACAAAGATAACATAAAAACAAAGAATAAATGAGTTACCCTTATCTGGAAAACCTGCAGTAGATTCTGCTAATTAACATTTCGAATACCCCAATTGACTTGAGACAGAAAATAATTTATTCACTGATCTTATCAAAGGATTGAAGTGTCTATATTATGAATGAAACTTGTCTCCGTCTGAGCCAAAAACTCTTGTTTCATGCAGCTTTTCATTTTTGGTGTAGGACGATTGGTTTTTCAGTTGGCGTCTCAGACAAATGACAGTCTATCTCGACTCCTTGTTTCCACTTATATGCACACAGTACACAATGCTTAACATGCATGCATCCCACACATCCCACACAGCTGCTTGTACCTCTTAAATTTTACTCTTAATGTGAGCAGGCAACCGAATTTGTGCTCCACACTGAGTCGGTGCCTGTAGTGGGAGGCTCATTAATCATTCTCTTCTCCAGTAAGGATCATTATTCTTCACACCAATGCTGAGCTATTCCCACATTCATGAGCCAACAATATACGTGTCAATATCAGCCGGGTAGCTTATTTATTTATTTATCATATTCCCTTGTGTACAGATGCATCCCGTTAAATGCCACCTGCAGCCATTTCTCTTACTTTGTGGATGTGAAATGAGTTTTGCTCTGAGGGAACATGGTGGTGCGCCTGCTGATGGTGATAAAGGCTCAGCAGAGGGCAGATGTGTTCAGTTTTCACACACATGACTAATGCTGCACCAGCAAATTCACAATACATATCAAAAATCTCTGACCTTTATGTTTGTTAGAAACCCGGGGTCTGCGTATAGTATTTAGTCATGGGCATTTCTTCTAGAAATGCTCTTGCTGTACATGGCAGGAGAACAAAAGACTCTGAA
>SSNQ01034581.1:173419-212346 GCA_006942095.1 Nothobranchius kuhntae | reverse complement strand
TCACCTGCCACTAGGGGGCGCTTTAGCAGAAAGTGAAACAGGTCGGATTCAAAGTTGGAAATCGAAGAAAGTGCTCATTTTAATTTAGCACATGCAAGCAGCCGGCACCACGAAGAATTTGTTTCAAATCCATACCCCCTTATCATGGTAACTACACGTATGAGTTCATATGATGCTGCATTTAAGTTGAAGGCCATCGATCTGGCAGTAAAGGAGGGAAACAGTGCTGCCGCGCGTAAGCTTGGCATGAATGAATCCATGGTTCAGCGCTGGAGACGGCAGCGGGAAGAACTCATTCAGGCCAGCTTCACCCGGGGATGATGACAGCAACACGGACAGCGACACTGACATCGCCACAGAAAAGGTATGTGACGAAGCTCTTCTGAGGCTGTTCAACTCCGACACTGAAGAAGAGGACTTTAATGGCTTTAGTGCGCAGGAGGAAGATGAGAGCGAATGACTTTTTCTGGTAGGCAAGTGTGTTTTATTTACTAACCAGGCATGTTTTGTGTGCAGTTTTTATTTTCTAATCATCCAGGGCTTATTAATGCTGTGTCAGCGTTGTTCTTTTCTTCTAAACATGCAAACTACCGGTAATAACGTGTCAGTTCTGTTTTTATTTTATAACCATCCAGAAACATGAATGCTATCAGTGCTGTTTTCTGTTCTAAACTTGCAGGCACGTTCACCCGTGTTTAAAATTCGTTTTGTTGAATTAAAACAACAACAAAAAACCTCCGTGTAGCATCTTTCTGTCTAATTATCTTATGTCATGGCCGTACATGCGCTGTGCGCCGGAGACCTGCATGCGCCGCGGCTTGTATTCGAGTGCGGCGTGTGTGTGTAGAAAACCTTACTTTTGTTGGTGCGGCTTTTATTGAGGTGCGCTCTATAGCCCGGAAATTACGGTAATCCATGTCTAAACATATCACACATACTTGGTTGGCTTTCGTGCTGTAGGGTTTCGAAGATTTGTGATGACTAAGTTCATAACAGGGAAATGCAATAAGCCTTCCTGCCTACAGGAGTGGACTGGACAACAATCATCACTGTTTGAGAAAAACTATTTTCAAGCCAGAAATGGAAAATAGGTGTGAAGTATCAAAGAAATAACCGTGTTTTGGCATCTTTTCAAATATGAAAAGAAGAGAATAATAGCCAAGTGGCTTTAAATGTGATGGTAAAAGTAAAGCTGTAGTAGCTCAGCAGTAGAGTAGATCCTCTTGCTTTAATGTTTTTGTGCAACCTTCCTAAATCTACGTTTGTGTTTTCTTGCTTTATTTTGAAAATGCTGTGAAACATGACTGATCTGTCATTAGGTTTGCTAAACAGACCGATGTGGGAGTCCTTTATGAACCCGTTATGTTGAATTCTTTTGTATGTCAGTGGGCTTTTCTGTGAGAATAACAAAGTTCTGCTTCCTAATGGATTTTCTGAGCTGCGATACCAACCGCTGTTAGGCCGGTGCATTCCCGCCAATAACAAACCAGATGTGACCTTCCAGGAATTTGCTGCTGAACTGAAAGACAGAATAAAATAACTACAAAGTGTTAACGCCGTGGGCTAGCACACACTGCCTTTTTTGTTCCATTTTCAGTAATATTAAACCACCCATCAGCTTCACACAGATTTATATCAATCATCTGGTGTCGTTTTGTGGAGGAAAAAGCCTAGAACCATCCTCTAAATATTGAACTCTTCCTTTAGAGCCCCATTGGAGCAGATAGGATGGCCTTTATACATATTGGTGAGTGGTGTGCCTCTACATATGATGATGGATTATACTGCAGCGCTCTTGTCAGATCCTGTCTGTCCTCATGTCCTCTGCTATGCTCTCGTTAACTCTGACTTCTGCCTGTAACCTCATGATGAGCTGGACAAGGAGAGGAAGAAGCTGACCCTTGAAAGACAATTTGGTTCGGATGTGAAGATGGAACAAAACGCACGTTTCTTTACTATAAAAGTATTTACCTCTTTGACATTTTTCATTTTCCTTAAGGTTTGATTGCTAGGGGGTTTGGTGGGTTGTGATGCTCCAGTGAACAGTTCAAAGAGGGTCAAATACTTTTATCTACTCAGGTGTTACCTTAGGAGTATGCTCAGAATCATTGTCGTTCTAGATGACAAATCTCCATCATATCCTCGGTTCCACCCAGATTAGATAAGCTGAACCTACCACACAATGACCTCAGTGTTTCAATGCAGGGATGACATTTTCAGCATGAAACATTGTGGTTTGTTCACATGGAAACAGTGTTTAGCTAACACACAAAATATTTTTGGTTTGTTTTGCACTTAGGCGGAAACAGCATGTTAGGGGTCTCATGTTTATACTTTTGTTATGAGTTCAGGCGTAGATAAATTGTGAAATGCCCCTCCTGGGGAACCCTTCTCACCTAATCTCCAGCCCCACGTGCACCAATATTAACATTCTTATCATCTCATTTTTGTTGTGTTCATCCAGTAAACTGCACACATTCTTTATGCATTAAATTAATTTATGGATTTATGAGAAAGTTTGCATTATTATAAAACTTGATGGTGTTTGTGATTAATTGTTGCTACAATCTCGTGAGAGTGTCTAGATCAAGTCACGCTAAGATTAGGACATTTAATCCTAAGTGTGTGTCTTTTGGAAACTGCAATAAATTTTAATTAATTACATTAAAGTAATTCATGCATATGCACACTTTAATTTTCTTTTGTTTATTCTAAATAATTAAGAATTTTTCTTATTGTAGATTGAATTTACTTTAGTTTGAATCCAAACACATCCATCCATCCATTTTCATCTGCTTACCTGGAGTCGGGTCGCGGGGGCAGTAGCCTAAGGCGAGAGGCCCAGACTTCCCTCTCCCCAGCCACTTGGGCCAGCTCCTCCGGGGGAATCCCAAGGCGTTCCCTGGCCAGGTGAGAGACATAGTCCCTCCACCGTGTCCTAGGTCTACCTTTAGGCCTCCTCCCGGTTGGACGTGCCCGGAAAACCTCAGCAGGGAGGCGTCCAGGAGGCATCCTGACCAGATGAGCCACCTCAACTGGCTCCTCTCGATGTGGAGGAGGAGCGGGTCTACTCCGAGCCCCTCCCGGATGACTGAGCTTCTCACCCTATCTCTAAGGGAGAGCCCAGCCACTCTTCGGAGAAAACTCATTTCGGCCGCTTGTATCCGCGATCTCGTTCTTTCGGTCACTACCCAAAGCTCATGACCATAGGTGAGGGTAGGAACGTAGATCGACCGGTAAATCGAGAGCTTCGCCTTCTGACTAGGCTCTCTCTTCACCACGACAGACCGGTACAACGCCCGCATCACTGCAGATGCAGCACCAATCTGCCTATCGATTTCATGCTCCATCTTTCCCTCACTCGTGAACAAGACCCTGAGATACTTAAACTCCTCCACTTGGGGCAGGACCTGATCCCTGACCCGGAGAAGGCATTCTACCCTTTTCTGATCACGATCATGGTCTCAGATTTAGAGGAGCAAACACGTCTCTCTTTAAATATGCTACACATTACATTTATCTGCAATGGCACTTATTTTCTTTCACACACTTAAACTCAGTTTTCATTTATGACCCCCCCCCCATACACACACACACACACACCAACCAGAAAGCATAAAAGCATTGCAAGGTTTGGCAATTGCAATTCTCTGTGTCCTATCACTACCCCGCCTCCCTTATATGCTGTCTTGTAAAATAAAATATTGCAGGGCACCAAGGTTAAGTTACGTTAGAATTCAATGATAAATATGTTCCATAAAACTCCCAACATGTCTCATAAATGACTGAATTTGTTTAATGTGACAAATGTGGGTGCGTGGTGTCTAAGTCATGGGGGAGCCAGGCTTGCAGGTAGTGGAGTGGCGTGTATAATAAGACCATAATGATGAGACAGCTGTGTGTGTGTGTGTGTGTGTGTGTGTGTGTGTGTCCCTCCATTCTCATGTTTGCGACCAACCTTGTCGCTAACACAGCAGCCTTCTGCATTATTTACCCTCCCAGCAGTACGACTGCTTTCACTGCTGCCACACGGTGGAGAAAGTACTCGCCTTGCGCCTCAAAGATCTTTTTCATAAACTTCCTTTCTTCCTGTCTCATTAAGCCTTCTGCAAGAAAGACATCTGGGATCTAGCCCCTAGATTTCCTTCTGTTTGGCTTTATCATAAAACACTGGCTGCCTTGAAAACAAAAACTAGTATTGATTTGTCAGACAATAAAGCAGGATTTAAAAAAACAATAACACGTGAGCTTGTGTGGAAATGTTCTTCCCGGGGAAGCTGGAACTTAAATCTGCACCTCACTGTAACTCACTCCGTATCGCTCCACTTACAAAACTAATAGGATGAGAAAGAGAAGTAACCTGTCACCTGAGTGTCTGTGCAAAAAGAAAAACAGGTGTTGACAATGAAATGTCAGCTGGCGTCAACAGTTTTTTACTGTTCTCCTACAGTTTCTGGGAAATAAATATCAGCATGTGTGCAAATGACAGAAAGTAATATGTCACATATTTGAAGAACAACCTCTTGAAGAATCCTAAGTCACTTAGATAGCATTTTTACACAAATAAAGAGCTAAAAGAATTATGTGCTACCAGAAAACCAGAAGCTACAGGGCTCTAACTTTTCTAAATATTCTGTTGCTCTGAGGACATGATCTACATGGAATTAGAAGTGTAGCTTCCTCCTGAAAGGTTAGTGTAACTTCTCCAACTTTTCCCCACCTTAGCAGTTGTTTGCATCCTTCAAGACCCTGTTTAGGAGTCTAAATTGTGGGTGGACAGTGTTATCAGCTGACCTTTCATCATGACAGGGATGTACGCTAATGGCCATGTCATCTTTGACTTCCACTCAGTGGGAAGCGGTACACCGGAAGCGGGCGAGGTCATGCCGTGTTTGCGGCCCTGCTCCTCCAGACATTCACACTCACAGCCGTGAATACTGATGAAACGTGTTTGGTTGGTCAGAAGGCATTTTAATCGGCAGCCAGGATGCGTGTGCTGCTGCTTTGCACACTTGATCTCGGACCTCTGGCTCGAACGGGGAGAGGCTAATGTGATCTTGGCAAGTAAAAGTGTTTGACATCTCTGACATTTTTCTGTTGTAAAAGCTCATTTTTTTCTACCGGAGAAACAAAAAGAGCACAAAACATGCACAAAGTAGTCCCACGCCTGCATTAATTAACATTTCTTTAGAAGACATGAATTTAAAGCAGCGTTTATTTTCTTTAAGTAATTCAGATGCTTCAAATCTAAAAAAGCGAAAGGTTTCAGATGTATACAGCCAGTAGCTATAAAGTGCACGTTTGCGTGAAGTAAAACAGTTTCTATGAACATTCGCTCACAGTCTGTTTGCTGTAGACAGCACTCCATTTGAAATGAATCAAAAATGACGAGTTTGATGCTAGTTTTCCAGTCTGAGCGTGTCTCCTGAGTAATGTCAGATTTCCTGGACTTATTTGTGGAATCATTCTTGTCACACCGCCAACAATCAAATCTGCAGAGGCAGAAATATGAAGACAGGACCACCCGTTAGAAGCCTGAAACCACACCTGTCATCATCATCATCATCATTGTCAGGGACCGAGCAGTAAAACTCCAGGACAATGGTATAAAAAGAAGACATTCTCAATTTATTTCCATAAATAATTAACAAAAATCAAGACAAAACGGGCCCAAAATTAAAAAAATGGCCACGAAAATAACCTTAACTAAAAGTAACAAACAAGACTGGTCTTAAAGCTGAGACACACGGGGAATTTATACACAAAGGCTAACCTACAGACAACGAGGAGGGGAGAGACGGGGGAAACACTAAGACAAACGGTAAATAAACCTAGGAAACTAAATCAACAAAGTATAACTACCACAAAAAAGTTAAACTAATACCTCCTAACAAAATCTGGTAAACTCAATTAGAGCTTCAGAACTTCTGGTTTCTGGTTTCTTCATGATCAAGTCCCCCGCTTCCAGCAGCCAGATGGAATATTCCACTTCCTGCCTGGAGTTACACCGGAAGTGTCCTCTCTCTCTCTCTGCCAGTTCATCCAATCTCAGCAGAATACAAATGAAAATAGTTAATGATCAAATAGACTATGTATAAGATAAATTACTAAACGTGTGCACCCATTAGTGAACATTTTAAAATATTGCAACAAAATGAAATAATAAACCAGCGTGTGGAAAAAATATTTAAATAATACTAACACTGAGAAATGGCTGGAGGAACCTCCACAATCATCATCATCATCATCATCATCATCATCATCATCATCATCATCATCATCATCATCATCACTAACAGTGTGAAAAATGGATAAGTAGAGTCTCCTTGAAAGTAATTCTTCCTTGTGTGAAAGAGAGATGGCTTTTAGGTTGTAGGCCATTCAGAAGCAGCATCTCTGTGAGAAACCACTTGCAGGATCTAGAATCTGTTCCTGTTTAACACACTTTCATAAATGTGTCACAGAAGAGAAATGACGGCTCTGTAATTAACTGTAATAGAACAAGCTCTGACCAATTAGCTAGAGAGTGTTTATTAGAAACCCTAATTTCAGGGGGATTTAGACCACTGTGTAAATGAGGTGCATCTGAGGCATCATTATAATATTCTGTTAATCAGCACACCTGGAAAATGTTGGAGAAGTTCCACCACGCAGGATGAATGGGATGTTTTGTTCTTTATGCAGGAGTGAAAGTGGTGGAAATGTGTCCTCTTTACAAAGCTGGCAAGTGCAGCCGTAGTGAATTAAACGTGATGGTACATAATCCCGTGATGTGCACCACCTCCATGGCAGCATGACATTAGCTACCGGATCAGTCATGTCTGTAAGCCATTCATGTGGGGACAAGACGACCTTCTGAGAGCAGGATTTGTTTTTGATGTGATGTAAAAGAAAATCAAATAAAAATATTGAAAATGTTTCAAAAATAATGAATTGCAGAGAAACTCTTTAACTTAAAGTCAGTATCAAGCATCTGTAAATAAAAATAAAACGTTCCAAGTTAAAGCAAATTAAATGCAAGAAGCCAGTGTCCTCATATGTGCACGCAGGGTCTCGGGAGGTGAAAACACAGCAGCTACAGCACTTAGAATAATGCTAATGGCCTTCACATTGACTCGATTTGTAAAGCGTTAACTTTCAAAGTTGGAAATGTTCCTTTCTTAATTTTGAAGTTCAAATCAATTCTGAGCAATCACGGTGGAACGGTTTGTTGTGAAGTAAAAGTTAATGACCCGAACCAGCAGTAGTTGCTGCAGCCTGGTATGGTGCGTTCAAAAATGTTACATTTCCACAAACCTCATTTCTGCTTCTAGGTGATTGTAGAGCCGCTTGATCTTTATTAATATTTCATCCATAATTGTCACAATCAAATCTTCCATAAAATACAAAAAGCTAGCTAACTGTTGTGTGTGATTAAAAACAGTTACTTTTCTATTTTATTCCCCACGATTTTCATCCGGAGTAGTGAAACAACACGGGGCTGTGAGGCTGGCAACGGTTTTAGGTTCACATCCTGTTCAAATGCAAGAGCCCAATCTGAGACTTCGTAGGGATTTGGAAATTAAATGAATCAGTTCGTTTGCGAGAGAAATACGTCATTTGTTTGTGTTTGAAAGAGAAGTCTTTACTCTTGTGCACAGAAACTGGCCTGCCCAGCCAGCCCCATGCATGCTTCCTTATGGGAAGCATTGAGTCTGGGAAGTCTTCTAATCAAATAACCCCACCCCCTGAGAATTCTAACCGAGCCAATCAGCGCTGAGCAACAGACGTCACACACCACAACGCTCAGTTTCTCATAAACAATGAAGAGTGCGTCTGAAGCGGCGTTTGCTGTGGCTCTTTCCTCTGTTCTAAATGACGTGAACACGTCTTTAAAACCACAACAAGAATAATCACTAAAATCCTTTCTTCCAAAAGCAGATGTTTGCACCGTCACCAGACGCCATCTTTGACTACAGCTAAATAACTACAGCGCCACATTGTACAGTCGGCATTTCTGCCTTTTTTNCATCCATCCATCCATCCATCCATCCATCCATCCATCCATCCATCCATCCATCCATCCATCCATCCATCCATCCATTTTCATCCGCTTATCCAGAGTCGGGTCGTGGGGGCAGTAGCCTAAGGCGAGAGGCCCAGACTTCCCTCTCCCCAGCCACTTGGACCAGCTCCTGCGGGGGAATCCCAAGGCGTTCCCTGGCCAGGTGAGAGACATAGTCCCTCCACCGTGTCCTGGGTCTACATTTAGGTCTCCTCCCGGTTGGACATGCCCGAAAAACCTCACCAGGGAGGCATCCAGGAGGCATCCTGACCAGATGCCCGAGCCACCTCAACTGGCACCTCTCGATGTGGAGGAGCAGCGGCTCTACTCCGAGCCCCTCCCAGATGACTGAGCTTCTCACCCTGTCTCTAAGGGAGAGCCCAGCCTTTCTGCGGAGAAAACTCATTTCGGCCGCTTATATCCGCGATCTCGTTCTTTCGGTCACTACCCAAAGCTCATGACCATAGGTGAGGGTAGGAACGTAGATCGACGGGTAAATCAAGAGCTTCGCCTTCTGACTCAGCTCTCTCTTCACCACGACAGACCGGTACAACCCCCGCATCACTGCAGATGCAGCACCAATCCTCCTATCGACCTCACGCTCCAGTTTTCCCTCACTCGTGAACAAGACCCCGAGATACTTAAACTCCTCCACTTGGGGCAGGACCTCATCCCTGACCCGGGATGAGGTCCTGCCCTCAATTTTTTCTGATTGGTTATTTTTGAGCTGCCTAGTCCCGCCCCTCATGTGCCTCTCTGCCTTTGAGTAACCTGACTAGTTCTCTGTGTGGACAGGCCAGGCCACACAGAAACATCAATCGCCAGGTCGATTGTACAGTTACTTTACCAATAGTCATTCTGTCACAACAACACATTCTCACACCCGAGCGGCTAAAACTGACGAAGGGTGACCAAGCGTCACTTTGCAATGCCCACAATCAAACAGAGATTTCACCGAATTGTGACCTTTACCCTCTTACAATTGAAACTTCCCCTCACTCCCATCCTGACCTTCAACCCACTTGTGCATGCAACACTTTGTTTCTAGTTGTATCGTCCGTCTCAAACACGGTTAACGAGAAGTTTAGAATGAGAAACTGGGTTAATGTTTGAATAGGGGTGAGGGGAAGGTTAAATAGCAAGAGGTTAGAGGTTAAACGTCGGTAAGATGGGCTTCGGAAACTGACGCTCTGGCACAGCGCATCGCCTCCCGACGTGTTTGTCGGGGCTTTGTCGGAAACAAACGCTTGGCCACCCTTCGTCAGTTTTAGCCGCTTCGGGTGTGAGAATGTGTTGATCACAACTGTTCTCCATTTTCACATGACACAGCTTTGAAGGAAAAGATTGAAGCGAGTGAGAAAATCCAGCCAGGCAGACTTCACCATAGAAACATCATTCAAAGTCACAGAACGTTGGACTTCACATGACTGAGCTGGTGCTGTGATACATTTTTGGGTTTTGACATGATTACTGATAACGGTTTGTGAAATCGTTCAGTTGAGGATGCTAACTCAAGTTGTGGCTCTAAATTTTCAAACCTTTAAAACAATCTTAGCACAACTTTGTAAAAACAAATGATGAAGTTAGAACTGATGGTTTCCTTTCAGTGCAGAGCACACTCCCAAGCTTCCATAGTGTTCCATTTAATTCTTGCTGTAAGATCAAATATTCGTTTGAAGTTGTGTGGTTACCATGGTGACTTGAATGAGCCACTGGCAACAGCTTTAACATTGATCTTGGTTTACTTTTCACATCTTATACAGGTAAAGTAATTGTTTTGTACATTTGCTGATGGGCACCAGTGGGTTTTTATTTTTCAGGTATGATCTATTTAGTTCAGTACAATTTACCTGAATGTCTGTTTCCAAGTCAGCTTCCTGTATAACGTTCTGTGAAGCTCATCGGGATGTGCAGAAGCACTACTCTAGATTCACGAGACTGTTTCCACCTGCTCTGATGCTCTGTTGTTATGGCGATTACTATTCATGAGATGAAATGTCACAATTACATCCTTATTTCTTTGTTAACACTCTCTCTCTCTCTCTCTCTCTCTCTCTCTCTCTCTCTCTCTCTCTGGGCAGTTCAGTGCAGTTTTAGCTCAATCTATTATTCATATTTCTCTCTGAGCCGTTTGGTTTGTGCTGGTGAGTTATCAGCAGGAAGAACCGGTTGTCCACACACATTACCGCCAACACAGTCGCAGACCTTTTAAAATGTTTACGTCTCAATGCAGCTCTGTAACAGGCAGAAGAACATCGCTCCAGTGTTTTTAATGTGTTAGAGCTGCTGCAGGTAACTTTAACCATTAAACTAACTGGAGGGTTTCTCTGCCCACTTGATCGCCTGTGCATTAGTTTTAAAAGTTTGCGTGAGTCCAACAAGTTGTTTTTCTAAGGAAAATGAAAGATGCCATGTTTGGTGAGAACTTGGTTCAGTTTGTTTCTGTGTTAAATCCTGCTGGACTGTACTGGTTTGTCAGCTGATGAGAATAAACTAATGCAATAACACCAGGTACTGGTTTTGGTGGTTCATCTGCGGTTTTAATTTCAGCTCAAATCTTTTCGGCCCACTGCGTGGTTCTGAACGTTCTGGTTCTGAGTTTGCAATCAGTCAGAATTAAAAAGGTGATCAGAAAAAATACAAACCACAGATGTGCAGTCCTGACACCATTCTCTAATAAAATATGTTTGACCACAATGAGCAAAAGCTTCTCTTCGACAGCATAATGTTCACGAATCTTTCATTTCCCTCAATCGACTCTTTCAAAAGACCAATTTTAGGTTTGTGCCTTTGTGTTAACGTTACAGCATGACCACAAACAGTTCCTTCTGTCTGGCTCTCTCAGGTGTTCACCAGGTATGGGAAGTGCTACATGTTTAATGCTGCAGAGGAGGGGAAGACACTTCGCACCACCATGAAAGGAGGGACAGGAAACGGCCTGGAGATCATGTTGGACATCCAGCAGGACGAGTACCTGCCGGTGTGGGGCGACACAGGTAGGCATGAAAGAGCCCTCACCTGTGCTTTCAGACAGCAAACAAAGAGCTGAAGGAGTAAACAAATGTCTCATCAAAATAACAACTTTGTCAAATGTGGGGCTGTTTTTACCGCTCAAAGCTCCACGAAGCCTAAAAACACCTCCTCCTCCTACTTTTCCTTCTCTGTTCATGTTTCTTTATGCTGCTGTCAAGTGCTACTCACTAGGCTTCATTTTCAGTATAATGGCTTTCCTGTTGCCAAGCGACTAAAAAAACTGTTGTTTTCTTCTCCAATATATCTCATAATTGTGTTTTTTCGGACACGGGTACCGGCCTAAAACCACGACGCTACTTGAAACTTTCACAATGTTTGTGCTCATGAAATCAAGGATATCACAAATCTTGTTGGGCTAATTTCTGGCGCTACCTGTGGCTTTTGGTTACTTTTAGCTATTTCCTCTTACTGTGAAATGATTGCAAACACCAAAGCTTGCTATTCAGACTTACGCACATGCGTTCGCCCTTCTTTTCCACTATAGGGTCCCTTGTCTTTGTCATCCACACACTGTCTGGTTGAACATATTCGCCCATTGCAGCTTTATATGCATGAGTGGTCTTATATTTCTGATACAAAGGCAATTAAATGTGATGCAAATGTGCTCAAATGCCCCAAGCTGTGCATATTTTGCAGTAAAAGCGTGTAACCGAACCGTAAACAAGATGGTTTCAAGTCTTCAGGATTTAAAGTCTTTAGGGACACTCAAAATCAAATAAAACGTCTGTTAACTATTTTAATAAGCAACTTGATCCTCTTCAGCTTATGTTACTTATTACATTTAAACAGCACCAAATTGCTTTCTGATCAGATAGATGATTTATACTACTGATCCTGCTAACGTAAGAATTGTACGCAATGTCTCCAATGATTAGAGAACTGCTGCTGGGGTTTAAACAAGAGATGACCAACATAGCCTTTTCTCACTTAATAATTTGTGTGGTGTATTTCTGCTCCCTATTTTGTGCTTTAAGTCGTTTAAAAACCTAGTTCTTTTCTGTAACTGACTGCTGGATTCTGGGGATTTTGTTGGACCTTTTATAATTCTTGTGATTTTTGGGATTTGTTGATTTCTCTGACTTTTAGTTGGACTAAAAATCTTTAAGATCCGACAGAGGCAGCTCAGCCACGGCACATGCTCTGCTGTAGCAGTGGCGCTAATTTAAATGTCTGCCCTCTCTCTCTCCTTCTGCCCCACAATGATGAGTTTATGGTTCTTAAAGCAAATAAAAGGATTAAGAACCTTAAAGAGGATGTGCAGTGTCTCTCTGCTGAACTACAATAGAAGGAAATGCTTCTGGGTAGTTGATCCCTCCAAGCTCCTTCCTCCCACTCAACCACCTGATGCCATCCAGCAGGAGCCTGGAGTCTGTAAGAAGCAGCCTCTACAGCCTCTCCCCTCCTGCAGGCCTCAACTTCCAACGCCCGATGCAAAATACTGAAGGATGCTGTGTGTCAACACTACTGGACCACCTGTCCTGGCTCAGAAGGTGAGCCCCTCTACTGTAAACCCTCAACTCCACACCCTCCAGTCCCTCAGGTCCACAGGAAGTCAAACCCAGAGTCCTCTACACCTCATCCACTGTCTTCACTGACCACTCTCCT
The DNA here is from genome assembly GCA_006942095.1 of Nothobranchius kuhntae. Taxonomy (NCBI): domain Eukaryota; kingdom Metazoa; phylum Chordata; class Actinopteri; order Cyprinodontiformes; family Nothobranchiidae; genus Nothobranchius; species Nothobranchius kuhntae. The sequence continues at coordinate 199,664 of SSNQ01034581.1, read as the reverse complement.
GGTAGGAGATTCAGTAATCAGGAATGTTTGCTTCTTCAATGTCATGATAAGATGTTTTCCATCAGCCACCATCCCTGCTCTCCTGGATATAGTTCCTGGTCTGCTGTGCTCCATCCCAGCTTCAGTTAAACAGTGATCATTCATGTGGGCTCAAATGATGATTCACGCCGGGAGTCTGTCATCACACAACAGCATTTAACCATCTCCCTGACATTCTGTGGAGCAGCAGAATGTCTGTTTTCGTCTCCGGCCCGATCACCACAGTTTTCCGTTGATGTGGAAGCTTTAGCTGCCTGCTCTCTCTTCACTCCTGGCTTCAGTCTGCTTGCAGGTCCCTCAGTTTTGGTTTCATTGATAATTTCAACATGTTCTGGAAACATTTCTTCTCTTTCAGGCCAGATGGCACTCACTCCAACCGTCATGGCTCAAGCATGCTAACTGCTAACATCAGGTACGCTGTGCAGTCCCATAGACGTACGTCTGTGGTGGATTCCTTCTCACAGACATGAAGGTCTATATCTCAGCTAAATACACCTTCAGCCATCGCTGATCCCAATCACCATCACCACCACTCCAAATGACATCACCCCTACAGTCCTCCCCCAATGCAACCGTCATCGGTTTTCCAAGAGGCACTGTCCCCAAAATGTTGTCTTCTGCTGCCAGAAAGTTTTCCTGTTGTTCATTTGTCAACTGGCAAGGACATTAACAGTTTTTATGGCCAGGGAACCCAGAAGCGCATCCGATGTTTACCACCCATCCCTCTCCAACAGGCTAAGAAGACAAATGATCTCCAGGATTCAGTTCAGTGTGCCCTGTTAAACGACCATTCCATTTTAAACAAATCCTTCATTTTAAATGAGCTGTTCATCAGAGAAACGTTGGACTATTTATTTCTTACTGCAACGTGGCAGCAAGATGGAAATTTTGTGCATACTAAATGAAATATGTCCACCAAACTGCTCTGTGTTCACCACGCCACGCCCATCATGTCATGGTGGAGGTCTTGCTGTGGCCGTTAAGGACGAACATGCCTGTAATTTGAAGAAAAATGGCCCTTTTACAACTTTTGAACGTCAGATCATCAAAGTAGGTTTACAAAATATGTCTAACTGTATTTGTCTCTGAATTTCCAGAATTTTTATCAGCGATGCTCAAGCTAAAAAAAGTTTTTATTCTTGGTGACGTTAATTTGCACATTAATGACCCTGTGTGCAACACAGCAGTAGAGTTTATATCTGTGAAGACGGACGTACACTGTGCGACTTTTTCACTTTTTTGAGCCGATTTTCCACTCGTGCGAGAATCCACAAGATCGGGGCGAGTTTTGCGCTGAGCGTCGTGTAGTGTACGGGGGTTACGAGAGGCGATTAACACCACGTGACCAGCTACCGATCAGCAATCGTGAGCTCGCACGGACTTCTGGCGTGTTTGATATTTTGCTCGTCCCTCGTGAGGGTATCGCACTGTTGAAGCGGCGCTGCGAGCGGCTGCGACCCAAAAAGTACCAGAACCGCTCACGGCGCATGCGCAATCATGACAACACCACTAGCCGCTATTTCCCTAATAACACATGTTGTTCGTTTTTATTTCTACACGTTTTTTACACACAAAGATTGTCAGGAAAGCGTGTTTGTCGTGTTCATGCCAAACTAAACTGATCACAAAACACAGATTTACTTTCTTTATTTCGTTTTCCTCATCCAACCCCCATAAACCCCTGTGTGTCCTCCTGCAGCACTCCCGAAGGACAACAGGCAAAACAAGACAAAAAAGTCTGACGTGTTGTGTGGAAACTGCTATTTTTAGCATATTTTAGGTCCGACGTGTTGCTACCAGACGTGCAGTGTGAGCGCATGGCTCGTGAGATCTGCCCTGCGAAGAAGTCGAACAGTTTGAGCTGAGTCTGAGTGCTACGAGTGAAAAAGTCGCACAGTGTCCGCCTAGCTTAACAGAGTGTTTGAACTTTGAACAGCATGTTTCAGGCGGTTGGAACTCCTCTCAGAGTAACCATCACTGACCCATTTATACGTTTATCTAAGTCACCATTTCTATATCGATTAACTGGCAACTTTTCTGCAACTACACAGCAGTTTTCATACATTTTAAACTGGTTTTTGTCAAATGCATTCAGCAGAAACTGCTTTGCTTAAAGTTTCTAGTGACACCATGTGACACCATGCTGAGTGCTAAATAAATAAATTTAGTCCCCTACTTGGTTCTGACCTAGTCTTAGTTAAAAGCTAATACACGAACAAGCTGAGCTCCAGCTACGTGTGTCTGAGTTCAGTTTCCAAACTGTTTTTGCTGATTTTGTCCCCGTGGGGTTTAATTAACCGCTGCAGGTTCAGGCTCAGCAGGAAGTGAACCAGGTCCTGCCTCTGTGCAGACACAATGATCACACTCTGCATGCCCAGGGACTCATTCTACATCTACTCCTGACAGTTTGGATTTTTCCATCCAGCCGCTCTTCACTTCCATCACTTTCCTTATTTCCTGTCACCCAGAAAGCAGCACTCAGTCTCTGGAGTTGTGTTAACATGCCGCTCTGCCCTGGAAGCTGCAGGTCAAACGTAATACTCCTCACTTCATCATGATGGACAAACATGAGCAGAAATACAGAATCCATTGTTTTTATGAAAAATAAATACAACATAGAAGGGTTTACGAAGTGTTGTGGCCGTCAAGTCAGTCTTTTTTTTTGTAGTCAACTCAAAAGTTTGTCATTAATTATCCAAGGAGGACCAGGCAATCAGTATGTAATAGTGATTAGGATACTGTCTGTTTTCATCTTCTTTACTCAGAGGATAAGCAGGACTGGACAGTTTAAATCATAGTTTCACGAGTATTATGTGTGTAGCAGAGTTGATTTTGACAAGACATTCTATTTTAGTTTTAGTTTTCAGAAAAATTTCAGAAAATTCAGAGCTCCTTTGATGTTCTCACTCTATTCTTTTTACATAAAACAGCAATTGTTAACAGACTGAGTTTTTTATTGTTACTGTTAATCTTTAACTGTTACTTTTCTGTTTTTCACACCTGTTTTAGTCTCATTCTCTCCTTTCCTCTAATATTTGGTCTGTCTGCGGCAGAAATGTGTGTGTGTGTGTGTGTGTGTGTGTGTGTGTGTGTGTGTGTGTGTGTGTGTGTGTGTGTGTGTGTGTGTGTGTGTGTGTGTGTGTGTGTGTTTGTGAAAGATCTGCCTGGATTTATTTAATTTACAGAAACTTCTGTTATATATTTTGATGTAAGGAGCTCTCCAGTTTTCAGGTTTGATGTAACAAAACAGAAAAGAGAAGCTTAATAAGCATTAGACACCGGGAAAACATCTTCAGCTGCCTGCTTCTGTCAAAGTGACACGAAACACACTCAGAAAAGAGCAGAAGGTGGTTTTCTGAAGAAAAGGTTAAACCAGACCAACATCCTATTTTACCTGTTAATGGTTCCATTCTGTGTGTGTGTGTGTGTGTGTGTGTGTGTGTGTGTGTGTGTGTGTGTGTGTGTGTGTGTGTGTGTGTGTGTGTGTGTGTGTGTGTGTGTGTGTGTGTGTGTGTGTGTGTGTGTGTGTGTGTCAGATGGCACCAGTTTGATTTTGTGGGTCTTGGATCATTTTATAGGTGATGCATTTTTTAATAGCTGGTTTTGGATCTGCACTTTTTTTTTCTGTTACAAAGATGTTCCAAACATTCTCAAAAGCAAAACATGAAGGCAATTAATCAGATCAGTATTATGTTCTTGTTCTTACTATTCTTATGGGGCAGAAGTTGCTCAGGAAGTTAAGTGTTCAGTAATCGAAAGGTTTCATGGTCGATCCCAGCTCCCAGCAGAGAATGCTGCTGTTGTGTCCTTGGGCAAGACATTTAACCCACCTTGCCTTTTGGTGGTGATTGGAGAGGCCGGCTGCACCTGTGCTTGGAAAGCCTTGCCTCTGTCAGTGTGCCCCAGGGCAGCTGTGGCTACATCGTCGCTCATCACCACCAGGGTGTGAGTTGGTGAATGTGCTTTGGAGTCCTCTGACTCAGAAAGGTGCTATACAAGTGCGGGTCATTCATCATTTATAACAGGACTATATGGAAGTCACATTATTAAAAAATAATAGACACCATACCTTGACATTGCATGGAAAAGTTGTAACTTTTACCCTCAGAACCTTAAGGGGTAGTGATGAATTGTGATCATAAAAGAAATTTTGTGCCTGTCAATCCCAATGTGCATCTCTTTTATTAAATCGGTGGATCTTCTGAAAGTAAAGTGATATTTAAAGCTTTAAAAAGGCAGAAATGTGACCTGTTCAGTTTGACCCGTGACATCATGGATTGTTTTCTGTAAATCAACTTTCTTCATTCTTAAAACATGTTTGTGGAACACATCAGATTCCTTAATCTTCTAAGCTGCATCCACGGTATATTCTCTTACTGAATGACATAAACTGCATGTTTTGTGCCTTTGAAATCATTCAGATGCTTTTTTTTTAATGCAAAAAAATGTAACAATCTCCCAAAAAATAACCAAATAATTCATACAAACAAGCCATTAAAGAGGAATTACTATATAAGTTTCAACATCACTGTTTCTGACAAACTTGACTGTATTATTTTTTCTCTTAAATTAATTGAAACATTTAAATGATCAATTGACTCTAAAAAAAAGTCAATTTAAGTTCAGTTGAAGTTCTAATAAAACCCCTCATTAAAGTAGCAGAAGCCTGCTGTGGCTGGAATTAATAATTATCCAGCGATGAGGTTTGAGGCTTCCCTTGGATGCTTCTGGTGGTCTCCTCGGCAAACGTCTGTGATCAGGTGCTATTTTAATATATCGGAGTAAAAATAGTTAAAAGCTCCTTTAAACAGTTCTACGATACGTTTTCAAAGAGGAAATCTTGAAGCTGCTATTGTTTTTTCTTAAGTCAACCTCCAAGTTGTTTTCATTCTGTAGAGATCCGAGTTTTAACCAAACCCCATAGTTCGGGTCTGGATATGAAGCAAAACAGGAAGTGACAAAAATTGCAGTTCCACCCTCATTCGCTAGGGGCTGGTGTCAGAAGCGAGCAAATCCTCATTGACTCCCATGTTAAAAATACCAATTTTACAGCAGAAATAAACATGTTTACAGCCTGGTTCCAAAACATGTTGTTTATACCGTATTTTCACTACCATAAGGCGCACCTAAAAATCTTAAATTTTCTCCAAAATGTACGCCGTGCCCTATGGTGCGGTGCGCCTATTGTGTTGTTGTGAGACACGAACGTAGTAGAAGACAAGGGGCGTGGCGTGAACATGTGGACGTGAGCGAAGACAGACCTGTGGATCTGCCACATCGTCATCAACATCCTCGCTGTTTGCCTCAGACTCCGGCTGTGAGTCACCGTCCACTTCCTCTGCTTCCAGTTCAAAAAACAGCCGTACTATCTGAACTGCCTGGTGGACATTTATCCTACTCATCATCCTTTATTAAAGACTAATACAAGCCTACTAAACTGCAGCGACAATATATCTGTCCGGATCGCTCCAAAATATGAAGTTCACCGTCAATATCTGTCTAATTGTTTGTTGTTACTCCGTTCGGGCCACTCCGTTCCCCGCGAAGCGGCTCCTTTTTGCGCACATCTCGTTACTCGTGCAGCCCTACCCTCTCTCTCTCTCAGTCAGTTCACAAGCACATTCCCTCTCACGGATTACTAAACTGCTGTTTTGACCCATTATCAGATTGTCTAAAAATAGGTTGTGTTTTAGTTTAGTATAACTCTGCTTTTACGTTGTCTATTAAAGAAATTTAAAAACTGGGGTATAGTTTATAACCTCCTTTTTAAAGCTGAATTGAAACCGAAACTCAGGGAGGCGGAGTCTTGCTGCCACAACGTCCCAAATCAGACCTGTTCAATAGACGCGGACACGCGTCCATGGACCCCAGAGGGTTAATAAAACACAATTCAAATCACACTATTTTCTTAGGCCTATTAATAACACACATATGATTTTGTTTATGTGGAAAGTTTATGTGGTTAAATCCACCAACTACCGGTAAACACATTCTGAACTTTAACACAGCGCATCAGCGCTTGAAGCGGCGCTGCGAGCAGCTGCAACCCAAAAAGTACCAGAACCGCTCACGGCGCAATCATGCATCAACACTGCTCGCCCGCTATTTCCCTAATAACACACGTTGTTCGTTTTTATTTCTACACGTTTTTTTACTCACAAAGATTTTCAAGAAAGCGTGTTTGTCGTGTTCATGTCAAATTAAACTGATCACAAAACACAGATTTACTTTCTTTATTTCGTTTTCCTCATCCAACCCCCAAAAATCCCTGTGTGTCCTCCTGCAGCACTCCCGGTGTACGCCCGGCTTTAGTAGGAGGGAGGCCCGCGATTATTGCTTTGTTGCGCATGTCTCATTGAAAATGAATGGAGGAGAGGCTAAGTTACCTCCCGTGTGTTGAGCCCATTAAGAGCACGAGCTGTCAGCGCACGCAATGAGGAAGTGCGCGTGCGCTCTAAACCAGGACTAGACCAGTAAAGTGCAGCATGCTTTTGGCTGTTTATAATTTTCACAATGTCTGGTTTGCACTGATATGTTCCGAGTCCCGAGCCTGCACAGATGTTTTACCGGTACGTTTTACCGTGCCCGCGCCCTATAACCTGGTGCACCCTATGGTCGTGAAAATACGGTACTCATGACATCTCTGGGAGGGGGTTGTCACTCTTCTGTTTAAGTGTATTAAATGCCTAAAATTCTGAATAATTAATGAGCATCAGACCCACGTGGCCGCAGAGCTAGCTCCGGCGAAGGGCCCCAGTCTGAGCCTCGGCCTCGCCTGAAAACTGTTACGCGATTTTCAGTCTCTCAACTTAGACCATCAGTTGTAGCGTTTGGCATTCCTTTTTTATATTATTTGTGCAATTGTTGGACAAAATGACTTCCTGTGGTATTAATTGCACTAATAGAGCATCCAAGGAGTTTCCACTTCATTTTTTTCAGTAAGAAAAATTATATTTATGTAATTTAGGTCACTGCCACTCTTGCACTAGCTGAGCTTATCAAAGCTTATCAAAGTAGCTAGCTAACTACCGTTTTAACATGTACTGTTTAACCATGACATTTAAATTTAATAGGGCAAAACCCAGTGCATTTAACATAACACTGCATTTTAGAAAATGGGTTGAAATATAACATGTTGGTGGAGCTGGGTTCCGACTATCGGTATGGTCTCCTTTCCTCATCGGCAGCTCGGCGCATCTCTGATCGCAGCGCCTGTCTGCTGCGTGGGCTGCCGGCTTGTGGAGCTTTTGGAGGGAGACCTGACCACAGAAATACTGCAGTTCAGTGAGTTTGTTGACAGTGCTCTATGTTAAGTCTCCAGAAGTCTGTATGCTGTCAGGTAAACTCGCTTGTTTTTTTATTGTTTTTTTTGTGCATAATTATAAATTAGTGGTGGTGGGGGGGCATCTAAATAACTAATTTGCCCACAAAGAGCCGCAACCGGGTGCCACGTTCGCATGAGAACTAGTGCTGTTTTACTAAATAGAACCTCCGTTAGCTTAGCTCCCACCTCCGCGTTAGCTTTGGGCTAGCGTGTAGCTACATCGCTTCAGTTTGATGGGTGTCGTCATTTGATACCAGCCTAACAGCCACACCCTCAGGTCCACCTCTTTTCCCTTTTATGGAATTGTCTGGGCGTGATGAGAGGTGTGACACAATCAAGATGGCGGTGGTGGCCGCCTCCCATTTCAGATTAAAAACTTAGAATACGAGCCTATGGACATGAATTGTCCAGTATATATGTCGATGGTTTTAACTGAAGTAAAGGAGCTCTGGAGTCTGACTCAGTGGTGCTGACGTGAAGCTCTAAGTAAAATGTCTCACAGGTTATCTGTCATCACGTCACTACCTCGTCTGGCCCAGAGCTGGTACAGTGACAGGTTCATCTCTACTCCCTCCCACATTGCTCCAGTCCTTGAAAGTCCCACCGAGTCGAGACAGCCTGAGCGTGTCTCAGGTTTAGCTCGAGGAGTTTTGTGAAAGTGATACAAATTTCAGTTCACATTTTGTCACATTTAGTAAGTTACATTTGAGAGTGTCCTGCAACCAAACCAGTTCATGTGTGAGGAGCAGCGAAGATGTGGGAGAATTGGGGTATCAAAATCTGCATGGGCTGCATGGTGGCGCAGTGGTTAGCACTGTTGCCTCGCAACACGAAGGTCGCAGGTTCAAAACTTGGCTGGGTTTCCTCAGGGTACTCCGGTTTCCCCCACAGATCACAACATGCCCTATAGGTAAAAAAAAATAAAAAAATAAATAAATTGTAAGTCGCTTTGGGTAAAAGCGTCTGCTAAGCACATAAACATAAACATAAAATCTTCCCCAGGGGCACTTCAGCATGTGGCAGGGCTGAAAATTGAACCCGAATATCTCATCAAGAGTCACTGGTTCACAGTAACCTGGAAATACATCACTCTGCTGAGCTTTCTTGTTGTCTGCAGGTTGTCGTGGTCCTGGCTGCAGAATGTCATCAGCATCCATGACTTAAAGCATTCTTTTAAAGAATGGATATCGCTGCCATCATGGAAGAAGTACAGTCTCGCCACAATATGACTTTGTTGTAGACATTGGCCTTTGGTATGCTACAAATTTATAACATTGAATATTTACTCTGCAAAATTATTTACTTTAGCTTGAGTCACTATGAGGTCACCCCAGTTGTTGAATGTTTGCAGATGAAATGTTGCTGTTGAACATTAGGAATAACATTTTTTGCTGATGTATTTTGAGTGAAAACATATTTACTGGAGTAAACCGAAATTGCCGGTCGTTGTCAAATTACAACCGCTGGCTCTGCAGGATTAGCTCGCAGGGGCCACGGCAACCCCACACTCACTGATGGTAAATAAGTACATTTTATTGATGTAGCACTCTTCACAGACAGAATATCACAAAGTTCTTCACATAGATCAAAACAAAACAAATAATTAAGACAGGAAATCATAACGATCTTAAAACAGAAACAAATTCAAATAAGAAAAACAGAATTAGAAATTACCCTAAACCAAATGAAAGATGATTAGAAAGTTTTTAAAAAAGGAAAACAACAGATTAAACAGCAGGTACGTCTCTTCTTTTTTTGTTGTGAAAGGAGAAAACCTGACAATCCCCACAGCCAGCTGACTATGAAATATGTTTCAGTATCACCTTCCTTCCAAAATGACTGAAACATTAGACTCTATTGGACATCTGTGTTACGCTCGTGCTGTGTTGGTTATTCAATTTCATTTACTTTTGTTCTTCATTATACACAGAGTGGAGTGGGTTTGTTGTTACATTTGCCAACATGTGTCGGCGTTCACTGCCGCCTTCCTCAGAGCAACCGCTGGATGTTGGCGGCGTCACTTCCTTGTAGACTCCTTCACCTCTGGTCATCGTCCTGTGTCCACGCCTCTGTATCTCCAGATACAGATACTGCTGCTTTGATCCATCTTTTGAATTTCTGTAGCTCTGTGTTTATGATCTGTGTGTTCTCCCAGTCTATTATATGATGTTATCTCTTGCAGCGGTCTGTTACAGCTGATTTCTTTATTGTGCTTTCTGCCTCCTGTTTTGCTGCTCTTGTGTGTCTTCCACTTGTAACTTTCTCTCACTTCTTGGTCGTGTGTTGATTTGGTGTCCTGTTTCTCCTATGTATGTTTTATTGCTAAGTTTGCATGGTATTTCATATATGACTGCACACTTTTGAGCTGATGATACAACACATTCTCACACCCAAGGCGTCAAAATATCACGCGTGCGACCAAGCCTCAATATGTGACGATTCGGGATGCCCCAGCGCGTCAGGAGACGACGATCAGTGACACCCTGGGTCACGTGGTGCCACTGGCGTCACTGTTTGACGCGCGCGGTCACACGGACATTATTCGACTTTTTTTTTTCTTCCTGGCACTCGCAGAGTACAGTCGCTTCTCTTTATGCTCCATTATCTTTTCTGTTGCTTATCTGTCTGAGGTGTTTTTTTTGCAGAGCAAATCTGCCCTCCTGGTGGGAGAGTAGCTGTGAAGTGCCTTTTTTCCCCTCCTCCCGAATCAGTTCCTCATGTTACCCTCTTATCTCTATTAAGGTAGCACGACTCAGGGTTGCGAATGACCACAGTCACCAATTCTTGTCATGTGTCTTGCCCATGCATGTCTGATCTCTGAATTGTGTGTACTGAAACTCTAATTTCCCTCTGGGATTAACAAAGTATCTTTGAATTGAATTTAACCTTCCCCTCACCCCAATCCTAAACTTAAGGTCCATAAACTGTGACCTTAAGGTTAGGATTGGGGTGAGGGGAAGGTTAAGTAATTCACAAGTAGTTCTAATGTCCGTCTCACCACCGGCGTCGGATACCGACTCTCTGGGATGCTACATCAGCTGTTTGTCCCTGATCATCGTCTCCTGACACGCTGGGGCGTCCCGAATCGTCACATATTGAGGCTTGGTTGCACGCGTGATATTTTGAAGCCTTGGGTGTGAGAATGTGTTGGATGATATCTTGTCTTTTGCGTGTACCAGTCCTTTCCCAACTGTCACATAGGGTTTTGTTGATGTGTTTATGTTGTGTTTTACAATCTTTTATGCCTTTGATGTATGGAAGAGTTATTGCTGGTTTTGGCTCGGCGTTCAGCAAAGGTAATTCAATTCAATTCAATTCAAGTTTATTTATATAGCGCCAAATCACGACAAGAGTCGTCTCAAGGCACTTCACATAATAAACATTCCAATTCACAGTTTATTAAGCCAATCAGAAATAATGTGTCCTATATAAGGAACCCAGCAAATTGCATCGAGTCACTGACTAGTGTCAGTGACTATACAGCAATCCTCATACTAAGCAAGCATGCAGCGACAGTGGAGAGGAAAACTCCCTTTTAACTGGAAGAAACCTCCAGAGGATCCTGGCTCAGTATAAGCAGCCATCCTCCACGACTCACTGGGGATCGAGAAGACAGAGCAGACACACACACACACGCACGCACACACACACACACAATAATGTGTCTACAGTTCTATTGTGATGTCTTAGTAAATATTCTATTTGGTGAGATAAACTTTATTGTATTTATCCTAGTGGATCTCTAATTAAATGGGTAAACTAGCAGCAACACGTCCAATGTCAAGGAAAGCAAAAAGTTATTACCAGGAGAGGGAGAATGTTTAAGTGGTTAGCAGCAGTGTGCTAGTCGATGGCCTCCTCCATGAGGCCACCACAGCTCAGCAGAACATCGTTGTTGCTTCTTCTGGGGAGAAAAACACTTAGAGAGAAAATAAAGTTAACAGCTGAAAATGCAGAAAGTAATACAGTTAAAGAGCAGATAGTAGAAGAAAGTAGTAGAGTGTGGAAAGTGGTCAGTGTATCCTCCAGCAGTCTAAGCCTATAGCAGCATAACTACAGAGAAAACTCTGGATAATCTATCCTATTTAGATGGAGGCATGTTGGAGTCAGGGCAAGGGAGAGCCTTCTTTACTGACTGTACACTCCACCTCCCTGTAATCCCCCACTTGTCCAGATTTAGGCTAACATCAGATTTTAACCATAGGCCCTATCAAATAAAAATGTTTTAAGCCTATTCTTAAATGTAGACAAAGTGTCTGCCTCACGGACTAAAGCTGGGAGATGGTTCCACAGGAGAGGAGCCTGATAACTAAAAGATCTGACTCCCATCCTAGTTTTAGATATTCTGGGAACCACCAGTAGACCTGCAGTCTGAGAGCGAAGTGCTCGGTTAGGAACGTATGGAACAATCAGATCACTGATGTATGATGGAGCTTGATTATTAAGAGCTTTGTATGTGAGAAGGAGGATCTTAAAATCTATTCTGAATTTAACAGGTAGCCAATGTAGGGAAGCTAAGACAGGAGAGATATTATCTCTCTTTTTAATTCTCATCAGAACTCTAGCTGCAGCATTTTGGACAAGCTGAAGACTTTTAACTACATTCTGTGGACTTCCTGAGAATAATGAATTACAGTAATCCAGTCTTGATGTAATAAATGCATGAACTAGTTTTTCAGCATCACTCCTGGAAAGGATGCTTCTAATCTTAGCAATATTCCGAAGGTGGAAAAAGGAAATCCTACAAACCTGTTTAACCTGGGAATTGAAAGACATGTCCTGATCAAAGATAACACTAAGGTTCCTTACTTTGTTCTCGGAGATTAATGTATTGCCATTCAGGTCAGGCGACTGGCTAAGCAATTTCCTTTTCTGGATTTCTGGTCCAAAGATGAGAACTTCCGTCTTGTCTTGATTTAAAAGCAAAAAGTTTAGAATCATCCAATGTTTTATGTCCTCAAGACAAGCCTGTAATCTACCCAACCGATTAGGTTCATCAGGGTTAATGGATAAATATAGCTGAGTATCGTCAGCATAACAGTGGAAGTTTATCCCATGCTGTCTAATGATTTTACCAATTAGGAGCATATATATAGTAAAAAGAATTGGTCCAAGCACTGAACCCTGTGGTACTCCACAAGTAACCCTGGAGTATGAAGAAGATTTGTCATGTACATTTACAAAATGAAATCTGTCATACAGGTAGGATTTAAACCAGCCTAACGCTGTTCCTTTGATCCCTGCAGGTAGGATTTAAACCAGCCTAACGCTGTTCCTTTGATCCCTGCAACATGTTCAAGTTTTTCTAAAAGAACATTGTGATCAACTTTGTCAAAGGCAGCACTGAGATCTAACAAGACTAGAACAGACACAAGATTCTTATCTGAGGTCATAAGAATACCATTTGTAACTCTCACTAATGCAGTTTCAGTGCTGTGATACTCTCTAAAACCAGACTGAAATTCCTCAAACAGAGCATTAGTGTTTAAATGCTGACATACTTGGATGGCCACTATTTTCTCCAGGACTTTGGATAAAAATGGGAGGTTAGATATTGGTCTATAATTCATTGGGTCATCTGGATCCAGAGAAGGCTTCTTAAGTGAAGGTTTGATTACAGCAACCTTAAAATCCTGTGGTACATACCCATTTACTAAGGATAGATTGATTATCTCTAGAATGGGGGCAGTGACCAAAGGAAATGCTTCTTTGAATTATTTGGTTGGGATTGGATCCAAAATGCAAGTTGAAGGTTTGGATGAAGCCAATATTTTTGATAACTCTGAAAGCTCAACTGGATCAAAACGGTTCAAGCACAGATGAGGTTCTACAGTCACCTCTGATGCTGCCTCATTTACTGAGGAAGAAGAAATTGCATTAGGGAGGATGCTAAAGATTTTGTTTCTAATAGAATTAATTTTACTTGTAAAAAATCCCATGAAGTCATTGCTGCTGAGGGCTAAGGGAATAGATGGCTCAGAGCTATGATTCTGTGTAAGTTTAGCAACTGTACTGAAAAGAAATTTAGGATTATGCTTATTCTCCTCAATTAATGCTGAGAAACAAGCAGTTCTAGTTTGTCAAAGCTTATTTTTATAAAGCACAAGACTATTTTTCCAAGATAGGTAGGCCTCCTCATGGTGCGTAGAGCGCCATGTTCTCTCCAATTTCCTAGAGTTTTGTTTTAAGGCTCGTAAATGAGAATTAAACCAGGGAGCCAACTTCCTGTCCCTAATTACCTTCTTTTTAAAGGGGCAACATCATCTAATGCCACACGTAAAGAGGAATTAACATGATGAACTAAAGCATCAATTTGTGAGGGGCTAGAACTGAAAATGTTGCCCTCTGCTACATGCCTCTGAGATGCTGAGGACAGTAAAGATGGAACAGTTGATTTAAAAGATGCAACTGCATTGTCAGATAGAGACAACACACCCTTATCACTCTGTGTATAATGAAGAACAAAAGAAAACGAGACTCTTTTGGGATTTTATCACTGTAAAATTCTCACTATATTCTTGCACACTGCACCTTTAACTGAAAGTCTGGCAACAAGTAGGCTTCATCCATTTTATTTCCAGAATTCTTCACATATTCTGTTTTTGAAAAAATTTTAGTTCAACAGAAACTAAAAGTTCCAAACAAAACCATTTGTTTAGCAAAGATAACGCATGGAAATGTGATGCAATGTCTAATATATGATGAGCATCAGTTTAATTAGTTTTCCTGGCTGTAGCATGAAGGTGAAACATATTTGATAAACAGAAACACAAATCGAAGGATTAACTGAGCTTAGGCAGTAAGTGAGTTTGCTGTGATTAAAGACTTTGAAGGTAAACTCTGTTTTCTGTCTGACATAAATTTTAGTTTCAACTTGCCAAGAGCACATTCTGTCATCCAGAAGTTTCTAAATATAAAGCTTTAAGGGATTCAAACAGTGTGACAGAAACTGCAAATGGGTGATGTAGAGAGAGGAAGGAGAAGAGTTGTATTTCTGTTACATCTTCATGGTGCTAACTTCTGTCCCCTTTACCTAGCAATAACAACAGGAATGGCACTGAAGTTTTAGCCATTGGTCCTGAGGCCCAGAGAGAGAAGCTTTTACCGAAATTACAATCTCTGTCTTTTAATCCATCTGAGCAAGTGAAGAGCCTGGGCTTGATGTTTGACTCTGAGCTGACTTTTATCCCACACATAAAAAATATCACAACAATAGGTTTTTATCATCCAAAGAACATCGCCAGAGTCCGCCCCATTCTCTCTCTGGCCAATACGGAGATGCTGATGCATGCTTTTATCACCAGTAGAATAGACTACTGTAATGCCCTGCTTTCTGGTCTTCCTAAAAAGAGCATCTCAGGCTTTCAACTTCTACAAAATTCGGCAGCACGTGTCCTGATGAAGACCAGGAGGCGGGAGCACATTACACCAGTTTTAGAATCATTGCATTGGCTCCCCGTATGTTTCAGGATCGATTTTTAGGTTCTTCTAATGGTTTTTAAGTGTCTTAACAGTCTTGGGCCTTCTTATCTCTCAGAACTGTTTTTACCATATGAACTCTCACGGCCTCTGCGCTCCTCTGGCTGGCGTCTCCTGGTCATCCCTAAAGTCAGGACACACACTCACGACAAGGCGTCCTTCCAGTGTTATGGCCCTCGCCTCTGGAACGAGCTGCCGGAGGACCTCAGGGCCGCAGAGAATGTTCATGTTTTTAAGTCCAGGCTCAAGACCCACCTATTTAGGTTAGCTTTTATCTAAATATTTACTACAGTTTTATTTCTCATTTTACATGATCATATTTTATTGCTTACTTTGCATGTTTTATATGATTATATTTTAGCATTGTTTTCATTATTTAATATTATTATTTTACTGTCTATATGATTTTATTTATTAATTATTTTCTAACTTTTTTCCCTTATATTAGCTCTTTTATTATATTTGTACTCATTTTAATCCAGTGTTTCCTCTGTAGGGGCCCTCTGCCCCGGGAGCGGTGGTCGACTGTAGCTTCCTGGGCGCTCTATAGGTGGGGGTCTATGCTCCCCCTCCACTGAGCGCCCTGACTTAGTGTGGAAGACCTGATGCTGCTGGGGCAGACGGCTCCTCTGATGGCGTTTCCTTGCCTTACCTTACTTGGCTCATCTGGACTCAGCCAAATATAATTTTTACTTGTTTGTTTGTGTGTGTGTGTGTGTGTGTGTGTGTGTGTGTGTGTGTGTGTGCGCGCGCGTGCGTGCGTGCGTGTGCTTGCACATGTCTGTTAATGTTTTTAACCCGTTATGGGAATCTGGGGTCATTTTGTAAAGCACTTTGAGTAGCACTTCCTTTGAAAAGCGCTTTATAAATAAATCTGATTGAAATCTGATTGAGGAAGGAAAGAGAGGCCTTTAATGGAGAACAACCC
Organism: Nothobranchius kuhntae; assembly: GCA_006942095.1. Taxonomy (NCBI): domain Eukaryota; kingdom Metazoa; phylum Chordata; class Actinopteri; order Cyprinodontiformes; family Nothobranchiidae; genus Nothobranchius; species Nothobranchius kuhntae. Next base: position 183,894 of record SSNQ01034581.1, on the reverse strand, counting down.
AGGTTCTGGTTGATGCTGTTGAGCCTTTAATCATGTGGTTCCTAAAGTTTGTAGTTTTTGGCCCAGAGAAAATTCCATAAAGACCATTGACCCGACTGTAGCTAGTAAAAGTATCCAAAATTGCTTTAAAACAATGGAACCGGGACAATTATATTATAGCCACTGTTTGTATCTTTATATAACAGCTAAAGCTATATTTGCTGTTGGGATCAAACTTGAAGTACACGGTCTTAGAACCCCCTAAGCTAATGACTGATTAAATCACAATCAGTTATTTACCCATTCACACACACACACGCACACATACACACTCTGCTAGTAATGAGCTCCAAATGTAGCCGACGCTGCTCTCAGGCGCACTTACACAAGCAAGTTTGCTGAGTCCTGACGACTTCAGTCCCTCCACCAGCAAGCAAGAAGGGTTTAGTGTCTTGCCAGAGGACACAGGGACAGACCGAGAGGGACTCAAACCTGCAACCTTCCGATTACGAGGCGGACACTTAACTCCTCTGCCACCGTCACACCAAATCAAATTTGAAGTACATTTCATTGTATCATCTTAAGATACAATTTTTGTGACTGAGAATTGAGCTTTCAAAGGCTCATGCTTTGGTCTGCTTCTCCTGTAGGTGGTGGGCCTATGGGTACTAGACCTCATGGACAAAAAATCCCATAGGCCCCGCACAGAGGCCTGATTTTAGGGTAGGATACCAGGAACGCTGTAAGCCAGGAACAGTTATTTCCTTTTCATAACGAGGTCTTTTGTACCAATCCAGGTGGTCTTGGGACCAGTTTTCCTTTTGAGACTCTACAAGGGGTAAAGTGCCTCAAGCAACATGGTTCCGAGGATCATTCTTGGAAGTTCAAGGAGGAGCAAGGTGAGGTGGTTTTAGGGTTGTTACAGTGTGAAAATTTAACCTCACAGTTATTGTGACCAAAATTATCACGGTTTTCGGTATTATCGCGGTATTTTTTTTAAACGTGTTACATTTTCAGACAACCAAATAAACCCTGTATATCAGGAAATATTGTCCTCAGTTTGTGTCTAAATTTTGCCTAAAATGTGTTATTTTGTAATTATGTTGTTTATTTGTTTACATATTTCCCCTTTAGTCTTTAAAATACCAATATTTGCCCATAGCTTCTTATTTTTTGTGTGTTTGATATATCATTTAAAAATATTAGATCAGATGATACTCAGTACTCAAGTAGCCTTCAAATCAGATACTTTTTTACCCTTACTTGAGTAATAAACCCTATATCAGGAAAATATCGTCCTCGGTTTGTGTCCTTCCAGTGAGCTTTGCAGATTTGGGAAAATGTCATCAGGCAGTAATCGTTGTTAAATTCATAATTATTCTCGGAGAGAGACCAACTCTTATCTGCCCCTGAAAGCCCCGTAATGCATAGCGTCATTTCAACATGGGGGTGTCCACGACACGGTTTATATGCAGGTAGCGGCGCTGCGGCTGCTTCATATAGCAACTTGTTGCATTCTCCCTCAACCCAAATCCTCGGATCACGCATTTTAGCTAAAACGCTAACGTTAGCTTGCCTTGCGTTGACTGTAGAGTTGTGGGTGATGGTCACACAGATGTGTCATGAGATTTGAAACGTTGCTGCCTTTCAAAGACATTTTTTCCTGCACATGCTGCAAACAGGATAGGATCTTTTATCAACTGTCCCTCGGCATTCTTCAAATATCCAAAAAAAATGCCCATACTTCCGACTTTGTCTTCTTTGAGGGTTAATAAATGTCCTGAGTGCTGCCGTCTCCTCCTTTGGCCATTATTTCAGCTTTAGCTTCAAGAAACTTTTGGTTGTAAACAACAAAGTGCGCATGTGCCGCCGGAAACTTCAGCAGATGATACGGTGGCTAGAAGGGTCACCGCGCCTACACCGCAGCCACGGTAATCCAACTAACCAACCATAGATAACTTCTTTGGTTCTAAAAAAACATTTGAAATTAGTTTACTTACTTTTAAACTTGAAATTTGCCCCCGAAGTAGCTGCCGGCTTCTGGGAAATTTTTGACCAAGGCTAGGCTTCAAGACACCTCCCGTGTATTCTTGCTCAGCTATACGGCTAACAAACACAGAACAGATGCCTTGGTAAAACATGAACACTGGAACACGCCTTGGCGGTTCCTGATGATGTGTCTCCTAGGCAACTGGGGCAGGGCCAAGACATCAAGGCAAGGTTCCTTGTTTACTCTGGTTTGTCATCTTTTGTGTTGCATCTCATGCTAGCAGCTTGTGCTTTTAGATAACTAACTTGTGGTGTGTCGACACCCAGGGCCAGCATTGTCTGAGGGAGTTCCAGCTGTTTCTCCACTTCGTCAGGGTTTAGTTTTAGGAAGACATTTTTATTCTCTTTTATTGACCCTTTCACTGATTGTCTCCTGTTTATTAAAGAGCTTTTACTTCCTTTTGTAGGAATAAACTTCAGATTGTTGAGATTGCAAATCACGGCTCTGCTACTTTCTCAAAGTTCATCTGTAGTTGCAGGATAAAGGGTATCCAAACCCTCCCCCTCAGGTCACATATTGATGAGAAATGGACTCTAGCTGGAACAGTAACCAGTGCAGCAACCTCTAAAGACAGAAGGAAATGATATATTTTATTAACACAAGTTTTGTTCTGGAAGCTGAAAGTCTAATTTTCATGTTTTATATCCAAGTCAAATGAAGTCATTGGCGGTTTTGAAATCTCTCTCTTTTAGACAGTGACTCATTTTATTGTTTTATTGTATTATTTTTTAATGTGTTCTTAGTATTCCTAATGTTTTATTTGCTTTTATTGAACAGTATTTTTATCTGCTGTGTTTTAATTTTTTTGTTGTTTTGATTAGTTGTGATTTGGTTCAGCCTGTGCAGCACTTTGGGCAGCTCCCATACTGCATTTTAAATGTGCCATCTAAATAAATGGTATGGTATGGTGTGGTGTGGTGTGGTGTGGTGTGGTGTGTTGTGGTGTGGCAAGGTGTGGCGTGGCGTGGTGTGGTGTGGTGTGGTATGGCATGGCATTGTATGGTGTGGTATGGTATGGTATGGTATGGTATGGTATGGTATGGTATGGTATGGTATGGTATGGTATGGTATGGTGTGGTGTGGTGTGGTATGGTATGGTATGGTATGGTGTGGTTTGGTATGGTATGGTATGGTGTGGTATGGTATGGCACGGCATTGTATGGTGTGGTATTGTATGGTATGGTATGGTGTGGTATGGTGTGGTATGGTGTGGTTTGGTATGGTATGGTATGGTGTGGTATTGTATGGTATGGTATGGTATGGTATGGTGTGGTATGGTGTAATGGAATGAAGAGAGAATTACAATTTAATTAATGACCAGAGATATTACTGATCCATATCTGGCATGGACCCCATCTCTGGACACTGGGCTTTTAAAATCAGAAGAGTGGTTCTTTTTATTACAGGGAAATTTAAAATACACTTTGCATGAACTGAGAGACAAGAGAAGAGAGAGAGAGACCTCCAAATTTATTATCTAAATTATTTAAACAGTTTAACAGGACTAACTCTAGTGATCGATGTTGATGGAATGGAATATGAGATGGAGTGTGTGTTGGTGCGATGTCAGTTCAGAACCTCCGTTCCGGAGAAGCGAGTCTGAGTGGGAGATGATGTTTTGCTCCTAACTGATCAACGTTTGAACCTTGGTCAGAAAACACATGAGACGCTATCTGTGCCATTCTACATTACCCGTCAGTGAGACCTCCGTCTTAGATCAGGCTGCCAGGTCCTCGACCTTCCAATGGTACTGGAGCCGACGAAACAGCGTCCTCAGCACGACAAACCAGTCTTTGGATAGTCTCCAGGTAAAAACGGCAGGTGTTTCACAGCATCAAAGGGACCCCCCTTTGGGTCAGCGAGTTCAGCTTTTATTCTGAAGGAACCGTTGTTTTGTTGATAACAACGACAGGATTTCCCAGCTTGGCAGTTCTCAGCTTAAAAGTAAAAAGTACAGATGGCCGGTCTGTACTCCATTTAGCAATGATGAACATCAGAGGATTTTGAGAGCTGGTTGAACACAGAACTCAAAATGGCGTTGTTCTGAGTTGTTAATCTTGGTGTTTATTATTTTGACGAATCACAGCTGACAGATTAAAAAAACACCACAGAGTGAAGGTTCTGATTGGATTTTGCGACCGGAATGTGTCATGATTATTTATCTTTTGTATCAGCTGACTAGTGGCTACAATACGCCATTTCCTTATTAAACATTAATCATAACATCATGATTTCACAGATCGGTCACATGGTTATTATTGACTAACAGTTGTTTTGATTAGCTTTATTAAAATAGAGTTTTTTGATTCATTAAAAGAAAAGAGGTCATTCTTTGTTCTTCTGTCTTCACTGCTGGAATGTAAACATCAGAAGTGAATGCATGACCTTGGCTGTTTCATGCACTCTGGCACTGTGTCAAACAGAACAGCTGTTAGAGGGGAGAAATGGTTCCTTCATCACGTTACAATGGTATGGTATGGTATGGTATGGTATGGTATGGTGTGGTATGGTATGGTGTGGTGTGGTGTGGTATGGTGTGGTATGGTAAGTTAGATCAGCATCAGCATATGCTAACTATCTGAGTGTTATTTGATGAAAACTCGTGAATCAAAGCTAAATGAAACGATGGTTCTTTTAGGATAAAACTTAACCAGAAATCTGTTTCTAATTTGAGCAGCTTTGGTTACATTGTTCTTATCCCACTATGATTAACTTTATTTAATTTAAATGCCTCTTCACTTTCTGTCCATTACTGTCATGGTCTGCGTCTGCCCCCTCCTTTACGTGTCTCCTGATGTGTCTCCATCCTCTCTAGTTTCCCTTCTGTGTCTCATAGCGCCCTCATGTGTCCTTTGTCAGCGTCTCTATATTGTGTCTTCTGTTTGTAGGCATGTTTATAATTCCCTCAGGTCCGGTGTTCATTTAGTTTTCCTCTGTCCCTCCAGTTGCAGCTCCAGGCTCTTGTTCCCCAGCCCAGTATATGTGTGTGTGAGTTATTTATGTCTGTGTGTGTATGTGTTAGTCCTTCCTGCAGTCTTTTAGTTTGGATTTGTAGTTTTAGGTTTATCTGTCCTCCTTTGGTTCTGTTTCCCCATTTAGGTAATTATTGTCACCTGCCTTCCCTCCAGCCCTCACTCCACACACCTGCTTCCTGTTCCCTTAATTACTCCTCCCTGTTATTTAAGCCCTTTTCTTGTCTTTGTGTTGTGTCGGTCCATTGTGGTAATTCTGTCAGTCTTCTCGTGTTGTCTCTAGTGTTTTAATCTCCTGCTCAGCTCTTTAGATATACATTGTTTTTTTGGCTCCAGCCCATTTGGATATATTTTTGTTTCATTCATCCTAATAAAAGGATTTTACTTTATATCATCTCCTGCCTCGTGTCATCTTGGGTTCCTGCATTTTGGGTCCTACCAACACCGAATCGTGACAAATAAAATCTCAGGGTGAGACGGTCGGTTAAACTATTGATTTATTTTAGTGGAAATGAACAGTTTTTTTTCTTCCTATTGACACTGAAATGTCAACATGTCTCTGCTTTAATGGTTATGAGTCTGCTCCAGCTTTAATTAACTGACTCAGAATGAGGGGAATAAGTAGTGCTGTCGAACCTAAAATAAGGATAAAAGCTGTTATATAACCGTGAATCATTTACTGTTTACATGCAGACTCAAAGATACTTAACATTCAGAGTTTTTTCATTTAAAGTCATTCTGACGTGTTTCAGAAAGGAGCTGAAGGGTGTTTTTGTGTAGTTGAAACTTCACACTTTTTCTCTGATTCAGAGCCATTTTTCCCCCACATCCACTCATATGAAAAATGTGTTCATGTGCATTAAAAAAAAGATTTTCTCTTGGTGCTGCTGATCACTACTTGTTCTAATGCAGAAAACATTTCATGCATTCTAACTTTATTAATATTTCCATGTTGTGATTAGGTCACAGTTTTGTTTTTACTTTAATGAAGCAATATGTCACCTTGTCAAATGATATTGTTCTTTTGTGCTTTTCATAATGATCTTAGAGCAACAATAGGATATAACAGCTACTAATAAGCCATTTGTCATTTGAAGTTATTTTAAATTAAATACGAATTTAAATAAGAACGTAATTATCCATCTTTGGGCAAAAACAAGTATGTCAGACTAAGTTCTGCTGAACACTAAGAAGTAGAATGACCAGTGAGAGATGTTTTTTTTCCCTCATACACATCTGGTTTTGAGCTTATTTTACTGGTTTCAGTTAAATTTCATCAAATAATGACTGTAAACCTGTTCTGGAATTTGCTTCTGGCTTAATGTGATCAAATGCGCTGTGTGCAGTGATCATGTCCACACTCACTTTGGGACAGATGGTGGATTCCACATGCACAGATGCCGTGATGTCGTTGCATATATATGATTTCTCTCAACACTGGATGAGACATAAAATATGGAAGACTTGACAGGCTATTTTTGGAGACAGAATGGATGCTGCATAATGATTTAGTTGAGATGTGAATGTGCTCGCTAGCATTACTGGTGTTTAATACACAGATTATGTATCTGTGTATTAAACCACCCTGGTTTTATGAATATCAGCAGAAAATTGTTTAATTTGTTTTCAGCAACTTATGAGAAAATATGCTAACTGCCTGATATGAACTTGACTTGGTAGGAAATTGACTTGGTAACTTTATCAGCAAGTTTCAAACAAAGGGCCAGGTCACGTAAATGTTGTAATATCAAAGCCTTATTTACATTTGTCTAACCGGTAAAGTCCCAACTCGACAAATCAAGATTTAATGTGGACAGCAATGAATGCAAATTTTGTTTGGCTGTTTATTTGAAAGTTATTGTCATGGATTTAATCAATAACCCATTTCCTATAGTGAAGAGAGAAGGAGACAATGAGCAGACAAGTCAGTTATAACTGTGGCATAATGCACGAGGCAAAATGCCCCGAACATCTGTTCACAGAGTTTATTTATAGAGAGATGGGAGTGAGAGAGATTGTGTGTGTGTGTGGGAAGTTAAGAATGTGTGTGTGCGAGAGTGGCTTGTGTGGGTGTGTCTGAATGAGTGAGCATGCCAAGAGGCATAGAGCAATACATTTACATTCAGTTGATTGAGTCAATGATCAAGAATTAATAAACATAAATTTTTCCATAACATTCCCTCCTGTTTATCCGAATAGGATAACCAAACAAAAGGAAGCAACAAAACAAAACAAAACCAAATAAGAAAAAATAAAAATAAGTAAAATAATAAGGAATTTTATCCTCTTCCATAACTTGTCACCATCATCTATGAAAGCTACATCAATCACAACTCATGGTATAGGGAATGGATAAAACCAGGAAAGGTGATCATCTCAGTAGTCATAAGGACCAATAGGGTACAAATCAAGTAACTCAAGACAAAAAAATGATAAGCATCAAAACAAGAAAAATAATAAATAAAGTAATAAACACTACGATCAGATATGAAAGGTTCAGAATCAACACGACAGAGTGGGAACACAGCATGAGGTGCTGCAAGCGTTTATCTATTGCAGATCGTAATCTCAATCCTGATAACGTCGTCTAAAAAATCATTCCATACAAATACAAAAAACAGCAAAATAATGAGAAAAAAAAAGAAGGTAATAAACACGATAAGGCAAACACAACTGACAATAATATCTTACAGCAGTTCACAGAGATAGAGAATGGAATCTGCTAAATCAACACAATTATAACCTTAAGAAAACTATTTCATACATATTGAAATGAATTCACTGTGATGCATAATTCTATAATTTTATGGTAGTTCCTGTTGTTGAGGGTCTGCCCTCATGAGAAAATTACTATGCAGTAATTTCTCCAAAAGACTGTGCCAAAAATGCCCTGGAGCGTGAATAAATAAGGCATATTGAGATCAGCGCCAAACGGAGACTTCATTTCCCATGATTCCCTGCAGCCGGCAGCAGCATCATGATGTCATCAAGCGACGCTGAACCCCGGAACCTTCAGTGTCCCGCTGGCTGGTTTGACAAGCTATAAGTCTCGAAGCGCGGAGAGACACTTTCTCTTTTGTCCAGGATTCAACTGGCATGAAGAGGCACTCGCTCTGCTACCGCTCCGGACGCAGGCACAAGGCCCGAGCTACTGGAAGCAACGGAGAACGCCGATTGAACACTGAGGGACGCCTCGTTGTTCGTTCGTTCAAAGTTTTTTTTTCTCTCTCTCTCTTTCTCTTCCGCTTCTCTAATATAGTTCAGAACAAGCGATCAAACCGCGTGATTGCTTCAAAGTATAAGACGGTTTCTCTTCCGTACCAAAGCACGCCATTGGACCATCTTCAAAGTAAGCCGTTTTGGTTTTGTCATTGCTTAATATCTAAGTTTTATGCTGTGGCCAGGCTGACAAACTATTAGATATTTTCATTTGTCTTTATGATTGATTTGTGTGTTTATTGATCTTTGTGAAGTGGTTTTGAAGTGTTTCTGATTGAGACTGTGAAAACTTGCCACAGTCTCTGTGGTCAGCAGAACAGAGGACCGGCCATTTTGGGTTTCAAAACCCCATCCATTTTGAGTTACATCACCTCAGATTGTCACGTCCAGTGTTGGGAACGTTACTTTAAAAAAGTAATTAGTTATAGTTACTGATTACTTTGTCAAAAAAGTAACTCACTTACTAACTGAGTGACAAGATTATAAAAGTAACTAATTACCAAGAAAAATAACTACTTAGTTACTTTTTTTCATTAAAGCATGCAAGAATTACTACAATAGTGAAATATAAATGACTAATGACTGGAACATAATAAAATGTATGTCCAAATGTTTTTTATAAACCTGAATAATTTAAATAAATAAGCACTTACCAGGAGGAACTACTAACAAGAGCATTACACTTATCTAGACTATTAAAAGGTCACTGTGTGATATTTAACAAGACCCCAATCAGCTAAAATTAAAAATTGCAATTAGAAACACCTGTACAGGTTACCGAGCCTTTAAATGGTCTCTCAGTCTAGTTAAATTACAGAAATGAATGTAATTTTGGACAGTATTTAAATTTTTCCAGCTTCACATAATTGTGTGTTTTAGTTGTATTTCTGTCGCTGCTAATCTAGTAATGGTTAAATAAATAAATAAAATCCTTTAAAATGACACTAGAAGAGGCACAAGCCTGATGGAGGACTTACATTTACTAACTTGGGTCAGACCCAACCACAGAAGAGCTGAAGCTGGGTGGTAAACACACACAGGTAGTTCTAATAACACCTGAGCTCCATGACGTCTGAGACTGATGCATCAGTGTTACAGCGGGACTAAACACATGATCAGAAACAGGTTACAGTTGGATGATCTAGGAAGGTAGAAGATCAGGACGTCTGAGCGGTGAACAGGTGAGCGGACCTTCGGGACGTCCCGCTGTCACGCCAAGAAGGGCACGGCTGCAGACCCCCCGCAGATTCGTTGCTGCAGCAGCCGTAGACTATTCATCACGTCTTCCTCGTTCTTCACGGGCCGTGATGCGCTTAGATGAAAACATCTACCTCTTTAGCTCCTGATCAGCTGATGACAGCTTCAACACACCGCGCTGCTTAACGCACGCATGTCCTTATCAGTAACAGAAACGATCGTTTTGTTAAAAGAAGATGGTATTTAATTAGTTTGCTCGTTACAGAAAGAAACATTTTTTTAATTAACGTGGTTATTTTAAACGGCGTTATTCCCATCACTGCTCAGTTATAGCATGCAGTGACAGAGACAGTGAGAACACTGAGGGTCTCCGCCCACCCGGCCAATCATCATCGTGTTTGTAAGTGCATTACCGACACCTCTCTCTCCCTGCTCCCAGCTGAAGTGTGGCGGTCAGAAAGCCTCACATTGTTGCTCAACGTTCGACAAGCACATAGTAACGCACAACCTTCCGTCCCCAGTAACGGTAACGGCGTTGCAACAGTGGGAAAAGTAATTAATTAGATTATTCTGTTACCTAAAAAAGAACGCCATTAGTAATGCCGTTATATTTAAACGGCGTTACTCCCAACACTGGTCACGTCACATTATTATTTCATAATTACTTGTTATTTGTTTGATAAAATAAGTTGGTTGATGTTGATTGGCTAAACGCTTTGGGAGGAGCTGAAGTGATTATATTAGTTAATAAATGTTATTGCCAATTAAGTTTAGTCTCAAGTGAATTTGTTTGTGTTGATATAGAATCACAACTGCAGCTCGTGAAGGATTTTTAAGAACTTTAGACAGATTGATAGAGGTGTGGACTCATTTTTCCCCTGTTAAAAGGGGATGGTGCCCTGAGGATATCCACGATATCCTAATTACGTAATAAATCGGTAAATATTTCCATATTTAAGAATTTATTGATGAATCCAAAAAGTAAGTAAAGCTTACAAATTATTCGTTGACTAATAATCACAACACTGTAAAAAGATTGGGAAGGGTTAGCAAAACCA
>SSNQ01034581.1:156350-173377 GCA_006942095.1 Nothobranchius kuhntae | reverse complement strand
TACCGACACCTCTCTCTCCCTGCTCCCAGCTGAAGTGTGGCGGTCAGAAAGCCTCACATTGTTGCTCAACATTCGACAAGCACATAGTAACGCACAACCTTCCATCCCCAGTAACGGTAACGGCGTTGCAACAGTGGGAAAAGTAATTAATTAGATTATTCTGTTACCTAAAAAAGAACGCCATTAGTAATGCCGTTATATTTAAACGGCGTTACTCCCAACTAGGGATGGGTACCTTTGACATTTGAATCGATCCGGTACTAATTCCCGGTACCTACGAGTCGATACCGGTACTTAACGGTACCAATTTTCGATACTTTTGAGTGTTTATTATTTTAATTCTCTTTTATAATTAAATATATATTTTTCTCAATATATAACCATATTTGATAAATATCACGATAAATAACATACAAGTTTGTATTTTAACATCGTCCTTGTAGTTTTATAAGCTGATAATTAAACTGAAGCAAACATCTTTACTGTGAACTAAATTTACTGTGTATCTTCATTCCTTTTGCCGTCCTTTTTCATTTGATTTTTCCTACTGGGAAGTTAGAATTTCCGAGGAGAAAGCGAACGCACCATTAGCTGATAACAACGGTGGCAATGGAAGCTAACATATCAAGCTAACGTTATCTTTAACAGTTTATTTAACTGCTGGAGCAGATTAAAACGATGATGCCTCAAACTTAGATCGTTGTCACTGGTTTTACCTTCACCCAATCACCCGTCGCATTTAGTAAAGTAAAGCCAAACTTTAGAGCGCGTTCATGTTCTTCTAGTCGGAAATTCGGAGTTCCGAGGAGAAAGCGAACGCACCATTAGCGAAACGGAAGCTAACAAATCAAGGTAACGTTATCTTAAACATTTTATTTACCTACTGGAGCAGATTAAGATGAGGATGTCTCACTTAGATCGTTGTCTGTCGCTAGTTTCATCACCCATTTACCCATCACATTTAGTGAAGTGGACCCAAGCTTTAGCGTGCGTTCTTTCTACCGTGCTTGCTCTGTTTACAACGGGCTCGCAGGGACCGGCGACATAACGCTCTTGCGCATGCGCAACTGTCTTGGCAGTACCGAAACGAGGCACCGTTTGAAATGACGTGAATCGGTGTTCGGTCGGTACAATGGAATTCGGTCGGTACCTTAAAAAGTACCGAATTCGGTACTCATCCCTACTCCCAACACTGGTCACGTCACATTATTATTTCATAATTACTTGTTATTTGTTTGATAAAATAAGTTGGTTGATGTTGATTGGCTAAACGCTTTGGGAGGAGCTGAAGTGATTATATTAGTTAATAAATGTTATTGCCAATTAAGTTTAGTCTCAAGTGAATTTGTTTGTGTTGATATAGAATCACAACTGCAGCTCGTGAAGGATTTTTAAGAACTTTAGACAGATTGATAGAGGTGTGGATTCATTTTTCCCCTGTTAAAAGGGGATGGTGCCCTGAGGATATCCACGATATCCTAATTACGTAATAAATCGGTAAATATTTCCATATTTAAGAATTTATTGATGAATCCAAAAAGTAAGTAAAGCTTACAAATTATTCGTTGACTAATAATCACAACACTGTAAAAAGATTGGGAAGGGTTAGCAAAACCATATAATACACAGAAAACATCAGTACAGTGTATTGAAACATCAGGTGAATTTAGTTTAAAGCTCCATGTTGCAGACAAATCTTTCTGTGAAGGAGGAAAAGTGAAGGTGTAATATTAATTTATGCAGCCCTAACTATGGCAGAGCTGAGGCAAACCAGGCGTTCTTCATCAAAGGGCTTGTCACTGGGCTGAGAGTCCCGGTTGGAGAATAGGTTTGAAAGTCAGAGTCTCTCCCGTTGATCAGGATGGTTTCAGTCTTACGTTGATGAGTACCTAGAAGTCCAGGTCCGGAGCGTAATAACGTAGTTTGGAACATGAAGCGCACAGTTCAACTTCTCAATAGGAAGACTTCAGGGTCCTTCCGTAGCATGTTGAGGCGGTTGTCCAACTGTCAGGGAGCTGATCTTGTCCCCAAAAAGTCCTTCAGGTCTTGACCGTGAAACCAGTCTGGAGATTTGGGTGCAGGTGCTTGAAGTAGTTATCCTTTTCCAGCGTCTCTTCTTCGCTGTGTGCATCCAGGGGGTCTTCAGCCGAGGTGGATGCAGGTTACGTTTTCATGTATATGTGCGGTCAGGGAGGAACCCCAATCCGTCATTTCAGTTCCAGTTCTAGTACCCCCTCAAATGCGGCTGTCTCAGTTGTTTCATCAGGTGCTGAGAGGCAACCCAAGTGCAGGGCCATGAGTGCGACCACCAACATCACCAATGTGGTGATACCAATGACCTTGAAGCGGACCTCCATCTTCACCGGGTTTGAGAGGCGGCACCCTAGTGGCGGCCCACCCCTTTGTAGCCGGACTTCGTTGCCGCGCTAAAGCGGTTGGTTGATAAGCTTGCAGTGGGATAGATGAATCCAAGATGGCCTCTCAGCAACCTTTACAGCAGTGGGAGTGATGAGGAGAACGTTGAATGGACCTCTGGCTGCCCCATTTGTTTCGCTTCAGCACTTTCGTCAGATCCCAATTTCCTAGTTTCACGACCTGTGGCGAAAAAGCACAAGAAAATTCTGGGAGATCATTGTTGATTTTGAATTGTTTTCAGCAACAATCCTTATCATCTAACATTTAAGCTTATTCCATCCAGGCAGTGTAATAGTGTGAGGAAATTGTTATCAGCCTTCCCTCTTCTTGAGGCATGAGACACTCATGGCTCACCAGAAAGAAAACATAAACAAAATAGAAAAGGGTCCGCAACCGGCAAGCATTGCGCCAACCCAATGGTAAAGTAGGACCTCACATAATACAGTGGGGCAAAAAAGTATTTAGTCAGCCACCGATTGTGCGAGTTCTCCCACTTAAAATGATGACAGAGGTCAGTAATTTTCATCATAGGTACACTTCAACTGTGAGAGACAGAATGTGAAAAAAAATCCATGAATTCACATGGCAGGATTTTTAAAGAATTTATTTGTAAATCAGGGTGGAAAATAAGTATTTGGTCAATAACAAAAATTCAACTCAATACTTTGTAACATAACCTTTGTTGGCAATAACAGAGGTCAAACGATTACTATAGGTCTTTACCAGGTTTGCACACACAGTAGCTGGTATTTTGGCCCATTCCTCCATGCAGATCTTCTCGAGAGCAGTGATGTTTTGGGGCTGTCGCCGAGCAACACGGACTTTCAACTCCCTCCACAGATTTTCTATGGGGTTGAGGTCTGGAGACTGGCTAGGCCACTCCAGGACTTTCAAATGCTTCTTACGGAGCCACTCCTTTGTTGCCCGGGCGGTGTGTTTGGGATCATTGTCGTGTTGGAAGACCCAGCCACGTTTCATCTTCAAAGCTCTCACTGATGGAAGGAGGTTTTGGCTCAGAATCTCACGATACATGGCCCCATTCATTCTGTCCTTAACACGGATCAGTCGTCCTGTCCCCTTAGCAGAAAAACAGCCCCAAAGCATGATGTTCCCACCCCCATGCTTCACAGTAGGTATGGTGTTCTTGGGATGCAACTCAGTATTCTTCTTCCTCCAAACACGACGAGTTGAGTTTATACCAAAAAGTTCTACTTTGGTTTCATCTGACCACATGACATTCTCCCAATCCTCTGCTGTATCATCCATGTGCTCTCTGGCAAACTTCAGACGGGCCTGGACATGCACTGGCTTCAGCAGCGGAACACGTCTGGCACTGCAGGATTTGATTCCCTGCCGTTGTAGTGTGTTACTGATGGTGACCTTTGTTACTGTGGTCCCAGCTCTCTGCAGGTCATTCACCAGGTCCCCCCGTGTGGTTCTGGGATTCTTGCTCACCGTTCTCATGATCATTTTGACCCCACGGGATGAGATCTTGCGTGGAGCCCCAGATCGAGGGAGATTATCAGTGGTCTTGTATGTCTTCCATTTTCTGATAATTGCTCCCACAGTTGATTTTTTCACACCAAGCTGCTTGCCTATTGTAGATTCACTCTTCCCAGTCTGGTGCAGGTCTACAATTCTTTTCCTGGTGTCCTTCGAAAGCTCTTTGGTCTTGGCCATAGTGGAGTTTGGAGTCTGACTGTTTGAGGCTGTGGACAGGTGTCTTTTATACAGATAATGAGTTCAAACAGGTGCCATTAATACAGGTAACGAGTGGAGGACAGAAAAGCTTCTTAAAGAAGACGTTACAGGTCTGTGAGAGTCAGAGATTTTCCTTGTTTGAAGTGACCAAATACTTATTTTCCACCCTAATTTATAAATAAATTCTTTAAAAATCCTGCCATGTGAATTCATGGATTTTTTTTCACGTTCTGTCTCTCACAGTTGAAGTGTACCTATGTAATAAATTACTGACCTCTCTCATCATTTTAAGTGGGAAAACTTGCACAATCGGTGGCTGACTAAATACTTTTTTGCCCCACTGTATGTGAAAAACACCCATCCCAAGGAACTTGTAATTACTAGCTCACATCAGCAAGGGGCAGAGTCGTGCAACACAGTGTGCATAAAACAACAAAACAAACCAAAACAACCCAGCAACTAACAAATGCCATAATCTGTGTAAAGAAAATAGAAAATAAACACAAAAAATTATTTATATAACCTAGGAGTAACAGGAGAAACTGTAGTAAAAAAACTGTAGCAAAAATAATAATCTAATAAAATCAAAGGGAATCAACGCATCTAGGAAAAGGGTGAGCTTGTCACCTCTAGTGACTTCTTAATCTTTTTGCTTCTAACACTGGAATTACCTAACAACGAAACCAGTCCTAATTATAAAAATAATATTCCAACTCCACATAGATTCAGTAAGGTAAGGTCGCTTCAGAGTACATCAACAATGTACAATGTCACTCAGTAATGCTACTCAAATAATGTGTGAAATTTGTCAACAGGAGATAAATACTGCTAAATTAAAACTCCGTAAGTGAAATTGGACAACAGAATTATCTAAGGAAAATAAAACTCATTTGTCACATAGAGACAGTGAACGATCAAAAATAAAACAACTGATGGTGTTCTTAGATATACACAACCCTAAAGGAGTTTGAACAGATGATAATCGCTTCAGAAAGGGAAAAGACGTTCTAAACAAAATAAATAATTTATAATTTACAAAAGTGTACTTGGTCTAAAAAAGGTTATGCTACAGGAAACAAAGAAATGCATGAGGAGGAAACATAATTAGTTTAGAAGTCAAGCAGAGGAGTATAACTACGTTTGATTATGAACAGCTAAAGCATTTATACCCACAAAACAACAAGAAATAAACAAAATAACCTAAATAAAAGACCTATAAATGTAAAACCTACCAGATACACATGTAATCAGTTCTTTCTCAAATTAATGTGACCATCAAAGAACAACTGTTAGGTCATCATGCTACTGATCAAATCTAAGGGTCCCGTCAGCTTATAGTGCTTGTCCAGCAAATAATAAAAAC
Source organism: Nothobranchius kuhntae (assembly GCA_006942095.1). Lineage (NCBI taxonomy): Eukaryota > Metazoa > Chordata > Actinopteri > Cyprinodontiformes > Nothobranchiidae > Nothobranchius > Nothobranchius kuhntae. Next base: position 167,898 of record SSNQ01034581.1, on the reverse strand, counting down.
AATGATGAAGTCAAGGGCGAGGGCTGTCTAATGAGCTGCTGCTCTCTCTCTGTTGAATTGAGAAGGTGATGATAAAATGGGAGCTGATTAGGTCCAAAGTAGGGGCAAAATAAAGATTAAGCAAAATTAACAGAACATTTTCACTAACCTACACAGAAGGAGTTCAACATTAATTACATAAACAGTTAAATTAGAAACGAGATAGATTGGCTAACACAAGGTAGAGGTATCTACATAACTTCTATACTCTTCATAACTAGTAAAGAATTAGATTCTTCAAATATGCAGTTAATTTAGCATCCTCACATAGAAGTAACTGATCCTAAATCAATTCTACTGAAGTCATAATAATAATAATAATAATAATGCATTGAACTTATATAGCACTTTTCTAGACACACAAAGACGCTTTCACACACACTCACATTCACACACTGCTAGTGATGGTAAGCTACTTGTAGCCACAGTCGCCCTGGGGAGGTCTGACAGAGGCGAGGCTGCCATTTGGCGCCGTCGGCCCCTCTGACCACCACTAACACAGGCAAGTTGGGTGAAGTGTCTTGCCCAAGGACACGACAGCAGGATACCCCTGGCGGGAGCTGGAATTGAACCCATGACCCTCCGATCATGAGGCAACCCACTCTACCACCTGAGCTACTGCTGCCCCATGGACACTAAATCAAGGTTCAGGTAATTTCAGTGATAAACAGGGAGATTTGTTTAGAAGATTCATTTGTTAGGAAAGTTTCAAGGTTATAAATGGACTTAACCCATGGTTCGAGTGATAGTCTTGGCTTTTAAGATGTCTAATGTCATATGATAACAACATAGTGTAAAGGAAAAAACCTATAGTAACTTAAAAATCCATCTATCTACAATAGATAGTGTTTTTGAAGATATTGGGTAATCTAATGATAATGGGTTAATGATAGCATTTAAGAATCTGCTCGAGGGAACGAACTAGGTCATTTATAGATGATAATTTAAAAAGGCATAATCAGTACTCAAGAAAGTTTTTTAGTTTAAGTTCAAAAACAAAACATTCATCATCACTCCTAAATTTGACATTTCAATTCTGTTCATTTAACCTTCTATCAGGGGTCACACTCTGCTTAATATTATTTTGTTTACTCTCATAATCAAGTTTTATTGGTATTCAACAGACACACAAGTGTCAGATAGTTAACAGCTTGTCAAGAGGAATCAGCTAATCATCTTACTCGGAGAAGAGTCAGGTCACACTCTGTGTGTGTGTGGATAGGTCAGCGCAACTAGCAGACTGCAGCTGTCTCCTTCTGTTTAGGTTCAGATAAGGAAACAGTGAGGTTTTCATTTTCAGGGCATGTGGCCCTGAGAAGTGCCTAATTACACTCAGTCACGTTAAAAAGAAAAACAATTTAATCTTACTATGAAACAGCTGAATCACTCAGTAAGCCGAATGAACATTCATCATCTAAATCCTATTTATAAAATAAATCTAGGTGTGACAAAGATTTTTAAACTTTATCATGTTTATGAAATGTAGGCAATATCATACTGCCTGTCCTACAATAAATGAAACATGTCGTCATGTACAAAATTTACTATTTGATGTGTTCAGCAATAAATCTGTTTATTGGTTTAAATTTTACCAATATTAAGTGTTTCAGTCAGAACTCCATAACTATTTCTCCAGACTCTAAAGTGAGCAAGGCCAAGCAGCTGTGTCAACATTTACGTAATCTCTACCGATTTAGGAAACATGGGCCGATGTTTACATCCCAAAGAGGACAGATGAAGTCTAATCAACTGTCCAGCTACTTCATTCTAAATTAAAAAGTGTGCAAAACCCATATTTTAATCAAAACATTAACTTATCCATAATCAACTTTGAAGTTAGATTAACAGCTCGGAGTTACTCTTCCTTCTTGGTATTTTTATCTTGTAGGAATTGTATTAGAAGCTTTCTGATTTCTGCTTAAGAATCACATGACTGATAGAATATTGTCTCACTTGTGCCCAAGGTCTGTTAGAATGTGTGTTTACTTTCTGATACGACCTTGCTGTTTAACCCACACACAGAGGAGAGTGAAATTTTGTGTCAAGCTAAGAATACATGAAGAATTAAAATAATTCAAACTTATTAAATGCAAATTCCCTACAACAGCTTTAATCTGCTGTCTCATTTCAATTTTACTTCCAGACAGTTTCTCCCCTTGTTCTGATCACAATGTCCGCTAATCGGAGATCTGAACAAGTTCCTACATTTGACAGACGCCAGAAAGATTCAATTGATGACAAACGATAGTTTTAGAGTGTTCAAAATGCAGTTTTTGAATTCAACAGGTACTGCCCACCAGATTATGTTCACCCGGGTGTGACTGTCATCCACTGAACCCCCTTGTCTTGGTTTTAAACTTCAGAAACAAAGATCTAAAAAAAAAATAAATAAATAAATAAAAAAAGGAGATAAAATGCAATTTGACGGTAGTCATTAGTTTTGTTGGTTTGGGATTAATGTTTTGACTAAAATATTCACTCTTAGCTTTTATTTGGGCACTCATTTACTACCAAGTATTGATAATGATAAATGATAAATGACCCGCACTTGTATAGCGCCTCTCAGAGTAAGGACTCCAAAGCGCTTTACACTACAGTGTATCATTCATCCATTCACACACACACACACTCACACACACTGATGGGGATGAGCTACGATGTAGCCACAGCTGCCCTGGGGCGCACTGACAGAGGCGAGACTGCCGAGCACAGGCGCCACCATTCCCTCCGACCACCACCAGCAGGCAAGGTGGGTTAAGTGTCTTGCCCAAGGACACAACAGCAGAATTCTTTGTCCGGAGCCAGGATCGAACCTGCAACCTTCCGATTACTGGACAACCCGCTCAACCCGCCCACCAGATAAACAGTCAAACTGAGGGATTCCACTAAAACCCTTCACTTTCAGCCACTAAAGTGACACAGTTTATAGTTCAAATTATATTAATCACCAGAATACCAGGAATTAAATATTTGGTTAGTGCTTAACCTTTTGATGCAACCATGATTTTTAACAGTTATTTTCATTCATCTTTGGGTGTGAATGTAACAAATTTCGACAAATTTAGTGTTCGTAACACTAAATAATTTGCAAATAATTTTACTACATGTCCACCACCATGGACAGCGTGCATTCTAAACATGAAATATGGGCTTGGCTTACTGAAGAAAAATGGAGGGACTCAAATGCAATAACGTAGAAACTGTCCATTGTGGTGACCATTTTGCATCAAGGAGTTAATTTTTCATCTTTATGTTCTAGTTAAGTAGCCTCAGGCCTCAATTGATTTGACCTTGGTGGCTCAGCCTCAGAGCACAGCTGCGGTTGTTTTGATTCTTTAGGCAGGCCTTGCCTCCTCTCTGTTTCACATTTTCAACCTTTTTCTTTCTCTCCACCGCTCTGTGTATCCTCGAAACCATAATCCTGATAGTTCATTTGTAATTTTCTCATTTTTCTCTCTTGTGCTATCTCACTTTAAGGTTACCCTGCAAGTACAACACGTCAGCGGTTTCCAAAATACCAGCGAAACATGTTTTCCATCAATCCTCTGATGATTTTCAGATCATTTCCCCATTTGCTGGATTTACATTTCCATCAATGCACACTCGTCATTCAAAAGGTGTTTGTTCTTATTCCCCCATACATAGATACCACACGTACAAAGCAAATCCATACACTCTCTCATTTATCCAAACAACAATTAAAGCAGATAACATCGAATACAAACAATGATAACTAGAGTTGTGCTTCTATTCAAGGCAAAATGCCCAAAAACCCAAGCCAAATTCCCCCATAACAGAGTAGCGTTTACACTTCTGGCCAAAACGCCCAAAAAACAATTTAACCTCTTAGTTATCACACCGGTCCATTCATTTATCATTTATAACTTTATCACACCAGGGTAGCATTTATATTTTGGCAAAAATGCCCAAAAGACCAAGCCAATACAGCATTCCCAGAATCTGTTTATCTTTCTCGCTGACCACACAACCAACAATGACAATTACTTGGGCTTCTCAGTTATCACACCGGTCCATTCTCTCTCAACAGCAAAACAGCATTCCAGGAATCTGTTCGCATTTATATTTTCCAGCTGAAACGCCCAAAAACCAATTTAACCCCTGGTCACCTAGGATTTTCTCTCTGTACCACAAGACTAACAACAAACTTGTCTCACCAAATCTCTCTACTCAGGGCTTGAGTTCGTGGATCTGCATTCCTCCTAATGACGTCAAGGCCTCACCAAGCCGCCACAATGCGGGACAGAAATTGAGGTCAATGCGGAAGTGAAATAAATTGCAGTTCCACCCTCATCCACTGGGGGCTGGTGTCAGAAGCGAGCAAATCCTCATTGACTCCCATGTTAAAAATACCAATTTCACAGCAGAAATAAACATGTTTACAGCCTGGTACCAAAACATGTTTTTTGTTTAAATTATCTAGTTTACACTCATGACAACTCTGAGGGGGGTGATTTTTTTTCTCACTCTTCTGTTTAAGTGTATTAAAAGCCTAAAATTCTGTATAATTAATGAGCATCAGACCCACATGACCGCAGAGCTAGCTCCGGGGAAAGGCCTCAGTCTGAGCCTCGTTCTCGACTGAAAACTGTTCTGCCATTTTCAGTCTCTCAACTTAGACCATTAGTTGTAGCATTTGTGTATTCTTTTTTGGATATTTTTTGTGCAATTTTTGGACAAAATGACTTGCTGTGGCATTAATTGCACTAATAGAGCGTCCAAGGAGTCTCCACTTCATTTTTTTCGGTAAGTAAAATTATATTCATGTATTTTAGGTCACTGCCGAGCTGAGCTTAGATTTTAACATGTACTGTTTAACCATGAAATTTAAATGTAATAGGGTAAACCCCAGTGCATTTAACACAATGCTGCACTTTAGAAAATGGGTTGAAATATAACATGTTGGTGGAGCTGGGTTCCGACCATCGGCTTGTGGAGCTCTCGGGAGACCTCTGTTTTCCACCCGGTTCTCTCCTCCCCGCAGCTCGGCGCATCTCTGTCTGATCGCGGCTTCTGTTTGATGCGCCGGGCTGACGGCTTGTGGAGCTCTGGGATGGAAACCTTTCCACCCGGTTCTCCCCAGCGGCAGCTCTGCGCATCTCAGATTGCAGCGGCGCTTGTGTGCTGTGCGGCTGCCGGCTTGTGGAGGTCTCGGAGACCTCTGTGTTCCACCCGGTTTTACCCAGCGGGCAGCCCGGCGTGTCTCTGACTCAGAAGCTCTGGTGTTGTGCACAGTTAACTCCGGTTGTAGCTAGGTTGCTACCTCCGTTAGCTTAGCTCCCACCTCTGCGTTAGCTTTGGGTTAGCTTCAGGTTAGCTTGTAGCCAGTTCGACTGGGTGTCGTCAGTTGATCCCAGCCTTACAGCCCCACCCTCAGCTCCACCTCTCTTCCCTTTTGTGGAATTGTCTGGGCTTGACAGAACCTGTGACACGGTCAAAAAGGCGGTGGTGGCCACCTCCCATTTAGCCTCAAAAATGTGTTATTGGAGCCTACGGAAATGAATTGACAAGTATATGTCGATGGGCCTCACCGACCCCCAGCAAAACTCAGCGCTGGAGGAGATTAGGTTGTCGACAGTCCTCAGGCATCGGTTCTTGGCGCCGCGAAGTGATGGGGCCCCGGCTTTCGAAGGACCAAATTACGTCATGGATTTTATCAATATGTTTATCAATAACCCATTTCCTATAGTGAAGAGAGGAGACAATGAGCAGACAAGTCAAACAGTTATAACTGTGGCATAATGCACGAGGCAAAATGCCCCGAACATCTGTTCACAGAGTTTATTTATTTAGAGATGGGAGTGAGAGAAAGAGATTTTGTGTGTGTGTGGGAGGGGGGGGTCAAGAATGTGTGTGTGTGAGTTGCTTGTGTGGATGTGTCTGAATGAGTGAGCATGCCAAGAGACATAGAGCAATACATTTACATTCAGTTGATTGAGTCCATGAACAAGAATTAATAAACATAAATTTTTCCATAACAGTTATTAATAAAGATTTCTTTTATTTTAAAGTAGGACAGCGATCAGCATCCCGGCATGCGTTGCAGTTGATGACGCAATGCTCCCTGCCCCAACTCAGCAATTATTTGCACACTTTTGCCGGTGAATAAAGCAGACCACTTTTATATAACTAATTTATTAATCTTGTTGGCTGCATTTCATATTCATAAGACTAAAGTCTCTCATGCAAAACCTTGTTTTCAGTATTTTATTTGTGAAACAAAACAATATCTCAACATTCCCACAAATGCAAAAGCAATCAAAACTGAATATATGCTCCTCCTTTTGGTGTCATGATCCTGCCAGGTCCTGACCTCCACATGCTACCACCTCATCAGCCTTCATGCATCACACCTGGTCCCATCGTCAAGCTCATGCCACACACCTGCCTCACCAGCTATATATTCCTCAGTCAACCACCAGCACTCTGCCAGATTATTGAACGCTCCTGCTAGTAGATCTTCCAGCCTTTTCATCCTGCCTGACCCTCATCTAGAACATTGCCTGCCTCCATGACCCAAGCTTGCCCACGACCTTGTCCTGTACCTACCTTTTTCTGATCCACGCCTGTCTTCAACCACGTCTCTCGCCTGCTCCTCCAAACTGCTTTGTCTCTGCCTGGTTCCGACCCACTTTTGTCCTGGACTCTGCCTTTACCTGAACTCTACTCCGGTAATATCTCCTTGTAGCTTCAGGCAAATAAAGACTCTTTTCTACAGCCTACTGTTCTCTGGTGTCCTTATGGTCCTCTGTCAAGTTCGCGACATTTGGTGTATATAAATTATATCTCAGCTGTCTTTTGTATATTCATTCTGTGCTTTTCATCTGAATGCATCTTTACACAGGAAGGGTATTATTTTTATACCTTGCTGACAGTTCCGATCACCCCTGCGAAGATCTGAAGATCGCAGGAGTGATCAAAACTGTCAGGGAGGTACAAAACGCTTCCTGTGTTAAAAAAAAAAGAACTAAAAATGTATCTCAGCTGGTTGTTTAACCCCTGATAATGGTTGTAAAATTTTTGTAATGTTCTGAATGCAAAATATATTTATATACAAATTGTTCTAAACAATAGTTTTTTTTTCCTTGCACACACGTGTACTACCCACTTGAAGCCTGTGCACTTCCTCCAAATGCACTTCACAGAAGACCATAGGGTGCAGTGTGAGTATTGGGAATGGGCCTGAGAGTCTTTGGGTGTGTCCGAATCCACGGGTAGGATGCTTATGAGTACGGGTCCTCGCCAGTCGACCGCTAAGACCGGAACCCAGCGGCTCTGAATTCGGACAGACTAGCCTTCACCTCTACGGTGGCCCGTAGGTCCCGTCACACGCAAAGGAAAAATGCTAAAGCTAGCGAAAATGGAGCAGGAATATTAAGGAGCTACAGCAGCTTCACGTCCATCAGCAGCGTTTGTTCACAACCGTTTTCAGGTAAAGTAACTTTGTTTATTCTAGAAGCTTTCAGGACTTACATGTTAACTTTAGATGGTTTCATGTATGTTTTAAGCTACATAATGAACTTGTTAAACGTACACAACACATTACTACAGAGTATTATCATGTAGGTAATAAATATAAACCAAATGCATTATAAATGTTGAATGCAGTAGGATGTCTTCTAATGTAAACTGGACCTTAGAACTTCTTATTTAGCATCAAATGGGGTAAAACATTTTAAAAGTAGGCTTTTTAATAAAATAGCATTGAAGTGTTTTCAATGTGCATTTGTTTATTCAACTTAAGCCTAATATAGATTAGATCTGTCTTAAAATGTAAATTCTCTGTAGCTTTTATTTAACTATTCCCTGCTGCTTTTCTTTAAACTGAACAGAACCAGTGTTCTGCAGGTTATATGTTTTGTTTTACACTTTTCAATAAAAAAACTCTTTTTTAAATCTATTACAGGTCAGCAAGCACTGTGCTGCACATCTGCCTCTGTGCTGGTGAAGTTGTGGGTCTGCAGGATGAGTCTGAGGAAGATGTGTGTGGAGGAGGTCAGTGGTGCACTGTCCTGCAGGAGGTACCAGCAGACCACCACTATTGTTAACAGGCAAGTCATTCACAGAGATGTAACAGCCGTCGTCTGAGCCAGCCCAGCAGGCCCTGTAGATGGAAGATGGAGTGGACAGTGAGAGGAAGCGTACCAAAGCTCTCTCTGCAGACCGTCCTGTATGATGTTCCTCTGACCAGAAACGTCCAGCCACGGGTCTGCTCCAGCCCTCCATCCACGTCTGGATCCTCCTGCAGCAGACCCAGCTGCACTGTTAAAGACTTCCTGCTCACTCAGTTTAAATAAATGATCCAGGAAGAGTCACTCAGGTTAATCCTGCTTTAACCGTACATAACTGGTCCATACTGGTTTTGATCTGTAAATAAGTGTAACATATTATAAACAATCTTGTCTCCTTACCATCTTTTCATTTTCTGTTCATGTAACATGTTCAAAAACATCTGTAATAATAAAATTGGTGATAAAATCAATGACCAGAAAGAGTTATCAGTTAGTTTTTGTTTTAATAAATGTGTTCAAATATCAAACAGCTAAATAACATCAACATGATGACAGTAGAGGGACTCTCTCCCAGGACAGCTAAAGCCTCTCCTGACCCTGGACACCTGCAGTCCTACAGAGAAAATCAGAGACCACAGGTGACAAAAAGGCAGTAAACACATTTTTACATTTATCCACATGAGAAGATAAAAATTATATCCTTCACACAAACAATTTTTACTTCATTAAAACGTGTCAGCTGTGTAAATCCCTGAATGTAAAACTACTTTTCACAGAAGAACTTCTGTGGTTGTGTGTAAACAGCTTCACTCTTCACCTCTAAGCTAAATAAAAACGCTTCTTTGCTCCGTTGTCCTTAAAACAAATGACAAGTTTAATTCGCTACACACACACACACACACACACACACACACACACACACACACACACACACACACACACACACACACACACACACACACACACATGGGAATAACTGGGACCTGCGAAACAAACTCGTTCTGGCTGATTTCAGCCTAAAATGCAATTTAAAAAACAAATATACAAGCCAAAAATGTCTATAAACTGAACCGCTTTAAGCTTTTTAGGTTTCTACCGCTAGTTTTTAACAAACTTACGTTTAAAACTTCGTAGCTCTCCCCATTTTCTCTTCCTGTTGAAAATCCACAGCCGGCGGATATGTTGTGAGGGTACAACATACCCGTCCTCGAAATGTGGGCAGAGCAAAGACGCGTCTGAGGATGCGAGAATGAGTATTCTTGGAATTCGGACAGTACTCGTCGCTGCGCTGTGGCATCATCAACCTCAAAATGCACTCTAACAAGCTTTTTCCAGTTTAAACACTCCTTCCTGTCTGTGTTCTGTTCACCCTCTAACCAACACAACTCTGCCTGCTGATATAAATTGGTGACTTTCATATTTTAAGCCTTAAAATGTTAGAAAAAGCCCTCCAATTAAAAGTATTGCTTCCAAAACTAAGTTGTGATAGAAAATGTTTCTGAAAATTTCGACTAAAAATGAGGATGACTAACTTTGGTGAATTAAACACAGATCACAGTAAACAGTCTAATAAAGCAGCCCTAGTTTTACTTTACTCAGGGGTAGTTCCATCCATCCATTTCTTCTGCTTATCCAGATTCAGGTCACGGGGGCAGCTGCCTAATCAGAGGCCACTTGGGTCAGCTCCTCTGGGGGAATCCCAAGGTGTTCGCTGGCCAGCTGAGTGACATAATGCCTCCAGCATTTCCTTTCTTTAGGTCGTCTCTCGATTGGACATTTCTGGAAAACCTCACCAGGGAGGTGTCCAGGAGGCATGCTAACTAGAGCTACCTCAACTGGATCCTCTTTATGTGGAGGAGCAGCGAATCTACTCTGAGCCCCTCCTGGAGGACCAAGCTTCTCACCCTATCTCTGAGGGAGAGCCCAGCCACTCTGCGGCGAAAACTCATTTTGGCTGCTTGTAGCTGCAATTATGTTCTTTTGGTCACTACCCAAGAAGATGAGAATCACTGAGGCGACTTGATTCATGATATAAAATAAACTATAAAACAGACTAATGTCATAAGAGTAACACAGTCCATATACAATAACTGTCTTCCAATAATGATTTTACTAAAACACAAAAATTTCTAAAACCCTATTTAATGTGTCCATTAATTCTTTGATATAAAATCCTCCGAGCTGCAGCTGTTTTCACTGCGGTTGTTAGATTGATGGGTTCATGTTGATGTTGGGATGTTGTTGTGAATCTGTGTGTGCCCCTTGTCGATTATCCAGGAAGGTCATGTTTGGTTGTGGAGTGGCTGAACATGTCGGGCTGATCGGCTGCTGGAGGAAAGCCTTGATTGAATGTCTCACCTCTGAATGTGAGGGCGGTACTGATTCTTACATGCGCTGCCTATTCTCTGTCTGTAAATGTTGAGGCTCCTTTGGTCCCTGGCTCTGTGTGTGTGTGTGTGTGTGTGTGTGTGTGTGTGTGTGTGTGTGTGTGTGTGTGTGTGTGTGTGTGCGTGTGTGTGTGCGTGTGTGTATTTGTACCCTTTTGAAGACCGGATTTGGGATATTTTCTAACCTTCTTACGACCGATGGTCCATGTTAGGACCAAAACCCGGTCCTAATATGGAGTACTCCTTCGGGGGAAGGTTTACAGATAAGATGTGAATTGAGTTTTTGTTATAGATAACGTTAGGAATACACTGGTTAGGGTTAGGCATAGCAGACTCACTAAAATGAATGGAAGTCAATACAAAGTCCTAACATGGGTACAAATACAATAATGTGTGTGTGTGTGTGTGTGTATGTGTGTGTGTGTGTGTGTGTGTGTGTGTGTGTGTGTGTGTGTGTGTGTGTGTGTGTGTGTGTGTGTGTGTGTGTGTGTGTGTGTGTGTGTTTGGATGCATTAGGACCCTTTCATCTTGAGGACTCTGCAGCAAACCTCCTTCACCACCGGTGTGTGATGTCACAACAAATGGGATGCTCTGAGTGTGTGTTATCACACAATCTTAAACTCAAAGCTTTGAGATGAAAACCATACATTTTATTTCTAAAAGGTTGTTTCCACTATGAAATTCAGGATTTGATGTTCAGCAGAGACAGCTTCTTTCTTGAGCTTTTTTTTATCTCTCAATTCTTATTTTCACATTTCTTTAAACCATTGCATCATTCCATTATTTTTCAGAGGACACAGCGTTTGAGGCGGGCGTTCGGGTGCAGATCCACAGCCAGGCGGAGCCCCCGTTCGTTCATGAGCTTGGTTTTGGTGTGGCCCCTGGATTCCAAACCTTTGTGGCCACACAGGAACAGAGGGTAAGGATCCCTGTTTTTCATTAGTTGTCAGTATTTTTCCACCTTTCATCCAAACATTGCAGGAATGCCTCAGAGGTAATGGGATAAATAACCTGCCATAGCAGGCATGATGAGATTCCATGTGTCTATGTGTGTGTGTGTGTGTGTGTGTGTGTGTGTGTGTGTGTGTGTGT
>SSNQ01034581.1:119565-146192 GCA_006942095.1 Nothobranchius kuhntae | reverse complement strand
GGACAATATTCACTGCCTTTTTCCTGCTCCTGCTGATGTACAGTTCCTGGACAGAGGGCAGTTGGGCACCAATGATTTTTCCTGCTGTTTTAATAATACGCTGTAGTCTGCATTTGTCCATTTTTGTGGCTGACCCAAACCAGACAGTGATGGATGAGCAAAGTATGGATTCGACTGCAGCAGTGTAGAAGATGATCAGCAGCTCTTGTAGTAGGCCGTACTTCCTTAGTTGCCGTAAGAAATACATCCTCTGCTGAGCCTTTTTGACAATGGAGTTGATGTTTGTTTCCCACTTAAGATCCCTGGAAATGATAGTTCCCAAGAACTTGAATGAGTCCACCATTGACACTGGGCTGTTGGATATTGTGAGGGGCGGCAGCACTGTGGGAAGCTTCCTAAAATCCACGACCATCTCCACAGTCTTAAGGGTGTTAAGCTCAAGATTGTGCTGACTACACCAGACCACCAGCCTCTCAACTTCTCGCTGATAAGCAGACTCATCACCATCCTGGATGAGCCCAATGACAGTGGTGTCATCTGCAAATTTCAGGATTTTTACAGCTGAGTCCTTAGAGGTGCAGTCATTGGTGTACAATGAAAAGAGCAGTGGAGAAAGGACACACCCCTGTGGTGTACCGGTGCTGATCAGCCTTGTGCCAGATGTAACATTGTTCAACCGCACATGCTGGCTCCTATTTGTCAGGAAGCTGGAAATCCACTGACACATAGCAGGGGAAACAGTGAGCTGAGAAAGCTTTGAGGTGAGGATTTCTGGTATAACGGTGTTAAAAGCAGAGCTAAAATCCACAAACAATATCCTTGCGTAGGTCCTTGGTTGATCAAGATGTTACAGGATGAAGTGCAGCCCCATGTTAATTGCATCATCCACTGACCTGTTTGCCCTATAGGCAAACTGCAGGGGATCCAGCTGGTGGCCTGTGGTGCTTTTAAGATGGGACAGCACCAAGAGCTCAAAGGACTTCATGACTACTGATGTCAAAGTCTGTAGTCATTCAATTCGGTAGGGGAGGATTTCTTCGGTACTGGGATGATAGTTGAGCTTTTGAAGCATGATGGAACCTCACACAGCTCCAGCGATCTGTTGAATATCGTTGTGAAGACAGGTGCTAGTTGGACAGCACAGGTCCTGAGGCAGGAAGGAGTTACTCCATCTGGGCCTGGTGCCTTCCATACGTTCTGTCTCCTAAAGATGTTGCAGACATCCTCTTGCTTCACAAGGAACGCAGCTTGTGATTTAGAGGAAAGAGGAGTAAGAGTGTCCAGGTGAGGGGTGGCGGCTGCAGCTATGATGGAGTGGAGGAGGGGTGTGACATTCCTTTCCTCAAAGCGACAGTAAAAGCCATTTAGCTCCTCAGCAAGGCCATGATTTGCATCAGAAATGGAGGATGGTCTCCTGTAGATGGTAATTTGCTGAATGTTTCTCCACAATAATGTGGGGTTGTTGGCTGTAAACTGGTTTTTCAGCGTTGCTGCATACTTAATTTTAGCAGCTCTGATCTCCTTGTTCAACGTGTTCCTGAGGTATTTGTACAGAGGCCTGTCTCCTGCCCTGTAAGCCTGCTCCTTTGCCCGTCTCAACTGGCTCAGTGTTGCTGTAAACCATGGCTTGTTGTTATTAAAGGTGCGAAAAGTCTTTGTTGGCACACACACTTCCTCACAGAAGGTGATGTAGGATGTCACAGTGTCTGTTAGCTCGTTCAGATCGCCGGTGGCATTTGCAAATACTCTCCAGTCTGTACAATCAAAACAGTCCTGTAACTCCTCTTTTGCTTCATTTGTCCATTTCCTCACTGTCCTGATGGCTGGCTTTACAGATTTTAGTTTTTGTTTATAAGTGGGGATAAGATGAATCAAATTATGGTCAGAGAGGCTGAGAGCTGCACGAGGGACAGAGTGGTATGCCCCTTTAAGAACTGTATAGCAATGATCCAATATGTTTTGCCTCTTGTAGGACATCTGATGTGCTGTCTGTATTTCGGTAGTTCGGTATTAAGTTTAGCCTTATTGAAATCACCCAAAATAATGAGCACTGAGTCTGGGTATTTGTTCTCTGTGGAGGTAACTTGATCGGCGAGAGTCTGCAATGCAACACTCACATCTGCTTGAGGAAGTATGTACACTCCAATCAAAATGAATGATGATATTTCCCGCGGGGAGTAAAACGGCTAACCCCCAAATTCCACTACCTCCGCTCTGCTCCGCTCCGACACGAACGCCGGAGCAAAATCGGTCCCGTTGTAGTCAATCAGATCAATTCCACTACTGCGGCCGTGCTCTGGCAGTGCGGCGCTGTGTGCCGCCCTCTGTTCCGGCGTCCGGCAAAAATAGAATCGATCCTATTTTCGCCGGACGCCGGAGCACCTCCGCAGTAAATGGACAGAAATCACAACGGCCCAACAGGAAAAGGAGCAAGCACAATTTCCATTTTTCACAATAAATCGATAAACAAAAGGCGTTTTTTGTTTCATATGTACAGGTTTAACAACTTTTAACAACTATCAATGGCGGCTGAAGTTTAAATGCACTAAAGTAAGCCATAAATACAGTTTCTACTATCAAAGTAGTCACACTTTGTTGATCCAAACACTGCTGATCTCTCAACACAAATGATGGGCAGATTAAACAGCTCATGCCGATGCTTCTCCCACACAACGGGTGTTTGGATCTAACTTCCGCGTTTATTGTTCGGACTGTATCGCAAGATCTCGAAAATCCCGCGCATGCTTGTTTGCCCCCCTCAGGTCTCCGCACCGGAGTGGAGCCGTTGTAGAGCGGGTACCAGTAAAAATTAAGTTCGGAAGCGAGCGGCTGCGGAAGGCGGGGGCGGACCGGAGCGGAGCGGAGGTAGTGGAATTTGGGGGTTACAGTTCAAAAATATTGTCTCCAAGTTTGAGCTACAGTGTTTACTGAGAACTGTAGCGTCTGTACACCAACATTCATTAATGTAGAAGCAGATTCCACCTCCTTTCGTCTTTCCTGATAGCTCTTTTTCCCGGTCTGCACGATGTAAACAAAACCCGGGCAGGTATAGTCCATTATCAGGAGTCAAGTCACTGAGCCACGTTTCAATAAAGCAGAGGGCAGCGGAGTGTGCAAAATCTCGGTTAGTCCTGTTCACAAGGAGCAGCTCGTCCATTTTATTAGGTAGGGATCGGACGTTCGCTAGGTGTATTGCTGGGAGAGGCATACGAAATCCCCGCTGGTGGAGTCTCACCAGCGATCCTGCTCGTTTACCCCTCCTGCGCTTCCTTCTCCAACAAACAGCAGTTCCTCCGATCAAAACTTCCAATAAACTCCCCGGGTCCTCAAATTTTTGAAAATCCGTCTCTGTGGTTTGTTGCCTGATACACAGTAGTTCATCTCTACTGAAAGTAATCCGTTTTGCATCGCTGATTTCCAAAAAAATATACAAAAACAACACAAACAAAAGAGAGCAATGTACCGAGGCTGCCATCTGCGGCGCCATCCTGTCGCCATCCTGTCTTTTGCCACCTTCTCAGAATACAGCCTCCAGCATCTAGATTTTTTGTTGAATATTTTATGGTATCTGAAATGACACATACCATAACTTGTAGTATCCAACAAATTAGCTGAAAAAGTGTTTTAAATTAAATGAAAGGAATTACCTTATGTGTATATAAGGTGTGTAGTCCTCATCACCGCCATCATCAGTACCGCTGTCCATCTAGATGGTTTTGTCCTCCTCTGAATGGTTTTGTCCTCCTCTGAAGACGAATCAACTTCTGGTTCTCTGGTGACCATGTGTCATCTGATGACTCTATCCTGAATACACACAAAAAAAGTTTTTAGTATGGAAAATTAGACACATTTTATTAACATCTGAATACTTACACAGAGTTTTGAATATTATTGTACTCTTCCTCGTCAATGTTTTCTTCAATTCCCACACAAGATAACCTACAAAAGTAATTATTGGTTACTTTTCCTGACAAATGTGACAGCCGCATACAGATAAAACCTTGTACTTACATTTGTGAAGATCCTTCATTTTTAGTTTCACCTTGTTCCATCACCTCCTCCAAATTTTCATACCTATGAAAATAAATTACAAGCACAAGAATATGATTAGAATCAATACATATTTTGTCATTTTGAAGGTAATAGACCTCGTCTATTGGCCGTCATCATCACCCTCTCCTTATTTTTCTCCCTCTACTTATCACGCATTTCTCTGTATCCACTGAATTCCTTCTTTACAAATAATTTCCTGTCTCTTTCTTTACATTTTAAAAACACAATTGTGTTATTTTTTCTCATAATCTTTGTTTAAAATAAAAATATAAATTTTTATTTTAATATTTTTAATTTTGTTGTGAAGCGCCTCAAGAGTTTTATCTTGAGAGGCGCTATATAAAATATAGTTTTACTTATTTATTTCTGTACATTTTTTATAGTCATTCGTTATCCCATTTCCAGAATTTCTTCAAAATAATCCACCACTAACTTAAAACAAACAGAGGCAAAACAGCTGTTCCATCGTTGGCCAGATGCTGAAAAAAAGCATAAATCTGTCTTTGTTGAAGTTTCACAAATCAGGGAAAGGTTTCACAAATCCCAAACAAGGTTGTATGCCATCTGCTATTACTGTAGAATGATCTAGAACAGGTTTGAACAGTGTGGCTGTTGTAGGTTGTGAGCTAGAGCAGATTAAAGATGGTCAGAGTATAGAAAAATTGGGTGTATTGGCCCTTTAGCCGTTTCCCGAATCGGAAGCTAACTTCAGCCTCGTACTGATGTGGCCTATAGTTAAACGCCACACTAATCATTAGCTCCCATACAAATATAACTAAAATCCCCTTTCGTTACCCAAACTTCTTCCAAATATAGCATAAATAGTTCAAGACTAACATCGATTCATGTCGACTTAGCATTCAAGCTAATGCTACATTAGCCAATAGGACACTAAGCATACAAAGCTTTTTTGCTCTATTACTTCTTTCAGTGAAAGAAAGATTTTAAGTAAATTTATCCAAAAAACAATAAAAAACTTACCTGTCCAAAAGATACTTTGCCAACTTCAACCGTTTTCAGGCCGCGTAGATCACGAAACAGTGAGCCGAGTGAGGCGCGTGACACTGTTGTGCTTGTGCACGCTGAGATCTAATGCTCATTCTCGATGATTGACAGCTGCCCCTGGTAGTAATGCAGCGCTATTGGTCAACGCGTTAGGCTTGCAGAAATATTGGCTGAGCTCTACAGGGCAGGGGGGGACTTAGGAGAAAATTGAAATATTAAAGATTGTTTACTTTTTTAAATAAAACTAGGTCAGATGGTCAAAATGAAACATTTTTAAAGTTATTTCACATTTAAATCTTATGTACCCTGCCTTTAACTAGGATGAGAGAAGACCTGCAGAAGAGGGTAACCAAGAGGTGTGATAGCCAGATGCCCAAGCCCCCTCAGCTTCTTTTACTGAGTACAGCGGCTCTAAGGAGGGCTTAGTAGCTCATACACTATTCACTAACAAATATCAACACTACCAAACAAAAGTGGACAGTTAACACATACATGTGAATTAAAATAAACTATTCCCCCTATATATACTGCCCAGTCTGAGTCTGATCGCTGCACAAAGCCTTCTCCAGCACATCCCAGAGATTCTCAATGGGGTTAAGGTCTGGACTCTGAGGTGACCAATCCATGTGTGAAAATGATGTCTCATGCTCCCTGAACCACTCTTCCACTATCTGAGCCTGATGAATCCTGGCATTGTCATCTTGGAATATACTCGTGTCATCAGGGAAGATGGAATAACCTGGTCATTCAGTATATTCAGGTAGTCAGCTGACATCATTCTTGGAGCTCATCCTGTTGTTGAACCTAGATCTGACCAACTGCAGCAACCCCAGATCATAACACTGCCTCCACAGGCTTGTACAGTAGGCACTGGGCATGATGGGTGCATCACTTCATCTGCCGCACTTCTTAACCTGATGCACCATCACTCTGGAACAGGGTCCATCTGGACTCATCAGACCAGTTTTTAATAGTGAGTTGGACAGTTCTTAACACAGTTTTAGTCGTTTCTGCATCTCCTTATGTAACCGTCTCTTCTTCTTGTCCGTCCAGGGTTATTGGAGTTGCCTCAAATCACCACACACATAAAATCAGGCCACAGACACAGGACTGTCCTTCAGAGCTTTTTACTGGCAGGATCTGATGTAAAAACAAGCACACAATAATACATCAGTGTGTGTGCGCTGCAACTGCATACAACGTTCTCCACCAGCTTTCATTACTGCTTTTCTTTTTTCCATCATGTGATCGTATAGTGACATTTAATAACAACAGCAATATATTAATTTAACAACTTGCATTTCAAAGCAATACATACTTTCTTTTTGATAAAACATATAAAATAGTTAATAGTACCAACAATGACAGCGCAGCCGCCGACAGTTGAAACAGTTAACTGCCATCAGTAGGTATAACAGTCAACTGCCACCGGCAGTTGAAACAATAAAACATTTACAAATCATATTTTTGAATCAGGAACTACAAATTGGTGACGTCTCTTGTTGGTTACTGGGTTTTTAGAAAGTTTGTACAGGATTCCATTGGACATTGTAAACCTTTCCCAGTGTTTGAGGTACCTGGCGGCCATGGCTTGCTCTTTGGGTTTCTCTCTTCTGGATGGGCGACGACCACGGGCAACATAGTACAACACCCTTGATAAGACAGGGTCGTTTTGTTGTTTCTCACGCAACTCGGTTTCTGAAAAGACAGGTAGGTCATCCTGAACTGGAAGGATTAGCTGAGGTAGGTGCTCGAGGGTGTTAACAGCTCGTAGCCTAGCAGCAGATTCCCATGCACTTTGTGTTTCGAGAATAGCATGGACATCATCTTTTGTGAAGGACTGAAACTTTGTGCTGTTAGGGAGTTGCGACATGCTGGAGTGCTGGTCCTTGGCGTTCGACTGCCTAAAAGCCTCCTGGACTGAGCCAACTGAGACAGGGAGGGCCTCATTAAGGAGCTGGCTGTACGGTCTTTGCAACAGCTTCCTTACTACAGTCGACTTAATAAATGGCTCGCGACTTAAGGCATCCGCCACCAAATTCTTTGAGCCAGGGATATATTTAATGTCAAAGGCATAAGAAGCCAGCTTTGCCACCCATCGCTGTTCACAGGCATCCAAATGTGGCTTGGTGAGGATGTGCGTGAGTGGGTTGTTATCCGTCCACACTGTGAACATATGTCCTTTCAGCCAATGGCTGAATTTGTCACACACCGACCATTTGAGTGCCAAAAACTCAAGGCGATGGGCTGGATACTTTCTTTGAGCACGTGTGAGAGACTTGCTTGCAAATGCCACTGGCCGGGCCACACTCTCACCTTCCTGAACCTGTGATAGGACTGCACCCAAACCATCCAATGAGGCATCTGTAAACAGAACAAATGGGCGAGTGAAGTCTGGGTGGGCCAGAATTACTGAGTTGACCAAAGCTGCTTTAAGCTCCATGAATGCAGAATGGTGTTCATCTGTCCAGTCAGCTTTAGTCAATTTGCGAAGCACAAGCTTACGCTTGGTGGGTATCTTCAACTTGCGTTTCTGTTTTGCACCAGCAAGCAGATTAAAGAGTGGCCTGGCTACAGAGGAATAGTTGCACAGTCCCTGGGGGAGCCTGTTGTATTCGTACAATCCCATGGCAGAGTATTTTCGGTCATCTTTATGTAGTGGCATGTTGTAAAAACCAGATGTGAGGTCCATTGAGCAGAAAAATGTCTTCCCTCCCAAAGCAGCTAAGCAGTCTGCTTGATGTGGTAAGGGATGAGCATCCTTCAGTGTTCGCCTGTTGAGCCATCTGAAATCTGTGCAGATCCGCAAGTCACCATTCTTCTTCCAAACTAGAACGAGGGGTGAGGCAAACTCACTGGTGGATTTGCAGATTATGTCCTTCTCCTCCATTTCATTTAGGACTTGACGAAGCTTCTGGTATTCAGCAGGCGGCACACGGCGATAGGGCAACCGAAAGGGTCTCTCATCAGTGAGTCGAATCCTGTGCACAAACCCTTTTGCCTCTCCGCAGTCTAAGTGGTGGCGGGAGAACACGTCCTCATAGCTGATCACAAGGTCCGCCAGCTTTCTCCGCCAACCATCTGACACGTCACAAGACTGCAGGTTCAGATCACCCAGACCAACACTTTTCAGTCTCTCCTGCACACAGTCATTGTTTTCCGCTGTAGAATCAACAGTGCCTTTTACAGTGGTAGCTTGATATGAGCATGTTACATCTTGCATAACCAAGTCCTCCATAGCAAGACAGGTGTAGACATCAGCCAGTTTAGCATTTCTACGAATGGTTACAGGACAACAGGAAGCATTTAGGATCTTGAGAGGGACAAATCTGTCTCCCCAGAGTTGTGTCAACGCTCTTGCCACCAATATGCCTCTGGGAGCAGAGTGGGAAGTTGTGGGTTCAGACATCACAGTCAAGCCAGGTGATAACCTTGTATCCTTGGGAAGTTTGCCCCTAAAAGATATTCAGTTCCAGCCTCCAAAGTGACAGCTGTGTTACATCTCACAGTTCCGATTTTGTCTGGGACATCCTCACCAGAACGACGATCCAGGCCAGCAAGCAGAGAGAGGAACTCCTCAAGCTCAGGGTGATCTAGGTTTGGTGTGGAAATAGCTTCCCAATAGGAGGAGTCATTCTTTAGCTGGTGTAACAGATGCCTGATGACATTGGAGCCCACGAGCAGATCAGCCTGTTGGTTATTTACAACAAAGGTGGGGACCAATAGCTTGCATCCATAAATCTCCCTCTCCAGATCTATTATTGAAGTTGGTTTCACTCTGGCACCACCACATCCCACAAACACAACATCAGTACCCTCCTGAAGAGAGATAACAACACCCGCATTAATTAGCGACTGCTGGGCTACTTCACTCAGTGAGCATGCCATCGAACCACTGTCCAGCATGGCATCAAGAGTCACTTTGCCATCGACTTTAACATGCATATAAAACAAGCTGTCACTCTTTTTGACCCTTTGTGTGTCCTGAACAATAACATTTTCTGATTCATTCAGTTTCTGTATATTTTGGTACAATTCAGCAGCATCAAATGTGTGGGAGATTTTACCTTGACCCATGTGACCTCCCTCCAGACATAGGTCACCTAGTTTCCCTGCATATTTTCTGTAGGGGAAGTATTGGTTGGGCAGGACCATCTCGTGTGGTCTGGGCTGAAACATGTGAAACAGAGTCGGTCTGAACGGCAGTGGGTTTCTGTTGTATGTTTGTCATCATTGCACACCCGACAGTTCATAACAGATCTGGCCCGGCCCTTTGTGCGCCCACGACGAGCAGATGAGGGCTGACCACTAGGCTGAACTTTGGTGAGAAGCTCCCTGAGCATCGACACTATGTCACCAAGCATGGCACCCTCTTGTGGCTGACTGAGTGGGGCAGAAGCTGGAGACTGGAACTGGCATTGCACTTCTGTGCATTTACTCTGCTGCTTCATAGGCTGTAGGGAAGGAATACATGTCTGTGCAGCTGGAGTAACTGAATCACCTTGGAACTGCTGGTTCTGCACCATCGCAGGTGCATAGGATAAAGGAGCTTCAGTGGTTGGCTGCACAACATGATGGAGCAGAACACCATCAGGCATATGTACATTACTGGAGACTCTGGGCTCAACGTGTGTCTCAAAACATAGTAATTGGGCTGCAGATGGTTTGTGCATTGGTGTTTTAGTACTGGACAATCGTTCTCTTTGGTGTTCATCTAACCTCTCCTGAATGTCTTTGGGGGTCCACTCATGAATCTGTTTGTACTTAAACACTGAAGCTAGTTCTGTATCAGGGCAGTGCTTTACAAACATTTTAGCAATTTCACTACCAATATCCTCAATGCGCTTCCCTTGACGCTTCAGACCTTCCTCAGCCATGTCTGCAGCCTTATTAAGGCGAATCCAGTAATCAACAACATCCTCTTTCTGGAGTGGCAGTGTGGAGTAGAAATCTTGTAGAGGCAGACAGGAGGATGTGTTACTGAAGTACTGTATCAGCATGTTATAAATTACATCTGGGGAGGATGTAGCATTTAAGGCAGGATTACTTCTAAGGCCAATCTTAACTACATCTCTGGCTCTACCCATCAACTTCCCCATAATTTCCTCTTTTTGCATAGAAACATCATAGTTCTGCCGTCTAAGGTAACCTCTCATCATTTCAACCCACTCAGTAACAGTGTACTTGTCAGAATTGTCACCTTTGAAAACTGCAGGTGAGGTTTCTGATTTTACAATGACATTAAACCTTTGACCATCTGAGACAGAAGCGTCCTCAACATTGGCGCTGTCCTGTTTCTGACAGGTACCACAGGCTTCTTTTCCCCCAGCAACACCAGAAGATAACAGTTTATTTGCAATTGATTCCCCAATCTGTGAACCTAACTGATAAATCATGTCACTTATTTGGTGTAAGTCATTACCAACAACAGGTGTTGAGTGACTCGGGCCCCCAAATAACATCTGACCAGTAGGTGTCTCATCTGGATCCCGAGCTAATCCCTGGGGTTTATTACTACTCGCAGGTAGTATAGGTGATGCACCCAAATCAAACCCAACAGCACAACCGGGCTGAAAAGTAAGTCCCATTACACCTCTACCTCTCCCAAAAGAGGGGTGACTGTTCACAGTTTTACCACTTGGTTCAAATCTCTTTGCCATGTTAAGATAAAGCAGAAATAAAACACACTCTATTAAAATCCAGTGGTAATTAGAAATAGAACTACTGTTTCCCTTAGTTCATAAACCTTGTGACCCAATTGTGGAGGTCTTGAAATGAAGAGGTAGCTTGCAGGTAGATGACACAGTAACCTCCGGTGAACCGCATCAAGCTGCTCAGCAATCCGGGTCACGGCACCAGTGTGACGGCCTCTTCTTGTCCGTCCAGGGTTATCGGAGTCACCTCAAATCACCGCACACATACAATCAGGCCACAGACACAGGACTGTCCTTCAGAGCTTTTTACTGGCAGAATCTGATGTAAAAACAAGCACACAGTAATACATCAGTGTGTGTGCGCTGCAACTGCATACAATGGCCCCCACCAGCTTTCATTACTGCTTTGGTGGGAGGGGCTGTAAATGCGCCTGAAGGACCCGTTGCATGCAGTTGCGCCTAACCACCAGTAGGCGGCTCCAAAAACACAAACAATCACTGCACATCACTTTTGGTGAAATTCACATTTTCATCTCTGTTACACCAAGAGGTACCCTAGAACGTTAGGTGGTACCATTTGATGTCACAATGTCGTTGTGAGCCTGTGTGTGTGTGTATTGTTAGTGGCTCCGCCCTCTCGGTCTGCTAGGCAACAGCAATTGTTGCATTTTTCAAACAGGAAGTGGGAGTGGAGTAATACTCTGGTGGGGGGGGGGGGGGGGGGGGGGGGGGGGTGACTTGCTCTTTAAATAAAGAATAAATAAATAAATAAAAGTACGCAGGGGATCGCATCGTGGGACTTGTTTTCACCTTTGGGCAAAAGTGATTATCGAAAATGAGAATGTTTAATTAACTTGTTAAAATACAGTTTAATGTTCCAACCTCCATCCATCCATCGTCCAAACCCGCTTGTCCATGTAGGGTCGCGGGGGGGGGGGGCTGGTGCCTATCTCCAGCGGTCAATGGGCAATCAGGCGGGGTACACCCTAGACAGAGAGCCAGTCCATAGCAGGGCAACAGAGACACACAGGACAAACAATTATGCGCGCGCACACACACACACACACACACACACACACACACACCTAAGGACAATTTAGACAGACCAATTAACCTAACAGTCACGTTTTTGGACTGCGGGAGGAAGCCGGAGGACCCGGAGAGAACCCACGCATGCACAGGGAGAACATGCTAACTCCATGCAGAAAGATCCCAGGCCGGGAATCGAAACCAGGACCTTCTTGCTGCAAGACAACAGCTCTAACCACTGCCCGTGTTCAAAGTTGATTCTTGAATTTACCTTTTGTCTAACTTGAAGGGCGATCTCTTACATGACAGGTTTTTTTGTTCACTAAGGCCTAGTCCACACGTAGCCGGGTTTTTTTAAAACGAATATCCGCCCCTCCAAAAACTTGCATCCACACCACCGCGTTTTAAAAACAGACTCTGTCCACACGTACCCAGATGCCGGCTAGTGTAAACACAGGTCGCACACGTGATGTCAGCATTTTTTTGTCGCGGAAAGTGACGTTACGGACCTTAAAACTCCGGTTTTGTCCGTCCACACGCAGACACCCAAAACGGAGAAAACGCAGATCTTCACTTTGGCCGGAGTTTTTAAAAAACTCCGTTTTCGTGTGAAAAAACTCCGTTTTCGTGTGAAAAAACTCCGTTTTCGTGTGAAAAAACTCCGTTTTCGTGTGGATGACAGGCCAAAACGTAGAAAAATATCTACGTTTTGGCAGATCCCCGGCTACGTGTGGACAGGGCCTTAAGATAAATTATCTTGGTAAGCACACTTGAAAGAAAGACCATCACCGCACTCATGAACGTCGNGGGGGGGGGGGGGGGGGGGGGGGGGGGGGGGGGTTGTCTTTACAATGTGTTCTGATGGGAGACAGGCTTGTTTTCCGTCTGGTCCTAGTGCTCAACCAATGTCTATTTAATATAGCATAATGTTGTTTTTGGACAGTAAAAACAAAAAGTGCAGGGGTCAAAAACTGACTTTGGAGGGGGGGGGGGGGGGGGGGGGGGGCATGCCCCCACCTCTTCCCCCAAATAACTACCGGTATGTCCATGACCCTGCTCATCCATGTCTTATGTTAGGATCTAGGACTCTCAGATAGTGGTCCTCTAACTGCAGAACCAGCTCAGACCATCAGCTCTCCACCAGCTTGCTCACAGCTGGTTCAGCTGTAATGCATTGTGGGTAAAACTCTCCTCTTAAAGAGCAAGTCACCCCCAAATTAACTTTTTTTTGCTGAGAAACTAAATAAACGAGTGTCTAATCGTGCTGCAGACACGTGTCATCAACAATTTGGCACTTCAGTGCATCTTCGTGAAAATTTTAATTTTCTGCCTAAAACTGGCAGTGTTGTGCCGTTGTCAGGTAAAAACTCTGCACTGTATTTGAATTTAAATCTGCCATCGCTATTGGGTAAGAAGTATGCTATGATGTAAACTGGTACATTATGATGTCACAATGCTCTTTAAAGAGCAAGTCACCCCCTACCAGAGTATTACTCCACTCTCACTTCCTGTTTGAAAAATGCAACAAATGCTGTTGCCTAGCAGACCGAGAGGGCGGAGCTGCTAACAAATACACACACACACAAGCTCACAACGACATTGTGACATCATATGGTACCAGCTAACATTCTAGGGTACTTCTTAGCCAATAGCGGTGGCAGATTTAAATTCAAATGCAGTGCAGAGTTTTTACCTGACAACGGCACAACACTGACAGTTTTAGGCAGAAATTTTAAATTGTAACTAAAATGCACTAAAGTGCAAAACTACTGACTACACGTGTCTGCAGCACGATCAGACATGCATTTAGTTTATCTGAAAAAAAAAGTTGATTTGGGGTGACTTGCTCTTTAAGTATATTGTTACAGAAATGTAACTTGTTCAGATAAAACTTCAGTTTCTGCACTTTTTAAACACAAATTACATTAATAAATACATCAAGTGTTTAATTTACAAAATATTAATAAGTGATCATTGTACCAGAGAGTTCATGTAAAACCTTTAAACTAAGAGAATAAATTGTATTTTTAGTATGACATTTTTGTTTTCTTTCAAAAGGACACACACCCACAGAGTAGAAAACCCATTGCTTTATTTTGTCATTGTACAGTAGTCACTCATATGTAGCTGCCTTGAGTTGGTCTCTTGTCTCTTTACACCGTTTGTTCCAACTACTTCCTCATTTTTCATCAACACAATGGAAGAGTCATGGACAAAGTATAAAAACAAACACTAATTTAAACAAGAGAAATGCAACAAAAACAACATTTGGCAAAATGTGAGGTACAAGGGGATGTCGAGGCCGATCCAGTGCATCTTCAACATCGACGACGGTTTTACTAAGATCCAGGAGAGATATGTCAGGCTGCTGAATTATGATAAGATTTTCTCACCTGATCAGGTCTGATCTTCCTGCAAGGCACCACCCCCACCCAACCGTATGTAAAATAAACAAAAACAAAACAAAAAACATCTAAACACAAACATAAAAAAACAGGTGAGCTGCGGCTCAGCTGCATTTATGGCAATCTAAATCAGCAACAGGCGCACATCGATGCAACGCCAAATTCAACATTTTAATAAAAACATCTCAGAGCTGCAGATGAGCAGCCGCAACATAAAAATCATAAAAAGTTACACGTAACAAAAATAAAACCCAAAAAAGCAGCAAAATCAGAACCACAAGACATTTTACCCAAACAATTAGATTTTTATTTTCTGGAATAAATTTGACGTGGCGTTCGATTAAAACCCAAAATAATAAAATACACCCTCAGTGCTGCTGCCACACAATGAACAGCCAACCACAAAGAAAACACAAACCTCCCACAGCCTGAGCAGACACTGAACACACCACAGCAAGGCCTCGCGTACAGAACCGGTGCAGTACGGGAGACCACTGAGGAGCCCCGGGGCAAGATTCAGCCAAGAAAAACAAAAACACAAATAAAAACAAAAACACCTGGTTCTCTGAGCCACATTCACCAGATGAAAACTGAGAGCCACCATGAGTTCAGACAAAGGACGACAAAGGACAACCCCGCCGAGAATGAAAAGGATCCAAAACTTTAGCCAATCATACTTCAGGAAAACCAAGAGCTTTGACTCCAGCTCACCTGGTGGACAGGTGGAGTCAAACACTCGGCTACCTGCTTCTGATCCCTTCCCTTAATGAATCACAGCTTTAGCTACTGAACCGAATATTAATCAGAATCACGTCAAAACTTATTATTTAAAAAGGACCCAGAAGATGGAGTGAAGGAGCCAGCATGCCTACAATAAAACCGGAAAACCAGGAGTCTTGCATTTAGATATGCATGGAGAGAACAGCAGCAGCTGGAGCCTGTAGCAACGTTCCTCCAGAGTCCAGAAACACCGCTCTACCAAGACCTGCCAGCTCCACGAGACTACAACTGGTATTACAACACCAGGCTGTAAAAACCATACAAACAATGGGACAAGACGGAGTTTAACAGCACATGAGCAGAACCTCAGTCCAACCCGACCCGACCCAAAACCAACTCCGTTCTGAACTCTCTGGAGGAAAACCTGGAAGCCCAACTGCTATAAAGCGGAGCTGCTAAATCACAGCACTTTGGATCCGAACACCCGTATGTGGGTAGGATCACTTCTCCTGCTGCTCCAGTAGCTTTACAACACCAGACCGGAAACGTGAAGAATCACTTCAGCAGATTAAGGCCGGTCCGGTCCAGAACTCCTGATCCGGGTCTGGTCTCTTTCTGTTTTCCTCCCCAGCAGCCTGACCTTCCTGTAATCTGTTAAAATGGTTTTGGAGCAACAGCTCAGACTTTCTGAAGAGCTGAAGGGTTTCCTCTTTGTTCTTTGGCTGCTTTTTGACCCAGTTTCAGTGACAGTACTGGTCCCAGTTGAGTTCAGGTCTTTAATGGATTTGTTCCACTTTCCTTAAAAGATTACAGGAAAGTGTTGGTGCTATGAGGTAAAATTAAAAGAAAAAGAGGGCCGAGTCAGAAATGAGTCTAAACTGTGTTTTATATTTTCCCAGTTTCTGAAAAAAGCATTTCAATGGGAACGATCATACATTAATGACAAAATAAACTCAGATTACATCATTGGAAGTCCAGATTTTCAGGAAAACACAGATTTTTTGTGAAATATCAAATCAGGGTTCAGAATACCAGACAAACCAGTTCAAACCAGTTAGCTCCCATCTGATCTCAGAACAGTTTGTGACTGAAGACAGAAAGCCGACCTTCGGACAGTAAACTGAAGCTGTGATTTATTAATTCGATTCTGACAAGTTTGTGTTCCAGACAAAAACCAGACTGACCCAAACACGGCAGCAGGGACGGGACGTGGCGTTCAGGACGGAGGACACGGCGGGAATGTCTCCGCTCCGACAACATCAGGCGCTGCTGCAGCACCCGTTAAATAAATGTACTCCTGAGAAAAACACGACTGATCCGATGGACCGAGACACCAAACTGAAGACGGATGATTGAGGCTCAGTTTCCCTCTCTCTCTCTAAAACACACACACACACACACACACACACACACACACACACACACACACACACACACACACACACACACACACACACAAAGGACATCTGTAAAGATCTCTAGCCGTGACGTTTGACTACCGAGCTGCTGATTGCTGCGCTCTGATCCAGATCTGTGGATTTCCCCGTGAGCTCCTGAACAAGACTCTAGAAGTTGCCGACTGATCAACAGGCTGCTTGTTTCTCCAGCTGCTGGAGATGATTTGGTAGGAAGACAACTGGATAATCTGATTAATAATCCAAACTTTTTTGCTTCTGGCTTCACGTTTGAGCACTTTGATATGTTAGAAGAGTCTGAGCTGAAAATGTCACAGCAGCAGGCGGGCCGAGTTTAAAGCGTCTACTTTAGACAAAACTAGTTCACATGATCAACAAAAGAGTCCAGGTGTTTAGAAATGAGCAGGAACTCCGCAGCTGAAGAAGACGCTTTTGGACAGGACGTTTCCTGAACGAAGGAAGAGATCAACAACAATCAAACTCCATCTTTGATCTGTTGTCAGATGCAGTTTGATTTACAAACTTTATTAACACAAAACAAACTGACAGCAGGTCAGCGTTCGACCCATCAACCAGCAATCAAGCAACTAGTCTCTGTAGAAATGTGAAGATCAGCTGTCTTGAGGGGTGTGTGAGTGTGCAGGTCATTAGTGTGCGTGCGTGTGTGTGTGTGTGTGTGCGTGTGTGTGTGCGTGTGTGTGTGCGTGTGTGAGAGAGAGAGAGAGCAGCAGCTGACTGTAGACATCTTTACGATTCTCCAGTCTGCAGAGTGACAAGCAGGTGGATGTGTGGCATCATGATTGGTTGAAGGAAGGAAGGAAAAGAGGGAAAAGGAGTAGAGAGTTTAGGCAGGGAGGTTAAAGGTCATTTACAGTAAACTACAGATATATACACACACCCAAAATTGTACAGAGAACAAATATGTACATGCTCAGGGTTTTTATGTTTAACTATTACCAACAACCGTCCCTGCTCCTCTCCCTGCTCAGCGCCGCTCAGTTCCTCCTCCTGCTCCTCACCTGTGTGTAGTGTAACAAGGACAGAGGCGGGGCTTGTAAGCCTTCTGGACTCAGGTGTCACATGCCCTGGAGGACTTTAACTGTTCTTCAGCAGCGTTCTGTCTTCAGCAGGACAAGAGGAGGGCAGAGCAGCGATGGTGGTGGTGACTGAGGAAGAGGAGGTTGTTAGGGTGGACGAGGAGGGTGGAAAGGAGAGCAGCTGTCCGGTCTCAGCAGAGAGGAGGGAGCAGGAGCGGAGGTCAATGGTCTGCAGGGTGGAGAAGCGTTGCAGCAACAAGAAAGTCTGCTCCGTCACCTTCACACAACCTGCAGCACACAAACAGAGATGAGGAGGAGGAGTGAAGCAGAAAGTGAGGTGAGGCGCAGGAGAAGGAGCGTTTACCTGACAAGTTGATGTAGTTGAGGCTCTCCTTTAGGGGGGAGGCATGCGAGGTGAGTGTTTGGACCGTCTGGTCGGTGATGTTCACACAGTGGCTCAGGTCCAGACGGGTCAGGTGTGGGACGTAGCGCACCAGCAGGCGGGATGACGCGTCTGTCAGGTCCAAACCAGCCAATCGCAGCTCCCTAACATTCTGGAACCGCCCCATTCTGCTCTCACCATGAGCTGATGGACCAATCAGAACACAGAACCTTCAGAAGTTAATCAAAACAAGACCTTCAGTCTGCGGGTGCGGGTCTCACCTGTCCGAGTGTCAGGCGGGGGGGCCAGGAGCTCTCTCAGGTGAGAGTCTTTGAGGTCCTCGACTCTGCTGAGGTCCAACACCTTCAGACAGGGACAGGCGGCTTGACACAGAGCTGAGACGGCCGGCCATACACAGCCGGACACATTAAGCTCCAGCAGACCTGAACAGGACACGCAGGTGAGACAGGCGTGGGTGAGACACGCAGGTGAGACAGGCGTGGGTGAGACAGACAGCTGAGCTAGAGCTACTGAGACACTAATTATGAAGGACTATGTCACTGGACCTGATTTTAGAGACTTTAACTCAACTTGTATAGAACAATTCAGGCAGACTCCTTAAGGAAAACGTCAGATAGTGTTTTCTAATCAGACAACACTTTTTAGTGTTTCCATAGCAACATCAGCAACTTAAGACTCATGTGTTTTTGATTCTTAAATCTGAGCTAGAACATCTCAGCTGATCAGAAACCCGCTTAACTTCAGACCAATACAGAGCCAAAGACTCATTTCCCCGAGAACAGACAGAAAGTTTTAAATTGTCAAAGGGCACAACAGTTTTTCTCAGGCAGCCAGTAATTCAGAAACTAAGAGCGATATATCACGATATACATCGCGATTCATTCATTCAGACATTAGTAGCTATTTTGACTGAATTTATTGTAGGAAAACCCAAAAAACAGTCCAAACTGATTCTTAACATGTGTAACATGAGGTATCTGAACCATAACAGAGGGATTTACAAGTCAATGGCGGAAACAAAACCCATTACACACTGCTGCCAACTAGCGGTTGGAGTTTGAATTGCACCAAAAGAAAAATAAATACACAAATGTTTGACTGTGAATTCTTCCAAAAATTAGATACGCGGTTTTTGAATATCGATATGATACCGCACAAAAAGATATCACAATATATTGCCATATCGATATTTTCTTACATCCCTAGTCGCCTGGCAACAACTTCCAGGTCAAAGCCGCTGCTTTGTCTCTACCGCAGATGAAGGAAATCACCAGGATTGGCGTGTCTCCCTTCTTTCAAATGTTGAAAGAACTGCTACCACAGAAACAGCTCAGACGACTGCAGTCTCTCCCCCGCTCTGGTCTGTTCGCTGGGTCTTTTTGGTACATTTAAGTTTACCATTGGTAAAGATACCTTTAACATGTTTGCTAGCAGCTTTGTGTGTTTGGATGAGCTGTTATGTTTTGGTTTAAAGTTTAGAACTGATCCTTTTGTAGAGTAGATCTCCCTTTTGGTTACATTTAGAGTTGTGTTTGGTTTAACCACCCAGTTTGGAGTTTGTACCTTCAGAGATCCTTATTTTGGTCTTAAAGCATCTAGTAATCTTTTCCCAGTTTTAGTGGGACAAATTTTGATTATTGAAATATTGAAGTTTTTTTGTAAATAAACCTGAAAACTCATCATCCTTTTAACCTTTAAATCTTGTGTTATTGTGCCTTCCTTTTTCCACACGAGCCAAACTCCCTAGGAAGGGTCTTAACACCACTTGCCACAGGCATGTGAGGGACCAAAATAAAGCAGCATAGAGAACAAAACTCCACCTCCAACCACCTCATAGCAGCCTGAACTCCCAAGAGCTACACGTCACCAGAACACAACCCGCCAAAACAAAATAAAAGTGGTTATACAAAATGGAAGGCCTGTAGTGTTTATTCTTGTACAGTACCAGTTTATTAAAATGTTGGGGCATTTATTGGAGATTTTCTGGTTTTTATTAATCGTACAACAGAAATAATCGTTAGAACAATCGTCCAATTAGTCGTTAGAATGGTTGACTAATTGATAAAAACAGTTTTAAAATCATAATCATTTTAAAAACAATCATTTACCCTCAGCTAGAGCTAAATGATTAACTGCATATGCAATTAAACTGCGATGTGACAAAAGGAGATTTTCTACTCGCAAAGGCTGTGATTTGACTGGCAGCGAGTGGTTAGCACAATGCTAATATACGTGGAAAAACCCATAAGGATGCTAACGCTAATATCGTCGATTAAATTCTTACAACTTACATTACAAGCGGAATTAGAAAATATGAGGCTAAAAATAAGATAAGATAATCTTTATTGACAGACTCTTAGGTCCAGATAAAATACATATAAAACAACAGATCAATGAAACAAAATAGATAAATAGAAATAAAATGATAACAGCATAAAATTGAATAAAAATCTAAATGTAATTAAAAACTTTACTATAAACTGTTCCACACAAGGTTAACCACACAAACGCTTCAACCAGTGTTTCCTTATACTGGACAAATAGCGACAACTGCTCACAGCAGGATCAGTGATTGCTAAAATGATACTGTTGGCAGAGCTATCCAGTCGGCCTGTAAAAGTGAATATGAGCATTCTTAAGAGTGCTTTAAAAGTACAAATGCCCACTGTTACAAACATCTGACTGGCACTGCCCCCTCTGGGTATTTTAAGTATGAACCTTAAGGCATCATACTTATTATAAATGTTCTAATTCCGCTGATTTTGTACCATGGATTTCACAGATGATGTCCGTGAATTTGAAAGACACATTTTGATACCAAGAACGCTCTTATTTTCAAACAGGGGGAAAAGCTATTTTAGGTTTTGTGTGAAAATAAATCCAGGACTACAAATGTGCTTCACCAAGGTGACATCATTGAACCAGACATGGAGAAAACTGAGAGTTAAGGGCTGTAAGTTTAGCGAACTTCCCACAGGAAGAAAAAAACCACCATAAATCTGGTAACTTGGTAAGTAGCAGCTATGCTAGGGGGGAGGAGATTGTGTGGTGACGTCACATATGCGACGTGCCGATTTCTGGTGTGTAGTCATGCTAATTACAAACTTTTACAAGCTAATAAATCTCAAAGTACATGACTGGTGTGGTCCAAACACCCATCATTACTTTTCATTTAAATTGAAGTACAACATATGTGTGATTCAGGGTGTAAGGCAAAGTGGATTAGAACATAGCTCTTTTAGCTCTGTTGACTTGCATTCATTTTTTCATTATTCCGGGGACCCATGAGCCGACCGCAAAGGGAGGAGACTTAGGCTCCCTATGAACGTAACTGAACTACGGAAGTTCTGCATGGACAAGACACCAAAAATGCTAAACACAAATTACTTCAATAAATGGGACACACTTCTTCCCTGCAAATAAATTTTCACAGTTGATGCTAAAACGTTGATTATGATATCAATTATTATCCTACCAAGAGTGTCATTATGACCTGCAGAACAAAGGTTTGCAGTTTCCCCAGTTCACACTGTGTGGTAAAACCTTGGCTGTGAGTGGCAAACACAAATATCAGAGGCATTTCATCAACCATGATTTGGCTGACGATGATGACATTGATTGGCAATGCTGTAGGATGCATGCACAGGCCAAAATGCTAATTCGTAGGCTCAGCGTGTGCTCTAATGTAGTGAAAACGATACTCTTTAAAGTATACTGTACTCAGTTATACATGACACCTGTGGTCCTGCTACAAACAATCAAGTCTTCGGTGACTTAAAGAGACAATGTGTAGTTTTTAGCATTAATTTCTGGAAACATCCATCAAAATGTTGTTGAAAATGTATGAAATTATGCCCTGTTGTTGAAAAATATGGGCGGCTTCATAACATATAACCATAAAAATCAGGTCTAAAATACATGGGAGTGGGTCTAAATCTCGGAGCGACGTCATATTAGATGCCATGTTTCTTTCTACGGGAGCCCATGAGGACAAAATGCATTTACCGATTTGTGACAAACGGTTACAAAACCTTCGTCACTCTTAAGCCGGGCGGACACTGTGCGACTTTTTCACTCGTAGCACTCAGCTTCAGCTCAAACTGTACGACTTCCTCGCAGGACAGATCTCACGAGTCATGTGCTCACACTGTACGACCCAGTTCTCGGATGCGACCTGACTGCTCACACTGTACGTCTGGTAGCAACACGTCGGCCCTAAAAATATGCTAAAAATAGCAGTTTTTACTCAACACGTCAGACTTTTTTGTCTTGTCTTGCCTGTTGTCCTTCGGGAGTGCTGCAGGAGGACACACAGGGATTTATGGGGGTTGGATGAGGAAACGAAATAAAGACAGTAAATCTGTGTTTTGTGATCAGTTTAATTTGACATGAACACGACAAACATGCTTTCTTGACAATCTTTGTGAGTAAAAAAACGTGTAGAAACAAAAACGAACAACGTGTGTTATTAGGGAAATAGCGGGTGAGCGGTGTTGATGCAGGATTGCGCATGCGCCATGAGCGGTTCTGGTACTTTTTGGGTCGCAGCTGCTCGCAGCGCCGCTTCAACAGTGAGATACCCTCACGAGGGACGAGCAAAATATTAAACACGCCAGAAGTTTGTGCGAGCTCACGATTCTGATCGGTAGCTGGCCACGTGGTGTTAATGGCCTCTCGTAACCCCCTGTACACTACACGACCGCTCGGCGCAAAACTCGCCCCGATGTCGTGGATTCTCGCACGACTGGAAAATCGGCTCAAAAAAGTGAAAAAGTCGCACAGTGTCCGCCCGGCTTTAAATGTCGTTATTTTGCTGAAGTTTGCACTCCCCAAGGCTTTTAGACCCTAATGGGCATCCGTTGGTAAGGTCTTACTCCAACTCAAAAATACTGCTTGCATGCAACGATTTAGGTATCTACTAGGGCTGCTCGATTATGGAAAAATAATAATCACGATTATGGTGACTGAAATTGAGATCTCGATTATTTAGTAGAGCTGAGGAAAATAATCAAATAATCGACGCATCGGGATGCGGACATAAACGATTCTGCATCGTAGAAGAGTACGCCATCATCGATTATAGTGGAATGTAGTTTTGTTTTTTTAACGGCGGCACCAGCGCCGCATCCACATCTGTCAGAGTGAGCGTCCTCCACATTTACCTCCGCCTTAATGTGGTACTGCAGGGCTGAGCGCTAGAGTTGTCACCCGAGACCAAACCGGAACCGAACCAGCCCGACCGGTTCTGTTGGATTTGGGCCGTGAATTATGTTAATTGAGCGGGCTGTCGTGCGGCGCGCTCCGCTCGCTCGATCAGCGACTGAGAGAGAGAGAGAGAGAGAGAGAGACTGTCTGCTCACACAAGAGAGACGATCGGAGGACGCTCCTCCAAACCGATGCTCCAAACACACATTATTTTCATAATTTAATTATTATTTCTCCTGGAAGCGCTCAGGCAGACTGCTTGTTGTAATGTAGGGAGATCCGGTCTTGGGGAGGGGGCGGGGTCAGTGACGGCGGCTGCAGCGTGATCGTCTGTCTCTTTTATTTAGGGACACGGAGAAGTTAAAAGGAGAAAGAAGTTCTTGTTCCACTTTATTCTTTTGTTTCGTTTCTCTGTATGTCTTGCACATGTGGTAGAAATGACAAAAAATGACTTTGATAAACTGATGTTAAATTCAGCTTAAAGAGAAGCTGGGAGGAAGCCTTGGTCCATTTGAGTTAAAAGGAGACTTGTCTCCTATCTGCTCCTCCAGAGACAGCATGGACATGAGGGTCACATGGTGAGGGTTACACAGGACAGGTTAGTGGAAAGGTTTGTAGTTAGCTGGTTAGTGAAGGAGGTCCATCAGCTGGGTAATTTAATCCTAATCCAGCCCACAGCCTTCTGCTGGTGTTATTATCAGAAAGAATAAAACACACATCTTAAATATGATTGGAAGTGTAGAATTTGTTTTATGTTTTATTATTTTCTGCATCAAACAGAACTTGATTCATTCTCCAACATTTCAGAAACGAACCGCTGGGTTCAAATAAAATAACAAACTAAGTCAAACATTTCATTTGGTGTTATTTCTGACACCCTTCAACTGCAGCATAAATATGTGACTCTAGAGCTGCTCAGAGACATTAAACACTCATATATGAACCCATTATGGATTTTATTATTACATTATGTGTCCTGTAGGTTTTCAGTACTTTTTTAGACTTTGTGAGTTTTTGCAAAGCGTGTTTTTCTCAGCCTGAGGCGTGGTGTTGAACCAGGAAACAGATGTTTTACTTTGTTAAATCTTCTTAAATGTTTAAATGTTTTGTCCTAACCTGTTAATGGAGAGCTTTTGAGGGATGGCAGCTTGTGTCAATTACGTTTTAGATAAAAAAAAATAAAAAGCAATTATCTGCCATCTTCTATTTATCGATGAAAACAAATCAATATGAAATAATCGTGATGCATCGGGATATCGAATCGAATTGAATCGTTGACCCAATAATCGTAATCGAATCGAAAGACAAGTGAAGATTCACACCTCTACTATTTAGGACGATTTTTCTATTTATGTTGATTTTATTTGTTTTTATTCAGTCATAAAATTGCTCAGGGCACAATCAGAACAAAAATAAGAAACAAGATGATCACTAAAAGAACTCCTGATTCCCAGTATAAAAAGACCAATATACTTACAGCTCATAGTTTATGACCCAAGGGCTATAAACCTTGGTTTAACTCATGTAAGTCTAACCAGTACAGACCCAAATACCAATACCTTGCAAATACTGACAGCAAGAATTATACAGTGGCATTTATAACAAATAAATGCAAATAAATTGATGTTCACAAAATGTTGCATAACATTTATTGAGTCGTGTCAAGGTGCTGTAGGAGCGTGTACCAGCACCGTGTCCTCAGAGAGATTAGTTATTAGTTATCAGCGTGAGGAACTTAGTTCTACCTTTTTATAAACTATTTATTTACAAGTCCATCAGTTAATGTCATAATTGTCCCAACCACAGCTGCACCCCCCACCCCCCCAACCCGGTCTCAGCAATCAGGGCAAGCTGTACGTGTGTTTAGCGCGCCGCACACGCACATTTAGCCGTTTTTATCGGCTCAGGAGTCCGCAGGTGCGGTGTGTGTGTCACTCACTCTGATTACTCCAACAGGAAACCGACTCTGAGAGCCGTTTCTTTAGCGACCGACACATCACTACATCATTCCCTTTCCTAATGTCCTGAAGAACGGTCCGGAGCGCAGGCGGAGTGTTTAGCTAACCTGCAGGAAATGTCGACGACAGTTATCCAGAAAGTAGCTAAGGGTTACCAGAGATGTTTCTGAGATGTTCGCTAGGTACTTTTAAGATTTAAAAAGTCAAGAAGGGGGTCTGAAAAGCTGCTAGAAATAGCGTCAAAGTCGCCAAGTTGGCAACACTGTGGAGGAGCGCTTCATTTGCAACTCGGGGCAGCGCAAGTGGGAGGAGCAAATAATCGGCTTGTTTTGTTTTTATAATCGTTCAAAACTCAGATCGTAATCGTGATTAAAATTCGATTAATTGAGCAGCCCTACGTATCTACTGACCTCCATCGCCAGAAAAATACACATTGTCACTTTAATGTAGCATTTAATGATTGCCTAAGAATTTTGCTAAAGAGACCTCATTGGGAAAGTGCAAGCCACTTGTTTGTTACTATGGGGATAAATACATTTCATGCAACGCGGAGGATCCTGATGTACAGGTTTATCTGCCGGCTAAACCAATGTGATGCTATAATCATTAAGTGCCTGACTAATGTCTACTGTAGATAGAGACGTAAACTTGTTTATAATCAGTACAAGTTACATAGAATTTGTTTTGCTTCTGTTAGTTGAAAATTATGAGAAAAGCCCCTTGAGAAAATAATTGTGAATTAAATCGCAATTAGATTATTTTCCCCAATTGTTCAGCCCCCAGCACTGAGAGAGCAGCATTCATTTAGCTGGGATAAGCTAGCACAGCACATCCCTGTAAGAGAACTCGATAAATCACAGATTTATTCAAGAAGACTCCCGATTACTAAAATACTAGACAGCTGCAGCATGATAAGGACTACTCAGGCAATCAGACCTACAGGAATCAGAACGTTGAACAGGTGACCAAATCCACACACCTAAACAAAAGCGCTACGTGACGTTATGGAAACATGGCAGAATTGTCTCATCACCGATGCATCAAACAAGTAGCCAGCAGCACCACCATCGGGTCAGGGTGAAATGGGGAGTCTGACCTGGCAAGCGGTTGATGAGCCACATGAGCTGCTTCTTGGAGATGTTGGTGTAACCCAGGTTGAGGGAGACAGGCTGACGACGGATGATTCCACTCAGCATGGGGGGGGTGATGGAGCGCTGGCGGCTCAGGTCGATCCGAGTCCAGAGCCTCTTGTCGCAGCACCTGGAGGAAACGGGAGGCGTGTTTAACAGATCCACCAGTTGTCCTTTTTTTAACGAAACAGGGTTAACAAGCTAATTAATAATCCATCAATCAATCAATTTATCTTAGCTGATCAGTTCCCTGAATCCTCAAACTCCCACTACCATCCTCCTGTCCTACTAATCCCCTTCTTCTCTTCCTCTTTTTGGTTTAGACCCATTTCCTCTCCCCCTCCTCCCTCCATCTATCTTGTCCACCTCTCACTCCCTTTTCTCCTCGTTTACACTTCCTAGAACATTTGTACGTTCTTCCATCCAACTTTAATTCTATTAACCATTCCTCCTCCAACTGAAGCTCCGCCCCCTTGTTTCTGAGCGTGAACATGACTGACCAGCGGCTCCAGGTGCGACACACTCTCATGCAGACGCACAGCTCCCGTTGACTCAGGTAGGTGAAGACCCGTAGCCACTCGTTTCGGGTCATGATGTGGGCGGAGCCAGAGTC
>SSNQ01034581.1:103781-116989 GCA_006942095.1 Nothobranchius kuhntae | reverse complement strand
AGGACTGAACAGCAGCATCAGATATTGTTTTCACATAATCATCCAGAGGGAATATTTAAAATGTGAACTTTCCTCTTCTGTAGCAAATCAAAACTGGTTGATCTGGGATCAGCTGACTCACCTTGAGGCAGCTAGGGTGGATGATCTCATTACAGATGGTACACTCCATCAAAGACAAGCTGAATTTTTCCTCCTCGGAGTCCACCGTGTCCTCCTTCCCTGCCTCGCCACACGCAAAACACACCGCTGTGTGAGGCAAGACAGGCTGCAAACACACAAAGGTGAGACAGAGAGGGGAAACGGTTCATAAAGGTAGCATTTCAGGTCCTGAGGAAGAACCAAAGAACGTAGAGGAAAAAATAACTTTTATGAAGAAACATTTCTTCTGTTCATTCATTAAACATCATCAGCAAACCAGTTAAACCTCAAGATCCAGTAGAGGGAGTCTCTGCTCCTGCGTTCCTCCATCCTCCTCCTTGCAACTCGTTTTTCCTCCATTGTCTTGCAGCACTTCTTTCTCTTACTATAAAAGCTCTAACACATAAATAAACGTGTAGAACATTCAGACCTGCCAGAGGCCCAGTCACCTGACTATGATGGAACTACGTCCTGTCTCAAACCTCTCACCTCAGTGAGATCCAGGTGACTGCAGGTGTTATTTTTGGAAAGAAAAGCTTTCTAACAAACAAACGATAAATAACTGAACTGGTCTTTTATGGTGGGTCAGCGTTAGGTGCTGCTGATGTAATCGGGTTTAAACTGGTTGTGAAGGATAGAAAACATGAACCGAGTCCATGAGGTGGGTCTAACACGGCCAGAGAACACCGATGCCCCCTGTAGACATGAAGAACCTGATGATCAGTACATAAACCACACAACGACGTTATAGAGAGACTGAAGTAATCTGGATGGTTGTCAGAGACTGGATTGCAACAGTTCTGAGACTGTGGGTGGAACCAGCTCTTTGGTACTGGTCTGACTCACCTTACTGGTTTTACCCTCCTTATGGCACTTTGGACACTCCCAGCAGTTTGGGATCTCATCGTTGATGATTCCTTCAGCTTTGCCCATCTGAGGAAACACAGCAGCACATGATCAACCAGGACCACAGAGTCCAGTTTGACCAGTTCAACATCTCCATAGATACAGCAACAGCTCTATTTACATCCAGTCCTCGTCTCTTTCCATTACCCTTCCCAGTAGCCACACTTTATTTTAACCATTTAAAGGCCGAGTTCGCTTGTTTGTTTCAACACATCTGCAGTGGTCCATCAGTGAATGCCTGCTGAGTCGCTCTCTGAGGGGACAGCGCTGGTGCGGAGGAGAAGGGAGCTGATCTACGGACATGTCGCCTCTGACTGGCCGACAGCAACACAACTCTACCACTGACTCCATTTGCTCTGCAGTGTTGACGTTTTATGTTTTAGGAGCTGTCATGCTGTGGAGTCGCTAATGTGAACCGTTAGCGTCTGCTAGCCGAGATGACGCTAAACCAACAGCCGTCGTGAGTCAGGATGGGCGAGTCCTTGAATGACGTGAAGCCGACTGGCTTTTCTAATCCGAGCTTTTCCTCATTTATCTGCAGCCAAGGAAGGAAGTAGGGGTAGAAGACCCTTTTCAGGTTTAGCCTGCATGTTAAACTCAGAGTGACATAAAGACTTTCTGAAAATGTTCAGCTTTTTCTCTCAGGTTCAGTCCTGGACCTGAGAGATGCCCCCCGTCTACCCTGATAACACACCTCTACCCTGATAACACACCTCTACCCTGATAACACACCTCTACCCTGATAACACACCTCTACCCTGATAACACACCTCTACCCTGATAACACACCTCTTAGAGCTGAGATAACACACCTCTCAGGTTTTGTTTTAGGTCCAGTCTTCTGTAGCAAATCAAAACTGGTGGTACACTCCATCAAAGACAAGCTGAATTTTTCCTCCTCGGAGTCCACCGTGTCCTCCTTCCCTGCCTCGCCACACGCAAAACACACCGCTGTGTGAGGCAAGACAGGCTGCAAACACACAAAGGTGAGACAGAGAGGGGAAACGGGGGAATCCTCCCTTGCAACTCGTTTTTCCTCCATTGTCTTGCAGCACTTCTTTCTCTTACTATAAAAGCTCTAACACATAAATAAACGTGTAGAACATAACAAGTGTGTGTGGATAACAAGTGTGTGTGTGTGTGTGTGTGTGTGTGTGTGTGTGTGTGTGCGTGTGTGTGCGTGTGTGTGTGCGTGTGTGTGTGCAATAAAACAAATCTGTGAAACCACATCGATGGATCAAAGCCAACTCTGGCTCACTCACAGCTCCAGCAACCATCTCCGGTTGCCATGGAAACCCAGAATCATGGCTTGCTGGGCTCCAGCTCACAATGATGCTATTTGAAGAATCAACACACAGTAACAGAAGAACTGATCACATCTCCAGAAACAGAACCTCCGTGGGGACGTTCTGTCTGGCCACGGGTCAGATCCAGTGTCGGGGACCAGGCCCGGTCCTCAGCGAGACAACGGCACAGAAGCATAAGAGACATATTGCAGGTGCAGTGGAGGATTATGTCATGATGTGTGTGTTAACATCACCCAGTCCTCCTGATCACGAGTGTGTGGGTGCTGCCTCATTTGATTTTGTTATATTTAACTTGAATGCCTTAAGCTTTAGAATAGACTCGTCCCTGAATGGAGAGCGTTGGTGTTTAATGAAACATGTGAGGAACTGTGTGGTTTATGTCTTCCACCAAGGCTCCAAGAACTCGGACTCTCAGGGTTTCTCAGCCTGACATTGAACGTTGGTGTTTGTGGGTTACTCCTGAACCTCCACTAAGTTTGCTGGTTTCAATTAATGGAGCCATACATGACCAATAAAATATATGATCCTCCATCCCTTCAATGGAAAAATAAATCTATAAATAATAGTCTTGAGTTTTATTTTTTGTTTAACTCTCTCAGGCTCAAAATAGGTTTTGATAAAAGGACGAACAACCAAGTCCTTCAGGGGAACTTCTGAGTTAAAACATGCTCATGAATACGTACGTGGAGTAACCAGGTAGGTGGGTTTTAACGTTGCTAATCTGCAACGCCTGCCTCCAGACGGCTAAATAGAAAACCGTACACTCACGGTTGTAGAATGACACAGCTCCTGTGTTTAGGAAACTACGTGAAATATAAAAGCTTTATCAATATTTAGCCATCACCAACAGAAGCACGAGCTTTTCAACTCCTGTTGCGGTGAGCACACCATGGTTCCCAATTAAAGCTACAGTCCAGAGTATTTTTTATCCAACGGCACCATCTAGTGGATGGCAAATGTATCGCAACTTAATACATTCTAACTTCTGTTTTTACAGCCGAAAGCAACGCCTCTAGTTCATGAACACTCAGCTCTAGCTAACAAAAAGAGCTAAAACACTTTGTTTTAAAATTATTATTCTCATATTGTTGTTTATTCATATTTTAAATTTACTTGTCCAAAAGAAAGGTGCATCTGCCTAGGTGTGTCTGTGATTGATAACTGTACGTAAGCGCATGTCTAACCCTATTGGCTGATACTGAACAGCGCTCAGTTCAAATTGTATGGGGCTCTACGGGGCAGAGCACAGGCTTAGCACAAACAAACAAACAAACATACTGCCTACATTATGATACAAAAATCCCTTTTACTGATTTCTAAAAAAAGTCATTCATGAATCCTTAAAGGGGGAAAACTCCAGGTTACTCAAAAACCCAGCATACGTGCGTGTGTGCAACTCACCGCCGTGCACTGCCTCAGAAGGCAGGACTGCTTCATCCGGCCGGGCCCACCGAACTTCTTCATGTCCTTACAGAAGTGACACTCTCCACACTCTGTCCTCATGCAGGCCTGACAGCGCCGGCACCGGGTTCGTCTGCGCCTCGCCCCGCCGCCAGCCCCCCCGCCCAGCGTCTTACTGCCCGACATCCCCGAACAAGTCAGCTGGACACAGACACAGAAATGCAGCTCAGTCCTGACCATTCACAACAGCACAAGAAGGTCACATGATTCAGCTGGCATGTTGTGGTCCTGGTGGCTCTGCAGACATCATCAGCTGCTCTGTACTGAAGGTAGGGCTCAACATTACAGCCTAAAATATACATCACCATCCCCGGCCTTCATCGTGTCACGGTTAAATCCACCTGTAGGGAGTTAAAGTTTAATTCAACACTAGCAGTGAACTATACGACCAAAAATATCAGTTTTTACACAAAGTTGTTGTACTCCATTCACGTTTTCAGATATTTATTTTGAACTTTTTTCTTTTCCCATGTTTAAACACAGACGATATAACAGCATTCAGGCCAAAGAGCATTTTGAAAAGGTTCTTATCAGTGTGTGTCTCACATTCTTCAGCCCACTCTGATCATTCACAGTTTACTACCATCAAATATTGTTGTACCAGTCCCTAATAGAGGGAGTTAATTTTCTCTGGTTTTTCTAAAGAGCATAGAAACGCTAAGGTCTTTGTTGCTGTTGAGCAGGAATGTTCCTCCTGAAGACGGAGCAGAGCTGCTGCAGACTGAGGATCATCCTGACACTTTTTATTTGTATTTAGAAAGAAAAAAAAACAACAAAAGCTGGAACACCATTCAACAATGGAGTCAAGAGTTAGTCAAAACATCTGACACTAAAACCTGACTGCACAGCTTAAATCAGAACGAGGTTTTGCTAATATTCTGTGACTGTGAACGGATGAAGTCTGCAACCATTGAATCAGCCCGTCGTCCGGCTCCGAGCGCAGCAGACATGCCCTCAGTGAAGTCAGCCCAACACATCTAAAACAGGAGACTTGGGGTTGTTTTAGATTTCACACAAAGAAAGTAAGTCTGGGTTGGATTCAGCAGTAGCAGCACGGATCTGAACTTTCACCATGTGAGACTGACGTCATAATGAGTCCCTGGATGCTAAAACACAAAAGCACCACACACACCGAGACTTCAGCCAGCCATAGCTTGGTAACAAAGCTCAAAGATAGCTGGAGTATTGTTAAGGATTGACAACGGGGCTGTGGTCACATGATTTAAACATTAAATATAAGTGTGAACCACGCTGGTTATACATGGGGGGAAAGCATTTTTCCTGTAACAAAACCTTAACATACCTTTGGTCCTTCATTAAATATAGTTAAGCATTCATTATTACTTGTTAGAACCGTGGAAGTAGAAATGTTCCAACTACACACAGCACCCCTCGTCGTGACACGCCCACCTCTGAGCAGTAGTCAGGTTAGTAAAAGTGGACGTCTTTACCTAGCTTGTCTGTGAAGTTTAAGTGTGGGCTAAGCTCTTTCACACACTGGCATGGTTCAGCAACCTGCAGCTGCAAAAGTTTAATGCAACGCTGCAGAATTCCACTCATCAGTTTACATACTGACAGCAGAGACATGACCAGCTGCACACACGTGTAATAACACACTGCTGAATCAGTCCTGACTGCATGGAGCTTCATCCGTCCTGATTCTGATCTGATCTACAGGTTTCCTGCTGTTTTAAAGACTAAACAATCGATCAGTAATCAACGATTTAAACGTGTGTCCTCATAGGACCTGTTCTCAGTGAAGAGGTTTTTAATGGTTTCCAGGGCCTGACAGTTACATTAGCCACGCTTACATGCACACATTTACTTGGATTGAACGCC
This sequence comes from Nothobranchius kuhntae, assembly GCA_006942095.1. NCBI lineage: Eukaryota > Metazoa > Chordata > Actinopteri > Cyprinodontiformes > Nothobranchiidae > Nothobranchius > Nothobranchius kuhntae. The sequence continues at coordinate 111,338 of SSNQ01034581.1, read as the reverse complement.
CAGTCAGATCAAAAATTCTGCATGTAAACACGTCAATGGGAATGTTCTGATCCGATTCGGCCCGATCTGAATGAAATTTAAATCTGATTGAGAGGTGGTTTTGTCCGATTCTCATTCCGAGTGACGTGCATGTACACAGCCCTTCTGACTGTTGGAGTAAAATAATGTTAATTGTTAATAATGCCGACTGCGCATGTGTGCAACAGCTAGCGAGCCTAACCCTAACCCAAGAGGCAGAGACAAGGATAACCCTCCCTTATTTTAAAATGGTCAGCAATAAAACGCAGCAAAGCATATGTCTACAGTTATGCACTGAGGTAAGCGTAACTTCTGTGAGCAAAATAAAAACATTAAATTGATTAAATGAATCAGGAAAGCAGGAAGAATAGTTTTTATTTTTTTTGTATTTACTTATTTCATTTTGTTTCATGACGTTCTACAATTTTTTTTCTTTCCGGGTAAGACAACTCTGCGCATGCTCAGCCTACTTAATCTGACTGAATAATTGGTGCATATAACCTCGAGGCATGATCGGATCATTTCAGCTAGTGTGCATGTAAACAGAGATTCGGGAGTTCCGATCAGCCAAGATTTGAATTGGAATTGGGGAAATTTGGCGCATGTAAATGTGTGACTGACACATTTTTCAGTCCGATATCACCACTGCTTCATCTGATTGTTGTTTTATTTGATGCGTTTGTTCGAGATATTAGAGAATTACCTTTCTTATACTGACAATTACTCACTAACGGGCGGATTTAGGACTGAAGAAGATCCGGGGCTTAACACACACGTGCACGCACACACACGTGACACGCACTAGTCAACATCATATATATTTGTCTTGTACCACATAATTTTTAATCTGAAGCTACATATTAACCCTTTGATGCATGAATTATGAAATCTTCAACCATGATTTTTTTTTACAATTTTTTTCATTCATCTTTAGGTGTGAATGAAACAAATTTCAACAAATATTTTTTGTTAAATTTTATAATTTACAAATAACTTATTACATGTCCACCTCAGTGGACAGATAACTTATTACATGTCCACCTCAGTGGACAGCGTGCATTCTGAGCATGAAATATGTTGGCTTAGCTTACTGAAGTCCAAATGGAGGGGCTCAAACGCAATAAAGTCTTCAACAGCTGTGCTTAATTGCAAAAACAAATAAATAACAATTTTGAGTACCTGTCCACTGTAGTGACCATATGCATCAAAGGGTTAAGCATGTTCAGGGCAGAGTATTGTTCCTGTTAGTGTTTAGTGTGAGATGATAGTAAATATTCCCTTTCTTTCTCCAACAACTTTACCTGATAGTAAGCTAACTTTAGGCAAACCAGCAGCACCACAAATATTTTCTAATAAGACTCACAAACCTGAGTCAGCACCAGTCTCATCAAAGCTGGGGTTCTGTCGTTGTACTTTTGGTCTAAAAAACGTCCTTATGTCCATCTTCACTCATGCGTTTCAGGCAGAGACTGTAGAAGAAGCCGGCTGCTGAAGGGCTTCTTCTTCAGTGGTGGAGGCTCAGGCAGGCTGTATACAAACTACTGCCAGCTGCTCCCTCTCTGTTGGACTTTGGTACTGCATGTTACTTCCGCGATTTAGATCCGGGGCTTTTCATTAAAGATTTGGGGCTTGAGCCCAAGTAGCCGGGCCTAACGCCGCCCCTGCTCACTAAAATAACTTGCATGAATAAAACCGTCTCTGACCTTAATAATGACCTAATCTGACCTTTTACCTGTTTGTCTTCCAGCCTTCAACTGAACAAATTCTCGTGTTAGGGGTGATCTGTGAAACAGATTGTAATTTTGTTTCCTATTTCACTTCTCTCTGCACAGCCCAACATAAGATTAGAATACATCTCGTGCTGTTGCCTCACAGTTTTCTCTCTTTTAACCTTTTCTTTCTGCTGCAACCTGACAAACAACCAGGAACCTTACAAATGAAGCTGCCAATGTGAAACCTAAAGTGCAACAACCACACATTAAGCAAAATAATGAAAACAGATTTACTTACATTTTTTATCATAAAGGGAATTTTTCATTCAAATAAAATGATGCAGTTTTTATGAATAATAAAGGAGCTTTATGAGAATGACTCTGCATATTCCAGTCAGAAATGAAAATATTCTCAGATGAGAAGTGAAACATCTTCAAGAAACCAAAATCCAAAGAGGTGAGTGAAACTAAAGTGAAAGAACATTGTGAAATCTGCCTGACAGACCATAAATCCCAAACAAGATGGAATAAAAAGGAAAAGCATGCAGAACATGAGTCTGTAAAGATGGCTGTGAACTGAGTGACATTCACAGATTCAGAATAACACTGGTCATTTAAATAAATCTTCTGTTATCAAAGTTGTCTCTCTCAGACTAAAAGGAACATGGGACACCCAGCTTGTTATCAGAATTCAGTTTAAGTCTGAACGTCTGACAATTCATAAGCATCTGGCAATTTGAACATCTGGTAGGACCGAAAGGTGTTTATAAATGGTCCAGATAATGTTGTTTTAAGGAAAATATCTTCATATTCACGTGAGACAGAGCAGAACTTTTATTGTGCAGTTGAAAATTCAGAGGTCCAACAGCTGGATCCATTTGCAGCCAGTTACAATTTATAGATGATTCATTAAATATAAAGACGCGAGGCTGCAAATACACACAGGAAGACGTCACATTGTCATAAATTAATGAAATGGCTTCGTTTTGCCACCACTTTATAAAATTTGCAAATCATTGTCTTTAATATTTCACAATTTAATTATTAGCTACACATTTTACCAGGAAGGTAGTTGGTTCACATCTTTAAGTGAACAGTTATCTAATACACCTAATGGCATTACACAACTAAAAACACCAGTTACAGTTTTTGTTCCAGTTAGTGAAGCCATAACTAACTGTTTACCTAAAGTTTTGATGCTCTGCTCAGTTCATTGACTTTTCTTTGCTTTTGGACATCTGACCGTTTCAGATGTTGTATTTGTAATGACAAAGGAACAGCAGGTTTGAGCAGACTGAAGACCTTGCTGTTTGACACAGAGATACAACTGATTACTCCTGTTTTAGTTCTACATTTAAAGGACTGACTTATGGTCACCAAGCTGTAAACTTTCATTCACCACAGTAAGCTGGTTAATCAATAAGTCAACAATAACAAGATTTGGTCTAATCAGCTTCAGATTATTATATAAGAAAACTTTATTCAGTGACACAATAACAGATGTGTGCAGATTCTGGGTTGCGGATGCTTGGAGATCCTGAAAATTCTATTTCTATTGGGACTGCTCGATTTTTCTACATTTAGCTGATTTGTATCGATCACTGCAGAAAATGGCAGCAGATGAACCGATAACAGGAAAAATAATCACAGAAAGGCTGTTAGCCGAGCTGCTAACGGCTAACCGCTACCCGTGTCACAGTAACCTATATCCAGTCAGCTATAAATCTTAACCGTGCTCTGTTGTGATAATTAACCAATCACGCACCTGTAATGACATAACATCCCTCCCGTCGCCCCCACACCTGGTGGAAAAGCTAATGACAACCGTGCTAATGTGTTAGCAGGCTAGTAGACTGTCCGCCCCCTGCGGTTGCTTCCTCTTTCAGTATCCCAGTGATAATGAACAGTAAGTTAGGCAGGTGGAGAGGAATTACACTGACTGAGCTGAAAACGCACGCACACGCACGCACGCACACACACACACAGCGCCCTCTCACCTCTTCCTTTCAGCTCGCATGGTCCTCGTTCACTCATCAGAATCAATATTAGCGAGCCGTTAGCTTCAGCTAAGCGCTTCCTTGTTTGTTCCTCCGCCGGGCTGCTGCGGTTCGCTTCGGGCTGCTTCATTCGCGTCCCATTGCTCCGGCGAGCTCCCAGGCCGGGCCAGCCTTAACGGACCCGTGCAGGGTCGAAATGTCTCGATAGCCGAACCGATCGATTAGGATACAGTGAAGGGCACAGTGATGCTGACTGAGTCGTGCCCATTCACTCCCCTCTCTGTCCCTCTGTCTGCAGTGTGAGACTGCCTCACTCTCCCCTCAGCACGTTCTGCTCCTCTTCCTCCCGCGAGGCTTCAAAAACACACAAACACATACAAAAACACACACACAACTGCACACAACAACACGCAAAGGGTTCGTTCTCACTAACATCTACGCGCACGTGTAACCCTCCGCAAGAATTAGTCCCCGCGCATTAACATGAATATGAGCAAAACGCAGCGCGCGGCTTTTGTTCTCGTGTCTATTGTGCAGCGGTTGTTTGCGTGATGTGCGTGATCTGGATTATCATTAATGCCACTCAACCATGACGTGTCTTTCACCTGCGCATTCATCATATCACGCAGGTGACCTTACGGTGTGCATCTTTACACCAGTCTGTAAGGAATAAAATAAAATAAACCTAGTGAATAAAATATGGGCAGGCAATATACCTTGGCCCCGCCTTTTGCGTGATGACATCACGGCAAGTCTACTGGGTAGTTGTTTTCTTAATGTATTTTGTAAAAAAAAAATAGATCCTGAATATAAATTCAATTAAAGTGTGCAATAATTACAGATATTAAATAACGAAATTATATTAAAAACAATAATATCTATGGCTTTTCTAACTATGACCCTTCTACTATCGAGGTTGGCCTCAGGCTTGCCTATTAGTCACGTGACAGTTCTTACCAGTTTACCTCTCCAATATGGCGCAATTAGTGACGTACCAATCCATGCGACGTCTGCACCCTCCTCCCCACCCGGCCTCTCCTGCGGGCTAACAGCTAGGTTAGCTCGGTGTGATTAGTTGAGACGCACCGGCTCCATCCACATTACGGTGCAGTTCGGGCTCATTTGGCTCTGTTAACACTCAGGACACACGGGGAGTTCGCACACTAAAGGGACTCAAGAGTTTAGGCCTCCGATTATCGAACAAGTGAAGATGATTAAGCTGTTCTCCCTGAAGCAGCAGAAGAAAGACGAGGAATCTGCTGGAGGAAACAGAGCCGGAGCCGGGGGCAAGAAAGCCAGCGCGGCCCAGCTTCGAATACAGAAAGGTAGGCTGGTTTCCCACCTCACCACCCTCTCAGCACCCCTGCCAGTCTTTCCTGCTTCCCGACTCTCCGGTTACTGGCAAACTACCGGGGGACACAGCCGTTTAGTGCCCGGTAGCCGTGAACTCAGGCCAGCTAACTGGTAGCAGGCTATTCAGAAGCTAACAACGGCTAGCTGCTGCTGCTGTATTTGAAAACAAGACAGAGACGCTCCAACTCCGTAACGATTTGGGGCTACCTTATCAGAACACAATCGTTAGGATAGAAGACACATGTTTATTACGCATACCTCATTAACAGCCCACACAAACACTGTTTTCTAGTCGGGTTTTACGCGTTGGTGGGAGCTTTGGACAAGCTAACTTGCTGTGTCAGCCCTCTGTCACAAACTTCAGGTGTGACTGACTGGTGGGCAGATAGCCCAGGTCAGAGTGTATGTCGTTCATTTAAAGTGGAGCTGAAACACCCCCCTGCCTGGTCCCTGTCCTTAAACCAGCTCACACTGAGCTCATCATGTCAAACACCCGCAGGTGCCCCTGTCCCCCAGGTGTTAGACACCTAGTTGGTCCTGTCAGGTGGTGAGAAATTGAAGGTTCCTCAACAAGAAATCATCTCACCATTATGACTGTTAAACTGCTTACACTTTTTATAACACACTCAAATACACGCCTATGAGGGTGCTGTTCTGGCTTAAGGGTTTCAGGCACCTATATGATGCAGTAGCATGGCAACTGAGGCATTGTTTACAAACACTGTGAAAGGCTAGTTTTTGAAACTAGACCCCTAAGTCCCTGAAGAGTTTAAAAGTAGATGGCAAAGGCAAAATGGAGAACAAAGAAGAGACCCAAGGTGTGATATTACTGGACAGTGCGTTGCTTAGAAAGACGCATGAGCCGGTTTCAAAACACACACTGGAGCAGCACGTCAGGGTAATACTGCCGCCACGTGGTTCTTTGGAATGCACCATGGTGGCTTGGCGAGATGAGAATATTGCGTAGTTCGTTCCGTGAAACCTGATTGTACTATTATTGCAACATTGGACTTTTGAATGAAGTTCATGACTTCTTGCAACAGAGGGGGATGCCATGGTCATGGATGAAATGTCCACCAAGCCCCGGTTGGCAATAATTTTCCAAATGCAAGTTAACATGGGGAGTCCCTGTCGTATTTGCAAACAGTGTCAGCGGAGATGGCAAACTGGCGTGGTGCAGATATCCAGAATATTCTGGCTGTTAGAATTGAAGATCTGATCACAGGACAGTTCCCCTTTTGGGGTGGCTCACAAAAAAACTTAAGGACTGTGGCTTCAAAAGATAAAAACAAGTTATGTCCAAGTTAAAAGGATGTCCATGATGACACAGAGATCACCCAGCACCCCTGTTATACAGCAACCATGTGATCTTTTGTGAAAAACATGATCGCACCCCATTATGGCCACAGGCTGACCACTTATGAATGATCAAAGGCTCCCTTTGCGGCACTTTTTGCAAGTGGAGCGGTTATTTATTTATTTATTGGAACAGGCTATAGAAATAGTTAAAGCATTTACCCATACTGTCTCCATCCCAGCCTCTATCATTAGCTCCTTTGATGGGACCCCAAGGCATTGTTTGGATATTTGTTGATGTCAACCTCCTGCTGCCACATTCTACTCAACTAAAGTCCTTGTATTAAATGAGCCAGCCTATCGTCCAACATGGTTATGTCTATCCCCGAGTCTGAGCTATCTCAGCTGGCATCTCTGGATGAGAAGAAGCAGCGGTTCTACTCAGTCCTCCTTGAATGTCTGAACTCCTCACTGTGTAAATTTCATTTTGGCAGCCTGTTATGACCTTGTTTAGTCATTCTTTACCACGACCATATGTGAGGGTTGGAATGTAAATCAACAAGAGATTCTTGTTTGTTTAATCAGTCGAAAGTTGTTCTGTACATCATCTTACTGACCCCTCAGTCATTTCTACACTCAACTCGTTCATTGAGGTCTCTGGAGTTCAGCCATGTTCTTCAGCTGCCCTCTCAGACGTCTGACTTGGTAATGCCCAAAAACACAGAAGTTTAGGTCACCCTGTAATTCCTGTGTTGTCTCTGAAGTTGGAACTCTGGTTTTTAAGATATCATGTTAAAATAAACGACTGTCCAAACCAGTCACGTGCATGTGGTCTGTTTTTGTGTTCAAAGTGTTCTGTTGGTGCTGATCCAGTTAATTATAATTAAAATGATCTGTTTGTGTTTCAGACATCAATGAGTTGAATTTGCCAAAGACGTGTGAGATCAGCTTTCCAGATGATGATGACCTCCTCAACTTCAGACTCATCATCTCACCAGACGAGGTGTGTGTGTGTGTGTGTGTGTGTGTGTGTGTGTGTGTGTGTGTGTGTGTGTGTGTGTGTGTGTGTGTGTGTGTGTGTGTGTGTGTGTGTGTGTGTGTGTGTTCTTGTGTGTGTGTGCACGCGCGTGCGGGTGTGTGTGTGTGTGTGCATGTGTGCATGCGCATGCGGGTGTGTGTGT
>SSNQ01034581.1:83864-98864 GCA_006942095.1 Nothobranchius kuhntae | reverse complement strand
GATATCTATGGGGCACCATCCCCTTTTTAACCGGGGAAAATTTGAATCCAAAAATCTTATCAATCTGTCTGAAGTTCGTAAAATCCGTTTAGGAGCAGAGATTTTCAGCCAACACACACAAAGTCGCTTGAGACAAAACTGAATTGAATAACATTTAATTAAACAATGGAATAATAATGTAAAACCATCTGATGTGGGTAACCCAAGATGTGTGTGTATAGGTGTGTGTGTGTGTGTGTGTGTGTGTGTGTGTGTGTGTGTGCATGTGTGTGCATGTGTGTGGATGTGTATGCTTGAGACCCTCAGTGAGGTGACTTTTTCTCTCCCCCCCACCACACTGCAATCAGTGTATGTTGTTTCTCAGTTCAAGGAAAACAACAAATCAATAAAGCTGAATATCTTAAAAGCCTGTCCAGCCTGGCCACAGCTGACAAACACTCCAGATATTAAACAGTTAAAACAAAAGGACATTACTTGGAGTTCCGATGGCGTTTTTGATACGAAGAAGAGAAAAACGGTTCTACTTTAAAACGATCCGTGGTTTGATCGCTTCTTTTGGTCTAGAAGAGACGAGAGAGAAGAAGAGAGATAAGAAAAAAAAAACAAAAGCTTGCGTGAGCGAACCAAGGCGTCCCTTTGTGTTCGCACTGCAGGTCAGATGTGATTCTTCGTTGATTTCCAGCGGTTCTGTGTCCTCACACGTCCGGAGTCATAGCAGCGAACGTTTTCTCACACATCAGCTGGCGTTGAGCACCAGGAGAGAAGATCTGATGGGTTTGTGTTGCTTTTCAGCGGTTCGGTGTTGTGTGACGGGGTGAGTACTCCCTCTTCTCTACAACATCTTTGTAAGATCTTCATTCCAGGAGAGGGCACTCACCAGCTGCGGAGCATTACCGATCAGCGGCAGCTGCAGATCCTCTAATCAACCACTTCACATCGCTGGATGATTAACTACTCACGGTAGAATCTTGCCACTCTGTTCTTAGGGTTTGCTTGGTCTCTGCTCAGACATTCGTGCTGTCGCAGTTTTTGGATTTATCTGGTTTTTTGTGCTTGGATTTTGGTGTTTGGACTCAAGTTTGTTTCATCTTCAGGATACTTGGAATCGCTGAACCACTGCTGGATGTACCTACCTGGAAGTCACCATAACCCGCCTGGATTACAATTCTCAAGGTTCGCCTCTCCTCCTGCTCCACTTGCCCTCTGCCGCCATCATCTGGCTCCCTCTCCTGGACACACCTTCACACCGTCTGCCCTCCCTGCTGGCTTCTGGACTCGTGCCGGCTACGTTGTACTTGGATATCTCCAGGACACTTTTAGTTAGGTTAAATAAATAATTGTTTGAACTTTCTTCCTTTGTCATGTGATGATTCTTCATGTCGTGGGTTAAACACCTTCCTAGGGACATGACATTCGGTGCTCGATCCACTTCAGCACCAGGCCTCCCGCGTGCTCACGTTGTCCGGAGCGACAGCCACGCGCGTCTTCAAGTCAGCTGACTGAACAAAAGACAAAGAACAACTTTGCTTCGCTATAATTTATAGCTTTTTCGGCTGGCGGGAAAACTCGCACATGCGCAGAACTCGTGCTCTCGGCTCCGCTTTGGTGACGTCATCACATTGCTTCTGGCTCAAGGAATCATGGGAAATGAAGTTTGCTGGCGCTGATGCTTAAATATGCCTTATTTCTTTACGCTTCAGGGCACTTTAGGCACAGTCTTTCGGAGAAAATTACTGCACAGTAATTTCCTCATGAGGGCAGACCCTCAACACCGCTGATGCTTCCAGCGTGAAACCGACGTTAGTCTGACTCTAGCAGTCAGTGCCTCCCCTCTTATGAACCTAAGTGCGTCACTTCTATGCAGTAGCTCAAAACCAGATTGGAAGGTTTCTAAAACATTGTGTTCTTCAAAGAAGGGCCTTAATGGACAATGCACACATCGTTCCAACTTGTTTGAAAAGGAATGCATAAAGACTGGCCAAAAGTTGGTTGGTCAGGATGGATCTAATCCAGATTTTTTCAGAAGTGGATGAATACGGCATGTTACAAGCCCAGGGGTAAACCCGCACACCTTCCTGCCATCTTACCATATTGCTGCTGTTCAGCTCTGTTATTTTCCTGTCAGGTTCGGCCCCATGCTGTGAAGCCTGCTGAAGGCTCCACCCAGCTGCTCCCCATCAAGCTAATCATCTGCAGCTGCTACTTAAGGACCTGCTGAACTGTCATTCAGAGAGGAGAAGAGTTGGCTGAGGTGGTTCAGGCAGAGGGGAGTCGGGATTGTGAGAATGATGTTAGTCGAGTAAATTTGCGCTCTTTAGTAGTAGTTAGCCACTCTAGTTACTTTATTTGGCTCCAGGCTGATAACAGCATTTTGTTTAGTCTCTTTAGAGTATTTTGAGACTTTGTTAATCAGAATCAGAAAAGGTTTATTGCCATGTTCAGTGAACAAACAATTCACAAACTAGGAACTTGCTTCGGTACTAACGTGCTACATATAACATGAATAATAAGATTAAAAATAGAATAAAATAGAATAAAAAAACTATAATAAAACTTTCAGCTATAAAAAAGGCAGGTAATGGTAACATGGCTGATAACCTGACGTGTTGAGTACAGAAGACGAACATGGTTGTGTGTTTATAAGCTGTTCACAAGTCTAACGGCAGATGAAAGAAGCTGTTCTTATGGCGGGAGGTTCTGGTCCGGATGGACAGTAACCTCCTGCCTGAGGGAAGCGGCTCAAAAAGTCTGTGACCCGGGTGAGAAGGGTCAGCTGCTATCCGACCTGCACGCCCCCGAGTTCTGGAGGCGTACAGGTCCTGGAGAGATGGAAGGCTGCAGCCAATCACCTTCTCAGCAGAGCGCACAATGCGCTGCAGTCTATGTTTGTCCCTCACCGTGGCTCCAGCGTACCACACAGCGATGGAGGAGGTGAGGATGGACTCAATGATGGCCGTGTAAAACTGCACCATCATCTGGGCCGGCAGCTTGGCCTTTTTCAACTGCCGCAGAAAGTACATCCTCTGCTGGGCCTTTTTGATCAGGGAGCTGATGGATGGCTCCCACCTAAGGTCATGTGTGATGGTGGTTCCGAGGAAGCGGAAGGAGTCCACAGTGGTGACGGGGGTGTCCGTCAGGACGAGGGGGAGAGATGGGGCTGTGACTTTCCTGAAGTCCACAATCATCTCCACTGTCTTCTGAGCATTGAGCTCCAGGTTGTTGCTGCTGCACCAGTACGCCAGCCGTTCCACCTCCCTCCTGTAGGCGGACTCATCACCGTCAGAGATGAGCCCGATGAGGGTGGTGTCGTCCGCAAACTTGATCAGATTAATGGAGTCATGGCTCGAGGTGCAGCAGTTTGTGTACAGGGAGAAGAGCAGAGGAGAAAGTACACAGCCCTGTGGAGATCCTGTGCTAATAGTCTTAGTGGTGGAAACATTCTTCCCCAGCCGCACGCACTGCCTTCGGTCTGTCAGGAAGTCAGTGATCCACCTGCAGGTGGAATTGGGTACGTTGAGCATGGAGAGCTTATCCTGGAGCAGAGCAGGGAGGATGGTGTTGAACGCAGAGCTGAAGTCCACAAACAGGATCCTAGCATAGGTTCCGGGGAGTCCAGGTGCTGCAGGATGAAGTGGAGGGCCAGGTTGATGGCGTCGTCTACAGACCTATTGGCTCTGTATGCGAACTGCAGAGGGTCCAGGAGGGGGGAGGTGAAAGACTTGAGATGAGGGAGGACCAGGCGCTCAAATGACTTCATGACTACAGACGTCAGCGCCACAGGCCTGTAATCATTCAGTCCAGTGGTACGGGGTTTCTTAGGGACAGGGACAATGGTGGACAGCTTAAAGCAGGCTGGAACATGGCAGGACTCCAAGGAGATGGTAAAGATGTCCGTGAAGATCGGAGACAATACCTCTGCGCAGTGTCTCAGGGTAGCGGGGGAGACACCGTCCGGGCCCGGGGATTTCCGTGGGTTTTGCTTACGTAAAACCCTGAGCACGTCCTCTTCTGTCACTGAGAAGTTAGTGGAGGGGGAGGGGTGGTCAGTGGGGACTGTACTATTCACAGTGGTGAAGGTGGTGGGGGAGGCAAGTGACACCAGAGTGGCTGAAGAAACCTGTGCAGTAGGGGGTGTGGGGGATGGGTAAAGGACCTCTTGAAGGTTGGGCGTACACTGTGCGACTTTTTCACTTTTTTGAGCCGATTTTCCAGTCGTGCGAGAATCCACGACATCGGGGCGAGTTTTGCGCCGAGCGGTCGTGTAGTGTACAGGGGGTTACGAGAGGCGATTAACACCACGTGACCAGCTGCCGATCAGCAGTCGTGAGGTCGCACGGACTTCTGGCGTGTTTAATATTTTGCTCGTCCCTCGTGAGGGTATCGCACTGTTGAAGCGGCGCTGCGAGCAGCTGCGACCCAAAAAGTACCAGAACCGCTCACGGCGCATGCGCAATCCTGCATCAACACCGCTCGCTCGCTATTTCCCTAATAACACACGCTGTTCGTTTTTATTCCTACATGTTTTTTTACTCACAAAGATTGTCAAGAAAGCGTGTTTGTCGTGTTCATGTCAAATTAAACTGATCAGAAAACACAGATTTACTTTATTTATTTCGTTTTCCTCATCCAACCCCCATAAATCCCTGTGTGTCCTCCTGCAGCACTCCCGAAGGACAACAGGCAAAACAAGACAAAAAAGTCTGACGTGTTGAGTAAAAACTGCTATTTTTAGCATATTTTTAGGGCCGACGTGTTGCTACCAGACGTACAGTGTGAGCAGTCAGGTCGCATGCGAGAACTGGGTNCAGGGAGCTGATGGATGGCTCCCACCTAAGGTCATGTGTGATGGTGGTTCCGAGGAAGCGGAAGGAGTCCACAGTGGTGACGGGGGTGTCCGTCAGGACGAGGGGGAGAGATGGGGCTGTGACTTTCCTGAAGTCCACAATCATCTCCACTGTCTTCTGAGCATTGAGCTCCAGGTTGTTGCTGCTGCACCAGTACACCAGCCGTTCCACCTCCCTCCTGTAGGCGGACTCATCACCGTCAGAGATGAGCCCGATGAGGGTGGTGTCGTCCGCAAACTTGATCAGTTTAACGGAGTCATGGCTCGAGGTGCAGCAGTTTGTGTACAGGGAGAAGAGCAGAGGAGAAAGTACACAGCCCTGTGGAGATCCTGTGCTAATAGTCTTAGTGGTGGAAACATTCTTCCCCAGCCGCACGCACTGCCTTCGGTCCGTCAGGAAGTCAGTGATCCACCTGCAGGTGGAGTTGGGTACGTTGAGCATGGAGAGCTTGTCCTGGAGCAGAGCAGGGAGGATGGTGTTGAATGCAGAGCTGAAGTCCACAAACAGGATCCTAGTGTAGGTTCCCGGGGAGTCCAGGTGCTGCAGGACGAAGTGGAGGACCGGGTTGATGGCGTCGTCTACAGACCTGTTGGCTCTGTATGCGAACTGCAGAGGGTCCAGGAGGGGGGAGGTGAAAGACTTTAGATGAGGGAAGACCAGGCGCTCAAAAGACTTCATGACTACAGACGTCAGCGCCACAGGCCTGTAATCATTCAGTCCAGTGATACAGGGTTTCTTAGGGACAGGGACAATGGTGGACAGCTTAAAGCAGGCTGGAACATGGCAGGACTCCAAGGAGATGGTAAAGATGTCCGTGAAGATCGGAGACAGTTCCTCTGCGCAGTGTCTCAGGGTTGCGGGGGAGACATTGTCCGGGCCCGGGGATTTCTGTGGGTTTTGCTTACGGAAAACCCTAAGCACGTCCTCTTCTGTCACTGAGAAGGCAGTGGAGGGGGAGGGGTGGTCAGCGGGGACTGAACTATTCACAGTGGTGTAGGTGGTGGGGGAGGCATGTGACGCCAGAGTGGCTGAAGAAACCTGTGCAGTAGGGGGTGTGGGGGATGGGTAAAGGACCTCTTGAAGGTTGGGCGTACACTGTGCGACTTTTTCACTTTTTTGAGCCGATTTTCCAGTCGTGCGAGAATCCACGACATCGGGGCGAGTTTTGCGCCGAGCGGTCGTGTAGTGTACAGGGGGTTACGAGAGGCGATTAACACCACGTGACCAGCCGACGATCAGCAGTCGTGAGGTCGCAGGGACTTCTGGCGTGTTTAATATTTCGCTCGTCCCTCGTGAGGGTATCGCACTGTTGAAGCGGCGCTGCGAGCAGCTGCGACCCAAAAAGTACCAGAACCGCTCACGGAGCATGCGCAATCCTGCATCAACTCCGCTCGCTCGCTATTTCCCTAATAACACACGCTGTTCGTTTTTGTTTCTACACGTTTTTTTTACTCACAAAGATTGTCAAGAAAGCGTGTTTGTCGTGTTCATGTCAAATTAAACTGATCAGAAAACACAGATTTACTTTATTTATTTTGTTTTCCTCATCCAACCCCCATAAATCCCTGTGTGTCCTCCTGCAGCACTCCCGAAGGACAACAGGCAAGACAAGACAAAAAAGTCTGACGTGTTGAGTAAAAACTGCTATTTTTAGCATATTTTTAGGGCCGACGTGTCGCTACCAGACGTACAGTGTGAGCAGTCAGGTCGCATGCGAGAACTGGGTCGTGCAGTGTGAGTGCCTGGCTCGTGAGATCTGTCCTGCGAGGAAGTCGTACAGTTTGAGCTGAAGCTGAGTGCTACGAGTGAAAAAGTCGCACAGTGTCCGCCCGGCTTAAGATGGAGCTCACGTGCTTAGGCACTTTGAATGATTAGAGCACTTGGAAGTCTATTGTGAGGCCCTTTTGTTTGTGCCTCTTCATAGGAGAGCATTGTCCTTTGGTTGTTTGGGGTTTAAGTTACTACTACCAATTAGCTCTGTTAAGAGCTCTTTCCTTTAGTTGATGTTGTGGCCTATAGTTGCTTACTCTTTTTAGAAAAGAGTCACTTTGAGTAACGCCCTTTTGTTAAAGTCAGAGCCCTTTTAGCTAAAGACCTTAAGTGCAGGTCTTTAACTTCGTCTATTTTAGATTTGAGTTTGGGTAAGTTTTGTTTCAAAGGAATTTTGTTCTGTTAGCGACCCTTTTACCATTTTTGGATGCTCTTAAGGTAACCCAGAGATGAACATGTGTAATATAGCTTCCTCTCACTGTGTCACACCTGTGGTTGCAATTTAAGTTATTTAGAAGATAAGTCCAGTATGGACATTGTGTAAATATTCGGTTGTGGTATAGTTATCCCGGTGACACAATAAGTACTACATATACCATCATGCAAAACTGGTGAGAACAACAATTAGCAGAGTCCTAGTCATATAACATCATCAGAATGTGTCATCCATCACATTAACTCACTTCACATCCATCATTCCATTCATACCTTGTCTTGAATAATCATTAGTTTAGGGAAAAGAAATACATAATTTTATAAACTATATACTGACTTTGTCTGAGTTAATACGAAGAGTGTTTATGTTCCTTGAAGAAGTTAAAGTAAATAGAATCTTCTGATTAAACATTCAAAGATCAATCAGATCAATATTTCATGTTTATGTGGAATTATCACATCTAATTGATAATTTTAATAAGTATGTAGTCAATCATCAACGCTACAAAATGGTTCCACTATTTGAAATCCAGCATGTGAAGCAGAGCTTAGGAGCAACTAGAGACTCACTCTTCCTCTCTAACTGGAAAAGCAGGATTCTGAGGATGTAGGAGGCTCAGAAGGGGGTCTGAGCAGTTCTGAGAGAGTGGTTAGCTCAGCCATCACTGCAAACTGAGAGGTACGTAGCGTTAATTCCCCACCTCTGCTCACACGAGCTGTTCTCCAACAAGCATCCCAACCCAGCTGAGTGTTTGAAATGCATATGCTGCGTTCTGCACAGATGGTTACCTCACACTAGCCGTTTCATTCCACCTGTCAGTGTTTATTCCTTCTGCCCAGCACAGACACACACATGTGGGAGAGCATCAGAGGCAGTAGCGCTGTTGTTAATTAGAAGTTAAGATATCAAACTACATTTTCTCAGCACTTCGGTGTGTGGGGGTTATTTGTGTGGGCAGCAACTAGCTGCATGGCTGTTTATGTTAACTTGATACAAAAACACTGGCTATGTTTGTGAACATCTAATAATAGAGACATGGGCAGATTGGAAAATCATCTGCCCAAGCAGAAAGAAAGTGCCTTAACTAGATCTCTGAGTAAGCAGGAAAGGAGGAGGAGGAGGAGAAGCTGAGAAAAGAGAGCAATAGGGAGAAGTAGCAAGGGTTTGTTTCTGTTCTGTTAGATCTTCCTTGGTGTGAAGTGTTGTTTGGATGGTGTGCAGGTTTATCAGTGCAGCATTTGTCTCTGTGCTCTTTGTGTGCTGCATTGTACAAACCCTCTGCAGGCCTCCCAGAGACAGCTCTTTAATGACCATATCGATCAGTGTTTCTCACATCTTCATTTCCCCACACAGGGGAGTAGAGACAGAGACAAGGAGAGAGAAGAAAAGGAGAGGGGTGAAGCATGAAGAGACAAAAGCTTTAGAAAAGCTTTAGATTCTCAAAGTGAAGCTTGTTTTTCTCTGAAGACTGCAGGGGAGTCGGCTTTGTGCCTGTGAAATTAGGCCCGAGCAGCGAAACTGCGAAGGCCTATTGTATCTGCTCTATTTTTTTTCTTCCGCGTCTTTGAAGGGCTTTTGGGGGGTCTTATCATATCCAAAAACTCACCAGTGTCTGTCCCAATATAGAAAGTGCGTGACATTTACGTATTTCAATGGCGATGTGAAGGTTGCTAAAAAAATAGCTCGACAGCGCCCCCTTGAAAATTAAAAATGCCCCACCGCTTTGACCTTTTTTATAGTAGAGTGATGAAATCTGGTACACTTGTAGAACTCAACAATACGCATGGAAGAGTCTCTTGCAACCATGGTCAACATCAAACAGGAAGTCGGCCATTTTGGACTGAAGTAGCAAGTTTGACCCCGTTTTGGTTATTTGTAGGGTCTATATTTGGTGAACAGCTTGGTCATTTTTCGCACGATTGTCTCAAAAATAGTGTGCGATCGATCAGAAGGGAAGGACAATTTAAATGAGAAAATAAAACTGACTTTTCGTATATACTGAAGGGGCGGGGCCAGGCTTCGAAGTTCGAGCACTCGCCCAAAAAATTCAAATGGCTATGATTTCATAAATGAAAGAATTACAGTTAAAAATAATTTTGTGGACATTCCTCATCGGCCCCCAAAGAAAACTGAATGGTCGATTGATGATGTCACACAAGCCGCGCCCCCTCAGGACTAAAAGGGTCAAGTTGTACCATGAAATTTCCCAAAATTCGCCTTTTCGTATAATCCCCACAAAAGTGTAGCAGGTTACTAAAGACAAGTTGGGGTGGCTTGGCCTCACTTTAAGGGAGCTTTCAAAAGACAGCGCGGCTGTGATGGCGTGGCGAAGTCAGGTGTAACACCGTGGCCATACGATTGCCTCTCATTTAGTCAATTCTACAGCTATCGCCACAAAATTTCTCATGAGTGATCCTAGTATGATCCACAATAAAACTTGAAATCAAAAGTCAGTAGGGCCAATTGTTGAAATAGCGCCCCCTAGCACCCTTAAAAGTTCCAGCCCCAAGCCATGCTTTGACTGAGGATTATGAAATATTGTACACTCATGTAGTGTCTCAGGACGTAGAAAAAACTCTATTGAAGCCTAGTTCAATATCCCACAGGAAGCTGGCCATTTTGGTCATAGTACGCCATTTTGTGTTTTTTGCACACTTCAAAGGTACGTCAATCCCCAAGCACCCTTTGCACCCATCGCCTTCATACTTCTGCTGAAAACTCTTAAGACAAAGCGGGAAAAACTGAACCTATGGATTTTCCAAAAGTCTACCTGTGGGTAAGGTGTGGGCATGGCTAAGCCTCAAACACTGGCCTGTCACCACACCATGTATATACTTTCAGAGCTCGCTATTGGACTCCTTTCAACAGCAATCTCTGCCAAATAGCAATACACAAGTTGGGGTCACTTGGTGTCTAGTACTGACAGGTTTCAAAAAAGGGCAGGGCCCTGGAAGCACGGTGAAATTCGCCTTCATGCTATGGAAATATGTTTGCTTCTCATTTCCTCAGTTCTCATGATATCACCAAAAGATTTGTGAAGAGTGATCCTAGTCTGACCCCCCAAATGACTATATGTCACAAGCTTGTGGGCGTTGCCTTTTTTCTAAAATAGCGCCCCCTATGACCATTAAAACTCTCAGCCCCAAGACATGCTTTGACTGAGGATTGTGAAATTTTGCACAACTATGTAGTGTGCCTGGGCCTACAAAGAGGTCTCATGGAACCATGCTCCATATCCCACAGGAAGTCGGCCGTTTAGTTCCAGTTATGTTACAGAGTTTCTTTTGAAGCTGCAATATTTTGCTAATGTAAAACTTTTTTTGTGGGTACTGTTGGCAAGCTAGGAGGAAAGGTTGAGTCAGATTGAGGTGACAGCTCACAGTGATTGCAGTTAAATGCACGCTGGGGGTGTCTGGCGCACATGGGCGCTCATGCGACACCGGTCGCAGGGCGATGGGTTGGGAGAGGGTCAGGGATGGAGTTTAGGGGGTGCGGACGGAGGGCAAGCAGCTTCGCTGCGAGGTTCCAACGACGCTGCTTGCCGCTTTAATTCAATTTACCTTTTCACAGATGGGCTATGCTGACAGGCTGGTATTGAAGTTCACAACTCATAAGCTACTCTAAGTGTGTGTGTGTGTGTGTGTGTGTGTGTGTGTGTGTGTGTGTGTGTGTGTGTGTGTGTGTGTGTGTGTGTGAACCAACGGCAGAGTGGTGGTGTGAGCCACCCCAGTGTGTGAACCTGGGCTTTCTCTCGTAGCTCCGTTTCGCTCTACTCACCGTTACGCACCACAGTTCCTTCCTGCCTCCACCCAACCAGCACCACAAACAGGGAGGGAGGCATCAAAGGGCTGGTCAAACTGCTGGAGCAAGTTAAATCACTGGAATGTGACTTCTTTGTTGAGAACAGTCAATGTGCAACTTTGTAGCCACATTTCCTCACAGAATCAAATTCCCTTGAAACTTTAAGGTTAAGTGATTTCTAGGGTAAGAAACAGAAACCAAGAAATACTTTCTTAGTTACTTCCCAAACATCTGACTTTGAGCCATGATGATACAGCTGTTTTGAAAAATTTAGCCCAACTGTTAGTTTTCACAGTTTGCTGTTCCAGTCTCCCTTGATCTTTCTGTCAGTAATTTCTATCATTACCAAAGTAATGTTGCAGGTCCTGGTCCACAACCTGACTGATGGCAGCAGGTTCAGATGGTGTCAGTCCCAGAGTCAGACCGGCCACGTAGGGTTCTAAACAGAATAGAAAACAATAGACATTATTGATCCCAGAGTGGGGAAATGCACTTGTTACAGCAGCACCAACACTTCAGAGAATAATTTGAAGATAAATAGTGACAAAGGTACATGTATGTACACATAGGCAGTATTCTAGTATTGTAACCTTGTCAAACTGAGCAGTTATACACTTACTGCAGAGGGGATGAATGACCTACGGTAGTGCTCTGTTTTACATCTGGGGTGTCTCAGTGCACCTCTGAAGGAGCTGTCGATGGTCTCCACAGTGGAATGCAGTGGGTGGGAGGGTTTTTTTTAGATGGAGGTCATCTTCCCCAGCGTCCTCCTTTCACACGTCTCAACTGTAGCCATTGGGCAGCCCAGAACCGAGCTAGCTTTGTGAAATAGCTTGTTCAGTCTCTTCCTGTCTTGGTCAGAGCTGCCTGCACCCCAACAGACCACAGCAGAGTGGATAACAGTGCCAACCACAGAGTGATAAAAGGATTCTAGCAGCTGAGAATTAACTCCGAAGGACCTCAGCCTCCTCAGGAGGTGGAGGCAGCTTAGGCCCTTCTTATACAGAGCACCTGTGTTGTTGGACCAGTTCAGTTTGCTGTTGAGGTGAACACCCAGGTACTGAAGCATCTCTTCACACTTAGCTTGACCCCAGGAAAAGGTTACGGTCCTGTAGAAGACATCCTCCTTTGTTCCAGTAGTGTACAAATCTCATCAAGGACCATGAGGACCGCAGATGAGAGCGATCCTGATCTCCTTTAAAGGAGTCTCCTACCATCTTTATGCAGATGACATCCAACTGTACATCTCCTTTAAGCCCCATGAGATGTCTAAGCTGCAGCTGTTACACACCTGCTTAGACTCTATCAAAACCTGGATGGTGGGAACTTTCTACTGCTGAACGAATGTGGCAATACACGAGTGGTCTCATAACCTGCTGATGCCAAAGATGGCAATTGTCTCTACTCAAGTACAACCATTAACGACAACGCCACCGTGGGAATTTCGCCGAAGGAAATAGTTAAACTAGTAAGGCACTTAGATCCGTTTCCACTTAAGTGAGACAGCAGACGTGGTTTCAGAAATCACAATCCATTTATTACAAGCTGTCACGGATCCTGGATTCCCGCGCCTCTAATGGCCCGTGCTTCTCCCTCCAGGCTTTTCAGGACCTTGGACAGGTCCTCCGTCGGGCTGGCCTCCGCCGCGGCCCGCCTTCTCTGTACCAGCTGCAACCAATCCATCAATGAAGACAGCTGGGTTAAAAGGACTGCCGTTTTCATTTTTCGAGGAGAGACTCTCAGACTAAACCTCTGTCTTTCTCTCCTCGGTTAGATTTGTGTGATACTCGGATTAGCTTTGATTAGAAGGTGGATAGTAGTAATTAATAACCGTTTGTTTGTTTAGAGATCCCGTTTGGTTCTGCCCCAGTGAGGCCTTTTCGTTTTCATTTTCAGCTTTATAGCTCGCTTTTTGATTAGATCTTTTAGCATATTGATAGCCGTCAAGATTTGGTTTTTAGTTAGTTCCAGCACTTTGCTTTCTTTTTATATCGATAGTTATTCTCGTGTTTTCTTCACTGGGACCGTTTGTCCCAGGTGTTTTGAGTTATCTCCGTAGTGCGTTTTTGTTCTTAGATTATAAGTGTTTTTTTTTTTTTGTGCTTTTCCAGTCTAGGACTGTGTATTTTGGTTGCCCCTTGTCAAAATAAATACCTTTTATTTACACTCACCCCTCCTTCTCCGCATCAGTTCTTATGTTACCCCTTATCACAACGCTTAACACACAGGGTTTGTAACACAAGCAGTAAAATGTCGCTTAATAAAATCACTCGGTGCAATGTTATAAAATGATAAAATTAGAAGATAAAACTGTTAAGCCAACAAATCAAATGACTGATAAAAAAAGAAATCAACTCAACTTTCAAATTAAATTAATTCCCACTCAGTCCCAGGGTAAATGATGCAAAAATGTTAAACAATAAGAGAAATTAGCAGGCTGAGGCTAGTGAGGGAGGCAGGGGACTCACGGGGGCAGAGAAACCCCAACACAACAAATATAACGAAAATATACTGACTTCACCCCAGGTAAGTGTACATTCACACCAATGTGAGAAGACCCAGCACCAACACACTCGCAAACAGGACCGCCACCTCCGAGACCACACTCCTGCCTCAGCCTGCACAAAGAAAACAAAGAATTACAAACAAACAAACAAACAAACAATAAAGTAAAAAAAAATAATTAGTTGTTCTCCTCCTGGGCTCCAGCCATGCACCAGGGAACTTCCTTGGAACAATTACTTTTGCGACAAAATCAAGAGAGTGAAACAGCTGCGCCGCCGGCCGGACCACGGGGCACTCTAAACAAAAAGAAAAGGTAAAAATTACCAAACAATTAACCTCGGCCAAGTTTGGAGCTGGTGAGGCCTACACCTACCAGTCTTCCAGCTAATAATGCCCAGGCCAGACGGGAACTTCCTGCCCACCAGCAACAGGGATTCAATCTATCCCTGCTTTCACACAGAGCTGGCATTAGAATGCTTGACCCACATGTTATCCCCCTTGCAGAAGGTACATACCGCTTTCCCAATGCTTCCTCTACTCCGAGGTGAGAAATGATGTCACGCCCAACACCGACAACTAATGCCCAAGCTGTAGAGTGCACAACACAGCCTGTGAAACAATGTTCTTACTGCTAAGCCTAGTAGCTGTCAAGGTACCTACCACCATTGGAGCAGAGTCGATCGCGCAGTAAAACACAGCCTGAGGACACGGGCTGGCAATGCCAAGACATAGCGGTTCTGAGACTAGCCGCTTCCTGGATCAACTTCCTACATAGGAGGAGATCCCTATTAGCAGCAGCGCCCTCATACATATGGAGGCTGTACTGTTCCCGTCCAATTAAATGGGAGCAGATATTTCATCTTGCTACATTAAGATAAGACTGAGATCCTCATCTGCGCCCCAGACAAGCTGGTTCCCAAAGTCAGAGACTCTCTTGGTCAGCTTGCTTCTCACACCAAACCTTCTGTCAGGAATCTTGGCATGACCTTTGACCCAGCTCTCACCCTGGATTCTCATGTCAGTTCTCTTGTTGGCTCTTCCTTCTTCCATCTCAGGAACGTTGCTAAGCTGAGTCCCATTCTGTCCCGCTCTGAACTTGAGACAGTTCTCCACACCTTCATCTCCTCACGCTTAGACTACTGTAACTCTCTTTTCACGTGTCTGAGCAGAACCTCCCTGAACCGTCTACAGGTGGTTCAGAACGCCTGTGCTCGGCTTCTGACCAAGTCCTCCAAACACACCCACATCACCCCGCTTCTCCTCCAGCTTCACTGGCTGCCAGTCAACTTCAGGGTTCATTTCAAGATCCTGGTTCTGGTCTATAGGGCCTTACATGGACAAGCACCATCTTACATTGGTGATCTTCTTAGTCCCTACACCCCCAGCAGGTCCCTGAGGTCCAGTGATCAAAGCCTACTGGTTGTGCAGCACCAGGCTAAAGGTCAAAGGTGACAGATCATCTGCTGCTGTGGCCCCCAGACTCTGGACCTCTCTCCCCCTGAGCCTGAGATCAGTGGACTCAGTGGTCTCCTTTAAAAAGCAGCTGAAGACTCACTTGTTCAAGCTGGCTTTTGTATGACCTTCTTCACCTCTCTCTCTTTATTCTGCTCTCCCCACCTATTCCACCTTCCTCAGGATCCACTG
>SSNQ01034581.1:70637-83415 GCA_006942095.1 Nothobranchius kuhntae | reverse complement strand
GTGTCTGCCTCACGGATTAAAGCTGGGAGCTGGTTCCACAGGAGAGGAGCCTGATAACTAAAAGACAGGAGAGATATGATCTCTCTTTTTAAGATCTAGGTAAACGTGTTCAATTTGGGGTTAAAAACAAACGTTTTCACATATTTTCCATGTAGTTTTTTGCCAGTTCCTCTTCTGAAAGGTAGACAATTGTTTTTCTCTTTCCCTCAGAAAATCTTAATATTCTCCTAGTTTGGCCCAGCACAGTTCACTTCCCAGTTACAGCAACAGCCTTATATCATAACCACATAAGTGGAGAAAATGTTCAGTAGCAATGAGAGAATTTGCTGTTGCATGTAAGTGATGTTAACTATTATTTAACATTTAAACTTATTTATTCTAAAAACCCTGGTAAGGGATGTTTTTCTGTATTTGGAGCATCAGAAAAAGTTTTATGGTGGAGGTGATGTTTTAAAGTCACTGAGAAACTGCATGCATGCAGTTTGTTGTTTTGCTGCTAATACAGTAGCGGGTGCAGCTGCTAATACAGTAGCAGGTGCAGCTGCTAATACAGTAGCAGTTGCAGGTGCTAATACAGTAGCAGGTGCAGGTGCTAATACAGTAGCAGGTGTAGCTGCTAATACAGTAGCAGGTGTAGCTGCTACTGTATTAGCAGGTGCAGCTGCTAATACAGTAGCAGTTGCAGGTGCTAATACAGTAGCAGGTGTAGCTGCTAATACAGTAGCAGGTGTAGCTGCTACTGTATTAGCAGGTGCAGCTGCTAATACAGTAGCAGTTGCAGGTGCTAATACAGTAGCAGGTGCAGCTGCTAATACAGTAGCAGGTGCTAATACAGTAGCAGGTGCTAATACAGTAGCAGGTGCAGCTGCTAATACAGTAGCAGGTGCAGCTGCTAATACAGTAGCAGGTGCAGGTGCTAATACAGTAGCAGGTGCAGGTGCTAATACAGTAGCAGGTGCAGGTGCTAATACAGTAGCAGGTGTAGCTGCTAATACAGTAGCAGGTGCAGCTGCTAATACAGTAGCAGGTGTAGCTGCTAATACAGTAGCAGGTGCAGCTGCTAATACAGTAGCAGCTACACCTGCTACTGTATTAGCAGCTGCACCTGCTACTGTATTAGCACCTGCTACTGTATTTAGCAGCTACACCCGCTACTGTATTAGCAGCTGCACCTGCTACTGTATTAGCAGCTGCACCCGCTACTGTATTAGCAGCTGCACCCGCTACTGTATTAGCACCCGCTACTGTATTAGCACCTGCTACTGTATTAGCACCTGCTACTGTATTTAGCAGCTACACCCGCTACTGTATTAGCAGCTGCACCCGCTACTGTATTAGCAGCTGCACCCGCTACTGTATTAGCACCTGCTACTGTATTAGCAGCTGCTAATACAGTAGCAGGTGCAGCTGCTAATACAGTAGCGGGCGTAGCTGCTAATACAGTAGCAGGCGTAGCTGCTAATACAGTAGCGGGTGCAGCTGCTAATACAGTAGCGGGTGCAGCTGCTAATACAGTAGCAGGTGCAGCTGCTAATACAGTAGCAGGTGCAGGTGCTAATACAGTAGCAGGTGCAGCTGCTAATACAGTAGCGGGTGCAGCTGCTAATACAGTAGCGGGTGCAGCTGCTAATACAGTAGCGGGTGCAGCTGCTAATACAGTAGCGGGTGCAGCTGTTAATACAGTAGCAGGCGCAGCTGCTAATACAGTAGCGGGTGCAGCTGTTAATACAGTAGCAGGTACAGCTGCTAATACAGTAGCGGGTGCAGCTGCTAATACAGTAGCAGGTGCAGCTGCTAATACAGTAGCAGGTGCAGCTGCATGTTTTTGCAATAAAAATGTTATGTTGTAATGGAATTCATGCATTAGTTTTTGTTTGCTTTGAACCCAGAGCAGACGTCACACGCCAGACGACATCAACACTGCATACTTTAGTATTTGTTCATTTATCGTGAGTAATATCGATATCGCAGGTTTTCCTAATATCGTGCAGCCCTAACAAAGAGTGTCAGCTCCAGGATGAACTACTTTGTTGTGCAAGTTAGTTAAAGCTATGGGACATTTTTATTTGACTTTAAACTGGTCGTGCTCCAAAAATGCTAATTTACAAGGTAAAAATAAAGTGATTCTAANAACTGTAAACAGAAACAATCTTTTGACCAAAAGGCAACATTAATTTTTGCTTACCTTGTAAAATATAACAAATCTGTAGTTACCTAACAGTAGCTTTGAAAGTAATACGGTCAAATACTTTTCAAGTATGTGTAGAAACAAGTTACATAAGTAATCCTGAGTACTCGCTTATCAACTAAGAAAATAAATATGAGAATATCTCAAATTTCTGAGTATAGCAAAATTTACATTCAAGTGTCCCATAAATCATCTCAATTTATGGGACCACAAAAGTAAACTGAGTACTGACTCTCCTAACAAAGATTAAAAAAAGTGCATCTCAAACCTGTCACATGCCAAATATTTGAGTTCTTGGAATCGATTCTGAATCTTTATAAATAAGAATCCCAATTCAGACTTGAATCGATTTTTTCAGCACCTCTAGCCTTTAGCTTTGATCACAGCACACATTCACTGTGGCGTTGTTTCACTAAGCTTCTGCAGTGTCACCAGACTTAGTTCCATCCAGTGTTGCTGCATTAATTAACCAAGGTCTTGCATTGATGATGGTAGAGTCAGACCGCTGCACAAGCCTTCTCCAGCACATCCCACAATGGGGTTAAGGTCTAAACTAGTGCAGCCACGATTAGTCTATTAATCACGATGACGTTGACAATAAATGAATAATTGGTGCTGCTTATTCTATGAAGCATATTTCTTAATGTTGCCGGCACCTTCTGCTCGAGGCACATGCGCAGTTGTGGCCATCCTAGTCACAAATCCGGAAAAACAAGACGTCATGGCAAGCCGGGAATGTAGCTCAAATGTTTGGGAACATTTTACAAAGAAGAGAAGCCTGTACAGTGCAAAATCTGCAAAATAGAACTCTCCTTTTACAGGCGATCAACGGTGATGCATGAGCACATTAAAAGGAAGCACGTCATGGTGGGGAACGAAGAGCAACAGTCGCGTCTGTGAGCTAATTGCCTCTCATTAGCTGCTAATGTCAACAGGGAGTTACTTGTATTTATAACTGTGGCAACAACAGTAGTGATGGCGATTTCATTACCATTATCACATGTATGTCACATATCTGCTCTGACGTTACAAACTCTAATGATTAATTGTATCCAGCGACGTTACAGTGTTATTAAAGCACTCTTCTTCAATGGGCGAGTTTGTTACCAAGCCAACAACATACACGCCTCGGCAAGCAAAGACAGACATGAGGCCCCTGTCATTTGATAAACCATCATCTTGTCTTTATATTTAGATGGCACATAACAGATCACACTTCAAACTAGAAGCTAATGATGGGTACATTAAAGCAGCTGCATCTTGGTGCAATAAGCTATACTTTACGCATGACACTGTCAGTTGACTAATGGCAATAAAACTACTAGTGATTATTAAAATAATTGTCTGTGACAGCCCTAGTTTGAACTCTGGTGACCAATCCATGTGTGAAAATGATGTCTCCTAGCCTGGCAAGCCAGACTAAATAAATGTATTATTTAGTCTGGCAACGCTTCACTGAGTGCGTTTACATGCAGCCAGTAACCCTTTTAAAACCCGAATATTCACAATAACCCAGTTCCGCAGGTCCGTGTAAACACCGCCAGAAACCCGGATATGCTCATAACTACACCTGGGGTAACCCTTTTCTAACCCTAATGTTTGGTCGTGTAAACGCATATCAGGATATCCCCATCAAAGCGTGTGTTCTGCGCATGCTCTGTTCGCAAGGAATCTTGGCCTTTTGAGTAGCGAGACGTCTTGTACACGCCAGAACTCCGGAAGTAAACAACAAGTTGGGAGCAACATGGCGAGTCGCGGCACAGCACCACACTTTTGGAGTGACGAGGAAACTAAAGCTCAAACAAACGCGGTCGCTATCTCTTCCGAACTGGGAAACATGTTGTTGTTTTCACGGATACCGGAACGAGAAGAACCGGAAATGACGCATATTGCGTCTGGACGTAGTCCATACGTCCTGACGCTACCCCAACATCCACATTTACATCGGGTTATGCAAGTTAGGGGTAACTCTTTCTATTTATGCTTGTAAACGGGTTATTCTGATCAACTCAGAAACCCGAATACCGACCTTAACCCGGATATTGGCTGCATGTAAACGTAGTCACTGACGGCTCTGGGTTGTGGGGCGGGTTCTACCGTTGTCTACTGGACAATGAATGTGACATACTCTTGTTTCACTCTGTTGCATCGTCCCACCCACCAGGCATATAGAGTGCCCTGATTGGCCCACAAAGCGGATAAAGCTCTGTGATTTGTTCACTAAGCAGATAGAGCACTATGATTGGCCCACCATTATGAACCAATCACAGCTCTTTATGTGTTTGAAACCCCTCTAGAGAGCTGTGATTGGCTAGCCAGAGTCCTGGTAGGAGCTGCAGAGGTTCCAATGGTCGAGCCTAGACCAAACTTTGCAAAGCAAGAATTTGGTCTAGTTCACTAGGCTAGATGTCTCATGCTCCCTGAACCACTCTTTCACTATCTGAGCCTGAATGAATCCTGGCATTGTCATCTTGGAATATGCCCTTGGAATATGCCCGTGCCATCAGGGAAGAAAACATCCATCGATGGAATAACCTGGTCATTCGGTATATTCAGGAAGTCAGCTGACCACATTCTTAGAGTACATCCTGTTGCTGAACCTAGACCTGACCAACCGCAGCAACCCCATATCATAGCACTTCCCCCCACAGGCTTGTACCTAGACACTAGGCACGATGGGTGCGTCACTTCATCTGCCTCTCTTCTTACCCTGATGCACCCTCACTCTGGAACAGGGTCCATCTGGACTCATCAGACCAGTTTTTAATGAAGCGATGGACAGTTCTTTACCCATTGTAGTCGTTTCTACAATTTCAGATGTTTTCTCTGCTTGTTGCCAATGATCTGACCCTTCTCAAACAGACTAACATCTTTTCCACGACCACCAGATGTGTCTTTCCACATGGTTGTTGAAGAAATGAGAAGCAACTCAATGCACCAGTTGGGGTTAAATAACTTGTTGCTGGAGGCCTGTGCCTATTTGCTTACTTAAATCCAGGTGGCCACCTTTTTGGGGCTGGGTAGTGTATATTCATTTTTTATAACTGATATAGATTTTTTTAACTTACATTTGTGTGTTCCAGGTAGGACAGGGTTATCCCCATGACCCCCCTAAGGTAAAGTGTGAGACGATGGTGTATCATCCCAACATCGACCTGGAGGGAAACGTCTGCTTAAATATCTTAAGGTCTGTCTCTGTGTGTCGTCTGAGGTTAAGGTTTATTTAAGGCCCGGTGGATCATGTGAACCAACGGGAGCTTGATTTACATACATTTGGTTTAACAACATCAATGGTTATAACAGAAATCTCCTGATTGGCTCAACTTGAGGCAGCATCAGAGAGCCTTTGAAACAGAAAATGATACAGACAGTGGCAGGGGGGTTAGGTGCTGGCCCCGTAACCCGAGGGTTGCAGGTACAAGGTCTGCTCTGTCACAGTCGTGTCTTTGGGCAAGACACTTAACCTTCCTTGCCTGATGCTGGTGGTCAGAGGGACCAGTGGCGCCTGTGCTCAGCAGCCTCGCTTCTGTCAGTGTGGTCCAGGGAAGCTGTGGCCAATGTTTAGCTCTGTACTACCAGCGTGGGAATGTGTGTGTGCATGGGTGAATGACTGGTTGTGTTGTAAAGCATCTTGGGGGGTTGTAGAACCCTAGAAGGTGCTATATCAAATACAGACCATTTACCATGAAAGATTTCAGTGTTTTTTCTGTCATAGAAGCCTTAAATCTAAGTGGATTTTAAAAACGAGGACTTAATTAAACACAAAGTTGACGAGGATTTTGTTTGTTTGTGTCTCTGGTTGTCATCCACAGAGAGGACTGGAAGCCCGTGTTGACAATAAACTCCATCATCTATGGTCTACAGTATCTATTTCTAGTGAGTTAAACTCTGATTCTTTCACTGTTTATTTAAAGTCAGAGTCTCTGTGAGGGAATGACTTCTAACATCAAAATTAAAATATAATTCACTGTCAGTAAAAATATTGAGAATGCAAAAGAACAAGTAGAGGCTGGGAAATTTAAAAGCTGGTTCCGCATTCCCGTCAGAATCCCAGTTTTGGTCCAGAAGTCTTGATCCAATCCCCACCTATCTGTTTTCCTTCCCAGCAGCCAGTCTTTCTTGCTATTTGTGGTTCTGTGATCCTTTTGTCTTTTAAAGGGGCCAGATCTTTGAAAATCCACTTTTTGGAGCTTGTTACCATGTGATATTGGCATTTCCTCATGAGAAATACTCCCCAAACCCTTTTTGGTTGCATTCATGCCTTTTCCTGCCTCAGCTTCAACTTTGTCCATGTAAAGATTTGTCCTGCATCCAGGAGAAAGTAGCCCACCTGTGTCATCAGGCATCTCTCCTCCCCCTGAATCTGGTCTGGTCTTGCCACAGTTGCAGCTCCCCGCTCCCCACAGGGATGGGTCAGATGCAGAGATGTATTTTCACCAGTGTGTGATGATGACTTTAACTTTAAAATGCTGAAGCCTAAGATGCTGACATACAGTAGGTGCGTTTTGTTGGAGTGGACGGAGTTTTACTGAAATTGATTGTTTTATTTCCCCGTATAAATTCAGGCTGATGAAAAAAAATTCATATTTAAGATCAATTACATCTCAATAGTGCCAACGGTAATATTTAATCATAAACCGTGCCTACCTTTGCTCTCAAAGGCACAAGTGTCAAACTCGGGCCCTCGGGTCAAATCTGGCTTGTGGTCTATTTAAATTTGGTGCATTTACCACAAAGACTACAAATCCCAGAATGCTTTGTGACGTTAGCGACGCCAGTCGAAGCACCCCCTCCTTTTCTGTTTATAGTCATTAGCGTCCGTGCTACCAGCGTCGACGTCTGCAGCCGTACCTCCTCAGTGTTGGAGAAACTGAAGATCCTCCTCTTACTAGCCCAAAAATGGAGATTCTGACTGCTCAGTAATGTTTGCGGGTGACGTGGAAAGCGCACCAACCAACCTCCAGGTGGAGCTAAGCGAACTCCAGTGTAGTGACAAGCTCAAGTCAAAGTATAACTGGCTGCTGAATAATTATACCAGGATTTTTGAGGTGCTGCATTTTAGTCACACCCCGCCCTCACCACGCCCACTTACTGCCATAAATAGTCAATGCAAAGTGCCTTGTGGACCTCATGCATATACATAAGCCGGCTGTTGCAGTGCTCCACCAATGACATGGCGACCGTAGACCAAGGCAGATCAAGGAAGCGCTATTTCACAGAAGCAGAAGTTGAGGTACTTGTGGGTGAGGTGGAGAAATGAAAGGAAGTGCTTTTGCAAAACAAATAAGAGAAAATCCACGGAGTGGCACAGCGTTGCTGAAGCCGTCAATGTTGTGAGTTCTTCAGAGAGATCTGTGGCGGATATAAAAAAATGGTCCGATCGGGATTCGATCCCCAGACTCCCGGGTGAAAGTCATGTGTGCTAACCAGTCAGCCTTGTCCAAGTAGCCAGGGCGCATGATCAGTCGGGTCACAGTGACAGGACACACACTGCCACAGACACATGCCATTCTGTCTCAATCTATCCCCCTGCTGATATTCTGCATTCCGTATTTTGCACTTCAGGCTGTGTTTGTGTGTGCATGTGCACGCATGTGTGTGTACACGCGTGTGTGTGCATGTGGAGGATCTTGTTCTGTGTGAAAACGAATCGGTACAAGTGATGATGCTGCAGGATTTCATCATTTTATCCTTCTCAGCAGCAGCACTGCAGGTGCTCTCCATGTCCAACATGTGCGTAAGCCAGGTCCTTAGTCAACTGGGGCGACGGTGGCACAGAAGCCCCGTAATAGGAAGGTTGCAGGTTCGAGCCCCGCTCAGTCTGTCGCTGTCGTTGTGTCCTTGGGCAAGACACTTAGCCCACGCTGCCTGCTGGTGGTGGTCGGAGGGACCGGTGGCGCCAGTGCTCGGCAGCCTCGCCTCTGTCAGTGCACCCCAGGGCAGCTGTGGCTACATGGTAGCTCATCCCCACCAGTGTATGAATGTGTGTGTGAATGGGTGAATGACTGGTTGTGTTGTAAAGTGCCTTGGAGGGTTCCAGGACTCTAGAAGGTGCTATATCAAATACAGGCCATTTACCATTTAAAGTTGAGCACATTTTTCCGCTAAGTTTTCTTTCATAAATCCCAAAGTTTGCATGGAAAGTTGCTTACGCAGTTTTCCGACCCCGTTTAGTGCGTAAGCAAGCTTGATAAATGAGACCCCTGGTGATGGGGGAAGTCAACTTTTGCTTACCGCTGAAATGGTTTTTGCATGGATTGTTAGCTCTACTTTGTGGATCTGTTCGTTTTTCTGGTTGTGTGATGCTTGTGAACGCTGATTGAAGGAAGTATTTTTTAACTACAAATTAAGGCACTTAAATCGAAACCTGGACTGGAATGACTCTGAGGGCGCGCCAACACATCCCCCAATTAGCTGCTCGACGACCCAATGGTTACACTCGCCAACAGTCGCAATATTGCGTTTAATGTGCCAAATATATCCCTCATACACCAGAAGATGGTGTAGATGTGTAACTTCAATCCGAGCATCACGTCTGGGTGTTTCTACCCCCCCATACCCCGTCAGGACGTTCTTGACTGAGAGGACGGGTGGAGCTCACAGAGGGTGAATATCAATATATGTTGGAGAGGAGAAACTTACATTGCTGACAGGCTGTTCATTGTTGACAAAACTCTTGTAATGGCTGACTCTGATTCTGAAGAGTATGATTCACCCTCTGATGAAGATTTTCACTCGTCCAGTGAGGGACAAAGTGACGGAGCTGCGGGCATCAACAAGAGTCCATATGCCTCATGAGAGTAAACATGCACCACACACATCATCAGTGTGTGAATGGATGAATGATACACTGTAGTGTAAAGCGCTTTGGAGTCCTTACTCTGAGAGGCGCTATCCAAGTGCGGGTCATTTATCGTTTATATGATCCAGAGCTTATTTAACCTTGTTCAGGACGTGGTGGGTGTAGACAGGACGGTGAAACACTGCTAATAGTGACAGACTTGCAGGAATGTAAAAGAAGAAAAAATAAAAGGCCTGCAGGCGCGGTAGAAAGTAGTGTGTGTCACATAATGGATAGGAATATTCCTGTGATCGCAATAAAACAGCGGTACTCAAAGGGGGTATCATTACTTTTTTATGAAGCAAAGAGCAAGTGACCACATGAGGGATGAAACTAAAACGAGGTACACCTGACGGCCTGTTTCGGCTGTGTTGCTTCGGTGATTTTGGTGTTGCGACTGAAAAAGAGCTTTTGGGTCATTTTCGGTGCACCACTAATGATTTGTGTGTTTATGTGAAATGTTTTTGGACATATTGCAGATGATGGACATCACTAATTGGCTGTCTCCTTCTTTGTCCTCCTCCTGCAGGAGCCAAACCCTGAAGATCCGTTGAACAAGGAGGCAGCAGAAGTCCTGCAGACGAACCGGCGGCTCTTTGAGCAAAATGTCCATCGCTCCCTGAGGGGTGGCTATGTGGGCGCCACCTACTTTGAGAGATGTCTTAAGTAACTCTGCATCCCATTTTCCAGATCTCTCTCATCATCTCCTCTCCTCCCCTCCCTCCCTCCTTCCTTCATTCCCTCCTCAGACCTGCTCATCAGCTGAAGCAGGAGTCAGAGTGGCAGAAAGCAGCACGCAGCAAGATGCTTTCCTGTTTTAAAACAAAAGAAAGAATGCCACCCTTCTCTTCCTTGTTTCCCCTCCTTCCTCCTTCTCCTCCTCCTTATTCTTCCAGATTTCTCTTCATTTTACTTCCAAAATGCAAAAATCTGCCGTTTAAACACCACAAAAGGATGCCAACATACAACTTTCTGGACTCTGCTTAGGAGAAGGCGGATGAAGATGGAGGAGTCTGATGGAGAGGGGAGGAGAAGGTTGTTAGTGTATGATGCTTGGGCTGACATCTCTCCGCTGATGATAATGATACCGACAAGATTGTTCCTTTGTTTTGGTTTTATTTTGTCTGTGGTGATGACACCTGACATCACACAGGTGAACAGAAGGACACGCCCCCTCCCTATCGCCGCCTTCATTCATTGGTTACAGATTAGTCAGCCAGCAGCAAACTCCAAGCAGAGGGGTGCAGCTCTTCAGAGTCACAAAGGCAGCTGATGCGCCTTAATGTTCTTAACAAGTTGTAGTTTTTAGTTAAAGAGGCCCTGCTGCATCCTGAAGGTGTAAAGAAAGGGGAGGGGCTTCTGAGGTTTGGGGAGGGGCCAAATCTAGCAAGACTGATCAAAGTAGCTGAGACAGGCTTGAGAGTGGCCTGTGAGAGAGGTAACATGCCTTAACACGTTTCTGCAGTGACTGTAGTGAAGAGGGCGGGGCTTAGCAGCGAGAGATGCTTGTAGGAAATTGGATTGAGCACACCAGTTTGGAGTTTGCTTCTGAGCTGGGGCAGGATGTAGTATGGTATGGGTGGGGGCTGTCTTTTATTGGGCTACATTTGGGTGGGCTCCATGGGGAGGGCAGAGGAAGATTTTGATTTGGGGTGGGGCAAAGAGGGAGGGGCTTACAATGTTCTGATTTTGTTGTGTATATTGAAACCCCAGCTGTTCACGTTGACTGCAATATGATTTATGTTAAATAAAATCTAAACTTAAACACTTGAGCTATTTAATAATAAACACCAACGTCACAACAAAACAGAGGGGTTAACATTTACACTCATGAGTTCAGAACAGAGGAAATAAACCATCTGCAGGCAGAGCTCAGAGCTTAAACCCAACTGGATTCAGTTTCCAACAACAATGTTGACTCTTGGACAAATGTTCTGTCAATTGATGTGATCTGTGTACCAGACTGTAAGGGGACAGCGTTTTTCTCTAGTAACTGGACACAAAGGAAATGAATAAAATCTTTATTTTGAAAGCATCCAACCGACATGAACAATCAAAACATGGAAGAAAGAGTAAATGTAAACAGAATGATGACTTCAACTACGGCAGTACCCTCAACTAGCACCAGTTCTATAGTTTACACTTCTGGATATGGAGTTGACAGGAGTGGACTTGTTGGAACCTCCCACAGCTGCTCAAACCTCACTTGGGAGTTCAGCCATTTTCTACGCTTCAAGCTTCCTCAGCCCCATCATCTACACCTCTAACCTCTCCAGCTTTAATTCAAGGCCGATCTAGAGATCAATCCCAGACGTTAGACCTAGAGAAAAGGATGGAAGAATTAAAACAAAATATGGAGGACAAGCTAAATGATGTGGAAACAAGAATGACGGATTTAACTATGGGCCAAACAAAACAATTATATGGACATGGATGCACAATGTGAGTACATGTCACAGTTTAAAGCTTCATTTGGATGGAAGTTGAAACATCAACAAACTGAATTCCTACAAAAAATCCAAACTTTAGTAGCCCCAATAACCGCAAGTGTGGCATGCCTTCAAACCAATATCACAATCCTGCAGAGGGAGCTCTTGGATCCAAAAACTACAATGAAACAAATGTGTGAAGAAATGACTAAATTTAAAATCTGTACAACTACCTCATCAAACCCTGTTGGATCAAACTGCTCACACAGGCTACTATGGCATACCAGACACTGCAGGTGTCCCCAGCTGACCCAGAATGGAGTCTACAGTCCAGCAGGAAGTACAAACTGTCGTACGAAGTTCTACTGTACTACCTTCCGGACGAAGCAGAGACTCGAGTAAAGCACCCATAAAGTTGCAATTTCCAACCTATGGGAAAATTGATGACATGACAGACCCCCTACAATATTTGGAAAGGTGCGAAGATTACTTGGCACTTAACCCATTAACTAACGAAGAACTGATGGCAACCTTAAGAAATGTCCTACATGGCACCGCAAGAGACTGGTGGGATGTCGCACGACATAAAATCCACACTTGGATGGAATTTCAAAAAGGTTTTCAAACTGCTTTTCTTACAGACTACTAAGATGAATTGGCTGAAAGAATACGGAACAGAATACAAGGGGTAAATGAAAGCATTAGAGATTTCACCTATATGTACCAATCCCTATGTAAATGCTGGAAATCAAAAATCTCAGAGGATGAAATAATCAAATGAATTCTGAAAAATATTAATCCCAACCTCGCCAGCCAACTACGAAGTAACAGAGTCACCACTGTGGATGAACTCATTCGGATGGGCCAACAACTAGAAAAAGACAGAGATAATCAGTACCATTACGAACATAGAAGAAAAGGCAAACCACAAATAACCCACCTGACTACTGACCTCCAAACCGTGAAAATACAAGGAAATCACAACAACAAAACTATCCAAACCGCCAAGCCTTTTGTTGGCGATGCAAAGGAAATCACTCACCTGCTACGTGTCCACACCATATTCCAAATCGTACCTCCTCACCACAAAACCCTTCAACTCAGCCAACTCGAATGACGAACACAGAAATAGCCACGCTGGGAATTTCCACCACCTCGGGAACCCCAGAAGCCCGCATTCCTGTCTCCACTTATGTGAGCGCTCTACCATGTCAACTAACAGTTCCTATTAGCATAGGCATCATTTTAACCGGGGACGCCGGGGACATGTCCCCGGCAAAATTTGTGATTGGCAGCTGTGTCCTCCCCCCCCCCCCCCCC
>SSNQ01034581.1:56277-63777 GCA_006942095.1 Nothobranchius kuhntae | reverse complement strand
TCTAACCAAGCAGGTTGGTTAGGCTCACCTCGCTCTGGAACCACCTACTCCAGATGTTCTCTCTTCTAAGACTCCAGCCTCCGCTGCGCTTCGTGCTCCATTCTGCCACTTGGCAGCCTCTGATCATCGTCTTTGGCCTATAGCAAGGAGGAAATGACCTATTGTTCTGAGATAATGTAAAATATAAAGTTTCCCTACACTCCTAGAAGGCATCCTGCCCTGGCAGCCTCATCGCCGTGGGCAACAGTAGGCACCAAATATATGAGCACCTGCCAAACATAGACGTCCATCAGCAGAGCTGTGATGCTGGTTTACAGCGCAGAGATGAGAGGGAAGTCCCCCTGAGACCTGAGAGAGAACAAGTATCTCTCACACAGCCGTTTCACACTCACCCCCGCCCACGCCATTCAACCAGGGAGAGTTTCTGTTCGCAGCACAAGTGAAAAAAAAAGCCCTCTGAGATCATCGGAGGCTGTGGAGCTAGAGAGGTGAAACTGAAACAATAAAAGAAAGTGTATTCAGTTCCCGCTGGAAAGACACGGGGCCAAAAACCCACATCAGCATCTCAGCTCAGCAAATTCATTCCTCTGAAATCTCACCAGTCCGGTAGGAGGAAAAGTAAAGCAGTCCAAGTGGCAGACAGCTCAGACACGGACATGTTCGTGTAGCCCAGCCTCAGTGGCGTAGCTGGGGTGAGCTAGGCCCCGGTGCAAGGGGGCTTTACACAAGGAGACAAAACGTGACACAATAAAGTTTAGCCAGAACGCCTGACACAGCGGCACAAGGTTGTGACCAGTTGTTCCTCTCTGTCCCTAAAAAGCAGACGAGTCTGATCATCATCATCATCATCACTTGACAGTCGCTGTTTGTCACAGCTGGTATCCACCCCCGTTCACCGCACTCTGCAGCAGCGCTCACCAAATGTTCTACCCTAACCCGGTTCTCCCAACATGACCCCTCACTAGTCCCAGTTGTGTTTCAGTAGTGAACGCACAGAACCTAGCGTGGACGAATTCATGCGTTACGTGTCTGAGACGCATCCTCACCTCCGCTGCTGCACAGGGGGGCGGCCAGCTGACCAACGCGCACGCTCGCTCGCCCGCTCTCTCTCTCTCTCTCGGGCACCGCCGGTCACTTTTTCCCTCTGAGTTTATTCTGTTTGTGGAGATGAAAGCACGAAGAAAGGCTCATCCAATTTCAACTTCTTCAAGCAGATTCTGTACGATGTGAATTGTGTGCAGAGGGCGGCATATTCAGGTAATAAAAGAGTGTAAATCTGTCAGATTAGCCACAAAGTGAGTGTGTGGGATTAAGGGAAAGCATGCTTGTTGCTCTTTTTGCTTCATTACTCCTCTCACATTCAAGGGATGCTTTGGAGGAGGAAGTGCACATCTAAGTGGATTAAAAGCACAATTCAGTGTTTGCACAAAAGCAACATTTATGCACACACCGATGTTTGTGATGTTTACTTTGATGTTCAACCAGCCGCCCACTGTCACTTTCTGCATATTGTGTTGAGCACAGCTTAGGCTCAGAGTACGGAGGTGTTGAACACTGCCACCTATTGTTCTTCTTCTTAAGGCTGTGCAGCTGTGCTGCACGACGGGAAGAGCATTGTTGTCACGCATCAAAGAGCCTCTCGGCACATGCTAGAAGAAGTCCTCTGTCTGGTTTTTAGATTGTTCAGATTCAGCCGTCATGGCTCACATTTAATTAGCACACAGCCCCTAACGCGGCCTCTTTAACTAAAGAAACAGACTCAAGTAACTTAGTTGTTGTTTAGATGTTGTTATGGTAACGAGCCTCCATTTCTCCAGAAAAATTAACTGTTTCCATCACAATTCAATAATAAAATCTGTATATTCCTTTAGGGGAGAGCCCGAGGTGCTGTTACAGCGTACATGTAGTACGTGTAGTACGTAGACACACACGGCCTAGATAATGACGTGTGTTCTACTTGATGCTTCACACTCCACTCACATCTGATCACTGTTCTCTTCTGATGTTCCTTTGAGTG
This sequence comes from Nothobranchius kuhntae, assembly GCA_006942095.1. NCBI lineage: Eukaryota > Metazoa > Chordata > Actinopteri > Cyprinodontiformes > Nothobranchiidae > Nothobranchius > Nothobranchius kuhntae. Next base: position 61,760 of record SSNQ01034581.1, on the reverse strand, counting down.
TTTTCCTGAGAGCCCTGAGAAGGACACCTCCCACCACCCTGCACGACTGGATCTAGTCAGCACGACTGGATCTAGTCAGCACGACTGGATCTAGTCAGCATGACTGGATCTAGTCAGCACGACTGAATCTAGTCAGCACGGCTGGATCTAGTCAGCACGACTAGATCTAGTCAGCACGCCTGGATCTAGTCAGCACGACTGGATCTAGTCAGCACGACTGGATCTAGTCAGCACGACTGGATCTAGTCAGCACGACTGGATCTAGTCAGCACGACTGAATCTAGTCAGCACGGCTGGATCTAGTCAGCACGACTAGATCTAGTCAGCACGCCTGGATCTAGTCAGCATGGCTGGATCTAGTCAGCACGGCTGGATCTAGTCAGCACGACTAGATCTAGTCAGCATGGCTGGATCTAGTCAGCACGACTGAATCTAGTCAGCACGGCTGAATCTAGTCAGCACGACTGGATCTAGTCAGCACGCCTGGATCTAGTCAGCACGGCTGGATCTAGTCAGCACGGCTGGATCTAGTCAGCACGACTAGATCTAGTCAGCACGGCTGGATCTAGTCAGCACGACTGGATCTAGTCAGCACGACTGGATCTAGTCAGTATGCCCTGGTTCTAACAAATCTACCTGGAATAGAGTGTCTCTAACTTTTAAGGTCTGTGTTGGACCAATCAGAGACCAGGAAACATGTAGGAGGCGTTATCAAGTTCCTCTGCACCACATCTTTTCCTGACATAAGGGACTATTTCACATGTGGCCTGATTATAACCGTCATTGTTAATAAATGTGACATGACTGATACTAAAATCATCATCACCTCATCGAGTAGATTCGTTTGGTGTGTTTAAGATCTGAAGTAATGCGTTTCAACAATAAAGAGTTATGTTGATTCATCATTACTGTAAAGCAATCAAGTTGCATTAAACTCACCTCGGATAAAACTCTCATTGTTCTGATAGTAATGAATCTGTAACGTGAGAAAGTAATTGTATAGGATTCATTATTGAGGTTAAGAGTCCTGCCTCCTCCCGGAGACGTTCGGTAACCTGCAGCAGCAGGAGGAGAACTTGGCGGTTCCCCAGGCTGGTTATGGAGAGATGGTTTTAAACAGAGCACGTGTTTTGGTTTGGAGAGCACACCGTTCCTCTGGCAAATGAAGACGGCTGGACAGAGCGACGCCCGATGACCTTTGGCATGCACATGACTCTCTTAACGCTACAACAACATGCATGAATAAATGAAATGTCTTGAGCAGCTCTTTGGGGTTCAGAGTTCACATCCGAAGCTAACATGCACGGTTCTGATCTGAGGAACAAGCTGCAGCACTTTGTTAGCACAATGCTGCTCTGTAAGCAGAACCGGCTCCAGGTATGGGAGGATGTGTCCGGTCCTGCTCCCTTTCCACCTCCCGTTTCCTCAGTTCAGGTCCGATCTCTGGTTGGAGTCCTCCTCACAGCCCATCACGGCTCACATGTATCCTCCCTAACAACTAACAGACCACATAAATATATATTTAGCCTGTAAACTCCTACTAGCCATTAAAGTGAGGAACAATCTGGTTGTGGTTAGCTCCATGCCCTCCCACCACCTGGATCTGATCAGTCCGAGGAAACCAGATGCAGATGAGGCTCTGCAGTGTGTTCCAAAGGAGGCAGTAAATTAAACCGGGACATAGACGTCCATCAGCAGAGCTGTGATGCTGGTTTACGGCACAGAGATGAGAGGGAAGTCCCCCTGAGAGAAAACACGAGCTCTGCAGAGAACCTGATATCCACTCAGGTCCAGGGCAGAGCATGTGGGCATCCACGCCATGTCCCTTGAGTGCTGCACTGCGCTGAGCTCTGTTACAGCGCTCTCTTGTTTTAATGCTACCATGTAAGCATTAATTCAGCCAGAGATGCAGAATGATGTAAGCCACGGCAATCGGCTGTATGTGGGAAGCTTTCATCACATCTCTGTGATCCTGCCCTGTCAGCTTTAAGAAGCCCTGGAGCTGCGTTGGACCTGAGATGCTACAGCAACCAACGCTTCGTCCTGGGAAGCAGATGAAAATGAGGATTGTTCTCTCTAGCTCCCAGTTTTAGGAAGGGTTTATATTTTTGTTGTCTAACATCAAAGGCTCAGGAGATGTTTTAAAATGAGTAATGATGATTTCACCGGCCTGAATTCGGCCTTCTCCGTCTGCCCAGGTGCAGAGACATGTAACGGTCAGGATGTTGCTTCCTGTAAATTCGTCACCAGTGCCGTTGTTGCCCTGTTACTAAGTACAAAGATTTTTAGCGGCAGACCCAAAACAGGTTGAAGAAAGTGTAAAGCCTAATTTATACTTCTGCGTCGAGACGAACGCACGCAACGCCATCGTTAAGCAGCTCACAAGGACGAACAGAGTCAAGCTCTCTTTTCTAAACGAGATGGAGAACGCAAGCTTGTGATTGGTCGAGAAGGGTTTTGCTGCAGACCCGGAGACCGTCCCTTCAGGCCGACTGCTGATTCAGGTTTGTGTTGTTTTTGAGACCGCGCCGCCCGCCGTGTGACGGCGTTCCAAGATGGAGGACGAACAGAGTAATGAAGGTGAAGCACATTTGTTTAGTCGTGTCAGAGAATCTTTTCTGCTGAACTTTCAAAACTAAATTTAATTGTCGAGTTAAGTTTGACAAAGAATGAAGTTTAAAGTGAGTTGATGTGTTGGGTTAGGGTGTGAACTGCTTAGTTAGATTATGTTTTCACACTTTGACAAATTAAAGAAATGTTTTAATTAATTGTGCATGTTTTCACAAAAGTATGAATTTGTTCTATTTTCTGAAAGAAATAAAGCCGTTATTTTGGACTAAAGGTTATTTTTATCATACAGAGTAAAAATTAAATAAAGGAGCACTTGTTCAAATAGTAAGTTATTAATGTGAATGTCTGCTGCAGAATATTATACAGTTCCCACTGATGATGACTGTACATATTAAAGAAAAGGGTTTTCTACTTTGTGCTCAATATCTTTCTTTTCTCTGCAGACAACTCTGGAAAGCTATTTTACTATATAAATATAACATTAAATGCACTAACTTGGACTGGATACATGACGGGAAAGCTCGCCTTAATGCACGGGCCAACCGGGGCCGTGGCCAGGGGCCTATGAGCAGTATAAAACCTCTAGCGGTTTGTTTGGATGAGGTAAAATCTTGGATAACTTTTAAATTTAAATTTTAATGAGAAAAAGACAGAGATAATTGTCTTTGGTACTGGTACCTCCAGCAGGCCCACTCCTACGGACTTAGGCCCCCTGGCTCTGCACAGAAAGCCAACAGTGACCAACTTGGGTTTTAAAATGGACGGTGGTTTTAGGTCAGATCAGTGCTGTTGTCAAATCCAGCTTCTTTCATCTAAGACAGATGGCAAAGGTAAGGCACATTTTAACTAGAGAGGATTTTAAAACTGTAATCCGTGCTTTCATTACAACTCGTCTGGATTACTGTAACTCTTTGTGTTTTGGTATGAGTCACTGTCTCGACTTCAGCAGGTGCAAAATGCTGCTGCTCGACTTCTAAGCGGTACAGGGAGGAGTGAACACATCACTCCTGTTTTATCTTCACTGCACTGGCTGCCTGGTTCATTTTAAACTTCTTTTATTTGTTTTTAAGTCTTTAAATGGTCTTGCCCCGCCCTACCTCTCTGAGCTGTTGCACATTCACTCCTCCCCTCGGTCGCTCAGGTCATCTGGATGGAGGGGGTTTCACCAGGGGTTTCTGGATGTGTTGAAGCTTGGTGAGGGTTTTGGACAGAATACCATACAAGGGGATGAGATTAATAAAGTATTTTTGAATTGAATTGAATGCTGCTGTGTTAGGGGATTTGTGATGTGATGATTGCATGAATTAGGGTTTCAGGGGCAGAAAAATAAAGGAAAGGACAACCACTGACTCAAATCCAATCCAATCACCTGACAACAGTTGTCCAGTTGTAGTGGAATACAAGTTAATTATGACCAATAAGATGTGATGATTCCATATACATATGAAACATCAACCTGAATGATCTTTGAAGGTTTAATCAGAAGGTTATAGGGCTCTTTGCTTCTTTAGGGACCATAAACACGCGTCATATTAATTCAGACAGAGTCAGTGTATAGTTTATACGACTTTAATTCTTTTTCCTAAACTAATAATTATACATGGCAAGATATGAATAATGAGATGTGGTGTAGTGGATATGGAGTGATTTAATGTGATGTGTGAGGTGGTGCGATGTAAGCTAGATGTTTTAGCAGAACCTTTATTTGTATCTGAGAGGGTTTGTGAAGTCTGGGTTGTAAAATAATTTGTTGGTTGGTTATAAACTAGAGAGGTGGTTATTGATAAAAGCCATCAGACGTGATCTGTTGTGTCTACTGCCGTGGTGGAGACCCCCAGTGCAGATCCAGGTCTATCAGAAGTCGGGTTAACCTCAACCTCAAGGTATCCGAAGCCGTAGATTAGCTCCGAAACGACCCGTCCAGTCTTGAGCTGTCTCTGAGTCACAACAGGAAGCTGGAATGCTTGTTTGCGTCCAAGGTGGATCTTTGGCTCTCAAGAGAGCCGTCTGGCAGTGTCAGCTTGCAGCGTGCAAAGAGTGTCACAACCTGTCCTGTCTCCCCACTCTGTTCAGTCCTGTGTCTTTCCTAATTGCTCCCACCTGCCACATTCCTGCCTGCCTTCTTCCCCTGCACATGGATCCTCACCTCCGCTCAACTCACCTGCGCACCGTGACAAAGAGGCTTTTGACTGTATGTCAATAGAGATGTCTTGAAGATGCTTGTTTCCAAATTGGCCGGTTCGAGAGTCAGCTAGAAGCTGAATTAAATGGGAAGCAATTCTTGTTTTAATAAACCACAATGTTACGAGTTTTGGTCAAGTTTGGCAAATCAGAGTTTGACACGTTTCTATAATTACCAACATCCCTCAGAAAGCCACGCCTCACAAAGGTTTTATCACTTTGTGAAAAAGAATCTTTAAACTCTTATGTGAGATGAATAATATCCTTAATGAGTATCTTATTGTAATGTGTATGAGTGTAAACAATGATAAACTTGTTAAATCAACACATACTAATCATAAGATCTGAAATGGATCATTGTAAGAACAATATTCATTTTAAAGCCATCACTGGTTTAAGCACAGATTATTCAAACATTTGATTTATACATCTTGTTCATTCAACACATATGATTATTTATCTTATAACTGTAAAGTCCTGTAAGAGCTTCAAGTAGATTGTGAGGAATCAGCAGTCTGGCTTTTACGCAGAGACTGCAGGACATTTGCAGGAGAACTTGACAGTTTTGTTATGTCTTCTACGTAAACAAGCACTGAGCAGAACATTCTGGATTTGGAGGCCTGATAAATAGTGGATTTATGTATTCAAATTAAAGATCAATTAGATGGTGAAAATTGACCCTTTTGGCACGTTACACAGAGCAACTCCTCCACCATTGCACACATATCTCC
>SSNQ01034581.1:39015-44550 GCA_006942095.1 Nothobranchius kuhntae | reverse complement strand
GGAAGAAACCTCCAGAGGATCCTGGCTCAGTATAAGCAGCCATCCTCCACGACTCACTGGGGATCGAGAACACACACACACACACACACACACACACACACACACACACACACACACACACACACACACACACACACACACACACACACACACACACACACACACACACATCAGAGCTGCAGGACTACACACAGACTACCTTCCTACCTTGGTGAGGACCATCCACTGATTTACAGTCATTTTTGTGACTGTATTGTGCCTAACCCATACCCTAAACCAGTGGTACACACTCCTGCTCATGGAGGACCGGTATCCAGCAAGTTTTCCTTGTTTCTTTGCTCCAACACACCTATTTCAGTGGTTGAGTCACCTGTGCAGCAGCCCATCAGACTCTGCAGAAGCCTGTTAACCACCNTGCTGATTGAAATCAGGTGTGTTGAACCAGGGTTAAAACTAAAACATGCTGGATACTGGCCCTCTAGGACCAGGGACCTCATCTATCAAGCTTGCTTACGCACAAAACGGGGTCGGAAAACTGCGTAAGCAACTTTCCACGCAAACTTTGGGATTTATGAAAGAAAACTTAGTGGAAAAATGTGCACAACTTTAAGTTGACTAAGGACCTGGCTTACACACATGTTGGACATGGAGAGCACCTGCAGTGCTGCTGCTGAGAAGGATTAAATTATGAATTCCTGCAGCATTATCACTTGTACTGCTTCGTTTTCACACAGAACAAGACCCCCAGCACGCGTGCGTACACACACATGCGTGCACACTCACACACACACACACACACAGCCTGAAGCACAGAATACGGAATGCAAAATATCAGCAGGGGGACAGGTTGAGACAAAATGTCATGCGTCTGTGACAGTGTGTGTGTGTGTGTGTGTGTGTGTGTCACTGTGACCCGATTAATCATGCACCCCGGCTCTGTTTGACTGACTGGTTAGTGCGTATGACTTTAACCCGGGAGTCTGGGGATTGAATCCTGATTGGACCATTTTTTTTATATCCACCACAGATCTCTCTGAAGAATTCACAACATTGACGGCTTCAGCAACGCTGTGCCACTGCGTGGATTTTCTCTTATTTGTTTTGCAAAAGCACTTCCTTTCATTTCTCCACCTCACCCACAAGTACCTCAACTTCTGCTTCTGTGAAATTGCGCTTCCTTGATCTGTCTTGATCTACGGTCGCCATCGTCATTGGCGGAGCGCTGCAACAGCCGGCTTACGTATATGCATGAGATCCACAAGGCACTTTGCACTGACCATTTATGGCAGTAAGTGGGCGTGGTGAGGGCGGGATGGGACTAAAAAGCAGCTGAGAAACGTTTTCATTAGTTTCCGATTTATGAAGCGGAGATTGCGTGCAGCTGTGTGTACTCCATGTTTGATAGATCACAAACCTGCTTGGCGTAAGTACATATTTTTGCTGAGCTTAAGTACGGTTTTAGTAAGGATTCTACGCAACGTTTGATAAACGAGACCCCAGGAGTGAGTACCACTGCCTTAAGCCTAACGTTAACTGAAACTTAATTCACCCCATACCTCTAAAACCAACTGGTTGACATTTTAAAAAACTTGAAGACCACAAAAACGTCCCTCAAAGGACACTTTGAAAAATGTCCTCATTCTCATGGTTAAAAACTTGTGATGGTCCTCAGTATGTAGTAAGTACAAGAACACACACAACAGAACACTTGTTGGTTTTCAGTGTGACTGTGTGGAGCTGAAGGCTGGACAACAGACCAGCAGCCTGACTGGGCTCACTTCCAGAACCAGTTAGGAGACTGGCCCAATGAAAAGTTGCAAAGGTTTTAAAGTGTACTGCATTTAAGATTCAGAACAGGTTTTACTCAATCAATCAATCAATCAATCAATCAAAGCTTTATTTATAAAGCGCCTTCCGCAACCCTGTCAGGAAGCCCAAAGCGCTGAACATGGTACAGTAGAAGGTAAATATATTGAATAAATCAACAATAAAAGCAATTCAAATTACAAGATAGATGAAACATTCTGGTACAGGACAAATGTGTGAAACACAATTGGATTGAGTGGATGGATTGAGTGTCCCAATGAAAACTGTGAGATAAATTCAACATAAAAGAGGGCCAAAATCAAACATGTTCTGGAAACGCCAAGCGGAGGAGGTGTGTTTGTAGGTGACTCTTAAAGACTGGCAGAGAAGGGGACAGCCTAACTGAGGGTGGCAACTGGTTCCAGAGTGACGGTGCTAGGACTGAGAAAGCCCGGTCCCCACGGGTACGACACCTAGACCGAGGGACAGCGAGCAGGCCTTGGTCAGAGGAGCGCGTGATGGGGAAAGTTTGTTCAGGAGAGTGGCCAGACTCTCCTGAACAACAACCCTCCTCTCTTACTCATTGTGATCAAATCAACATGAAGTAACCTTACACACACCTGGTTCATGTTTTCCTTCTCTGACAAGATCAAGCCTGGCTTTTCCAAACCAGTAACCAACGAAGAGCTGCTGGTTTTGAGAGGTTAACCCTAAACAGTCTTCTTCAGTGAACTGAGATCAGAATGGCCTTGATGAGGCGTGTTGTCCTGCCCTGCCACCTAGTGGCCGACCATTAGAAGTAGAACAGGATAAAAACCCATTTACAGAGTCAGAACCAGGATGGAGACGTAGAAACACGCTGGAACAGACTCATATCAGGCTTAAACTGTTTATCCAATCATCACAAACAGTACTGGACACACGCAGTCAACGTCATAGATATGCGATCTATGTCTAACAACAAATATTCCTTTATTTAAATATATATATGTTAATTTATCCATGGCTTTGCTTTAAACATAAATTATTTGTGATGCACAACGAAACATGGAGAGGACCTTGTCTGGCAGTGACACACCTGCTGCCACTGCGAACGGTGAGGGTTGGCAGGCTAAGGGCACAGGGCAGGTGCATATGTACATAAGTAGTGTTCATTTCACACAGTCACTCCTTTCTTCCCTTCATTTAACCCTCTGGACCCTGTAGAAGCTGGCTGATGCAGGTGAGAGAAGCCTGCAGCTGTTTCCATCCAGGCATGATCCCATACTCCTGTGTGCTCATCTTTAGGGCCTCCTGTTAGAGCGATCCCATCAGCGTCAGACACGGATCACAAAATCGTCTACGGCCGGAGGTCGCCCACTCCAGTCCCGCAAACATCACGCTTCCTCACTCGGATGCATCAGTAGCATGAGGAGCTACACATCACTTGATTCAGGTGAGCTGGAACAGGAAACAGATCAGATCTGCAGGACTGCAGCAGGTGACCCTGCTCCACTGTCCTCTAGCTGCAGCCTCTCACCTGAAAGTCTTCATCAGACAGGTGGAGCTCCCTCAGACAGTGGCCGAGAAGTTCTGCCAGTGGGTGGGTGGTCCTACACAGTCGGACCAACACGTCCTCCACCAGGACAATGTGGTTACACACATCTGCCTCCTAAACACACACATTTCAGCCAGCATCTCAGAGCTCCTGGTTGTGTGGTTAAGAAGGATCTACGGACTATCTCAGTGATGTCAGCGGCGTCCTCCCTGTGCTCCCAGCAGGGGGGCATGTTGGTGAAAGTCAGTGGCTCCAGGCCGGCATGGACCAGATACGCTTTGGGAAGTTCCTTCTCGTTTTCTTCAGAAACACAGTATCAATAAAAACACAAACCAAAAGGTGGCTGGGTTTGTCTCCGAATACCTCTGCGGGACTGCAGGACTGTCTCCGTGGCACACCTCCTGGCAGAGTCCCAGCGAATCTGAGTGGAGCCTGGACACTCACTGTCCTTAGGCCACCAGCCTTGCCACAAGTAGACCTCATGGTGGTTGTCCACCAGGAACAGAGCGGGGCAGGAGGAAATACATTTAGACCAGTTTAACTTTTCCTGAGTTGTGACAAGTATGTCAGGGTTTGGGTCAGAACTTGGTCTAGATCAGTGGTTCCCAACGGACCCGTTTTTTACCAGTAAAATTTTTGACGACCCCCTCCCATTCTCTCTTCCAGTACAAACATTATTAAGAAATGATAAAATTGTTCAAGCACATTTTAATATGCTTTGATTCAATAGATAACAGTAATAGTAGGCTCCAGTACAGAACAAAGTCATTAACAAACCCAAACAGAGCATAATGTGCTTGACAGTTTGTATTACTTTTCTGAACACATTGTTTCTTATAAACACTGATAAATCAATCATTCCTTTCAATAAACGTTTGACACATAAAAATACACTGAGCAAAATGTACTTAAATGTGTATATTACTGTTTATACTAGATTATTTACTGTAAAGGCTGTGATTAATCAACCAGTCCTATCTTTAATGAACTTTTGACACTTGAAAATAAAACAGTGAGCTGAGCAAAATGTTCTTAAAAGTGTGTTACTCTTTCTGTACTAATTATTTCCTGTCTTAATATCAGCAAACTTTTCACTCATGAAAAAAAATGTGAGCACAATGTGGGCTATAAACAAGTAATAAATGAAGTTTTAACCCCTTAAAGTGGAGAGGTCCTGGCGACCCACTGAGAGGCTTTGGCGCCCCCTTGTGGGGGTCGGGACCCCCAGGTTAGGAACCACTGGGTTAGATGTATGAGGAGCAGAAGAGAACCATCCTTTATTGGTACCAAAGTTTGTCACTTCTGTTAATGCTGTTGTAGGAGTTGGTACACGTAGTGCTTTAAGAGCTTAACATATAACCTCTACTCACGACCAATAAGCCGTGATACTCTACATAAATATAGATCATCAGCCTGCTTGGTCTTTGGATGTTTCATCAGAAGATTCTAGGATTCTTTGTTTATTCAGGGATTGTAAACACTTCGTCTTGATTCAGGAAAGAGTCAGCTTTGTAAAAGTAAGAATTTATTTTCCAAACAATTAAAACACGACTAGTTAACTAATATTTACTGTGATGGATGGATCTAGGTGATGTGATGTATGGTGCCTCTGTGTGAATATGATGTTATCAGAACTTCCTGTCTAGACGAGCTGAGTTCTGGGCGTAAAAAGGAAAGAATTTGGTTTGCGTTAAACTATGAAGTTGATTATTATCACAAAGGCATCACTTTTTTTGGAGACCCTCTTCGTGGATCCGAAGGTCAGAGAGGTCGGATAACCTCTGGCACCGAGGGCCGTAGAATCCCCGTAGCACCGACTCTCCAGTCCAGAGATGTCCCGGGTCACAACAGAAGGATGGAACCGAGTCTGAACAAAATCAGCTTTGTTCTGCAGGAACCGTTTGCTGTGTCAGCTTTGCAGCAACCCTGACGGCGTGTCAGAGGTTGCTTCTGGGTTAAAGAGACTTCACTACGGACGGCCGCTTCCGTAGCTTCCTCTAGAACTGACTCACCGTAAAGTGAGCTATGTGTTTATATTCTCATACTAATTTCTTAACAAATCAGAGCGTGCCATGTTAAGGGATGTTACCAAGACAACCTCAGAAAACACGCCTTCTTGATACCGGATGCTCTGACCTGGGGTAAAGAAATATCTATGTGTCATGCGTTTAACTTAACTGTAATTAGTCCTT
>SSNQ01034581.1:19015-36515 GCA_006942095.1 Nothobranchius kuhntae | reverse complement strand
AACATCTGTCCATCCATTCATTCATCCATCCTCTCTCCATCCATCCATCCACCCTCTGTCCATCCACCTATCCATTCATCCATCCACCCTCTGTCCATCCATCCATCCATCCACCCTCTGTCCATCCATCCATCCACCCTCTGCCCATCTATCCATTCATCCACCCTACATCCATCCATCCATCCTCATCCGCTTATCCTGGGCCCAGACTTCCCTCTCCCCAGCCACATGGACCAGCTCCTCTGGAGGAACCCCAAGGTGTTCCCTAGCCAGCCGAGAGACCTAGTCCCTCCAGCATGTCCTGGGGTTTCCCTAAGGTCTCCTTCCGGTTGGATGAGCCCAGAAAACTTCACCAGGTAGGCGTCCAGGAGGCAATGACAATCCTTGTCACTGTGCAAAGAAAAGTGTAAAAATGAAAAGAATCTACACGCGATCAAACACAAATAGCTGGTGAGCTGGGTTGGCGCTTTGGCTGTGTGAGCTATTCTGGTACTTTTGGGTTGGATCACTGCTTCAACAGTGCAGCACCCTCATACCCTTTCTTTCTGATGAGCTTTCTGAGATTTATTGGGTCCAGATTTCAGAAGAAATATTTCCAGGGCAAATGTGGACCTAATCAAATGTTAGTTGTTCATTCAACACATGATTATTTAAGCTTATGAGTTGTAAAGTCATGTAGGAGCTTCAAGCAGGTCTCATTTGTATTTAGGGTGAGGAATCAGCCGTCAGGCTCCTGCATCAGACCTTGGTGAGAATGTTGTGACGTGTTGGAGGAACAATAACTGTGGCGAAGGTTTGTTTTGGGAGTCTGAGGCCAGACAGACGTGTTGTCCTGTCTGTACATGAAAGGTTATCTTATGTGGTCAATATGTAGGTGAAAACTGACCCCTTGGTATGTTACATAGCAGTACCTAAACCAGTTTATAATCAAGTAAAAGTAAAAAGTAGCCAAGTTATTATTAATATTAGTTACAAGCAGATACAGAAACATGACCTACATCAGAGGTCACGCCAGATATGTGTTTTCACTTTGACTGATAAAGTTTAAAAACTGGTCATGATCGTCTCCTCCTGTCATTTTAATTTCTCAAAAAATAATGACTAAAAATTCACAATTTAATTTTCATTCATTTTTCTTTAATATTTACTCTAAACATGTTGACCAGCATGTCCAGCAACGGATTAATGTTACAATAAACAATTTAAAGTAGGAAACTTTGACCTGCTGCTGCTCTGGTTCTGCTGGCCCGTAACCCACACAGCTGCTCCCACAGCTCCTCGGCGCCGATGCAAAGAACTGCAGGAGGGACACTGAGGAGCAGCTCCTCCTGCAGCGGAGCTGAACTGGTGCTGAGTCCGGCTCTCATTAGAACATGCTCACGTCTGATTCTGGACCCTGAGTCAGCGCTGAGAGCAGGCAGATCACTCACCAGCTGTGTTATAACGGATATTAGACCGTTTGTTTTGCACATGATCTAAGTTACTAAACTCCCACAACAACGTGATGTTATTTTTTCAGGCTAAATCCATTTAATTATATCTAAAGTTACAAAAATACCCATTCCCCTCAGAGTGTCATGACTGATGACCAGACCCATAAAACCTGAAATGTTCTTCATTTCCAGGCTGTAAACCTGTTTTTCTGCTGTGAAGTTGACATTTTTAACATGGGAGTTAAGTTGCGCTGTTTTGGATGCACCCCCAGTGGATGGGGGGAGAACTGCACATTTTAATCACCTGCTGGAGTTTCAGGGAGTGGCCAAAGGGGTGTCCGCTTGGACCCAGTGCTTCCCTGCTTTACACTCCGCCTTAAGGAGTTGGATTGGGGGGTTAAAAGACCAAATAGTTCCCGAGCACAGCCAGTGCTGCAGCTCTCCGCTCCCCATGGGGATGGGTCAAACGTGGGGATGAATTTCGCCAGTGTGTGATGGTGATGATGAGACTTTAACTTTATAAAATATGACTTACAGAGAGCAATTGTGGATTAAATTGTAAAACAGCTTGCCTACGTACTGGTCTTCTCGTGCCATGTCCAGTTTCCTCACCTTTCTGAAGCGCTGTTTACGTTTCTTTCCTGCTCTTTCACATATTTGGCCCCACCAATATTTACAGATCCCATCATGTTCGTGTAATAATTGTTCCAGGCATATTACACCCACCACACAAAAATGTACACACACACACAACATGCCTCTGATAGCTGTGAGTGTGTGTGTGTACATTTTTGCCATTTGTCAGTGGCTCAGGGTAGGAGGGGGGAGTGGGTACAGAGCCACTTCGTTCGTGACCGACACATCACTATGTGGCTGTCAGAAAGACTGACGCCACCGCGCTTCATCAACGCACCACCTCACATGCCCAGTATCGAGAACAGTGTTGCAACGATGGCAAAAGTAACTACTTAGATTATTTTGGTACCTAAAACAACACCGCCATCAGTAACACAGTTATACTGAAACGCATTTACTCACAACACTGTTCATGATAACTTGACTCCAATAAATGTGCACAGCCACTTTTGACAGGTGTTGAAAAACTGGTGGATTTAGAGAGAAACCATTCTGTATCAGAAGGCTGCAAAAACCCCGCAGGGAGGCAGCTAGACCACCGACTCGACAGTAAAACTGACCACTGCAGCCAGAGGTGTGGACTGGAGTCAGACTCGAGACATTATTTTAATGACTTCTGACTTGACTTGATCAAATCTATAAAGACTGTCGACTTGACTCGGACTTGAACGCCAATGACTTGTGACTTGAATCAACTTGCATCTGTTGACTTGAGCATATTTGATATTTTAGCACTAAAGTGACACGACCTGGACAAAAATCATGAATCATTCTTGGTTCTGGGTTTGACTTACTGCTAAATGCAGCAGGTCTTAGTTTACAATCAGGTTCTGCTGGTTTGAGCAAATAAACGAAGCTTTAAATCTGGAATTTGTTTATTATCATTGTCATCAAACTGAACTTGGACAGATGACTTGAATGTGACTTGAAAATTCAAAGTCAAGGACTTGGACTTGACTTGGACTTCCACATTATTGACTTTGTACATGACTTGGTTGTCTTTGACTTGGACTTGACTCGAGACTTGGCTGGAAGACTTGCGACTCACTTGTGCCTTGCAAAGCAGTGACTTGGTCACACCTCTGACTGCAGCACATTTATCTTTTGAGCCTAATCCTGAAACAAACTCCTTGTGCTGGAAATTTGGTTCTGCTGCATTAAACTCTGCACTGACTGGACAAACGGGCAGGAAAACAGCTAAAGGGATCTTTTTCATATTAAATATAGACGTTACCAAGGTTTATGTCATAACTGGTCAAAGCTAAAGAGCCATAGGAGGCAGACACTGCTAGTCGGGAGCTCCTGTCACCTGGAAGTGGCAGTAATGAGCAGTCGTACTCAGTGGAAAACTCGAGTCAGTTCCTGTAAATGCTGCAGGTATACAGACTAGTGTCCGAGTCACACTCGTGTTAGAAAGAGGAAGAGCAGACCCAGTGTGGACCCCTGTAATGTGTTAGTCTCCGGGGATTCCCTGATGCTAATGTCAGTATAGCTGCTGCTACTGGTCATGACGAAATATGAACACATAAAAGGAGTTTTCTGCTGTTGGATGAGTGAGCTAACTGATGGGGAACCCAGAAAACAAACACCTTCCTTCTTTCTACCATCAAACCCCCCTTTATGCTTCCTGCAGCTGCAGGTGTGATGGATGGTAACTGCTAAATGATACTGGTATTTGATATAGCGCCATCTAGAGTCCTGGAACCCCCCCAAGCCGCTTTACAACACAACCAGTCACTCACACATTCACACGCTGATGGGGATGAGCTACGATGTAGCCACAGCTGCCCTGGGGCGCACTGACAGAGGCGAGGCTGCCGAGCACTGGCGCCACCGGTCCCTCCGACCACCACCAGCAGGCAACGTGGGTTAAGTGTCTTGCCCAAGGACACAACGACAGCGACGGACTGAGCGGGGCTCGAACCTGCAACCTTCTGATTACGGGGCGAGCACTTAACTCCTGTGCCACCGTCGCCCACGATGAATGGATGTTGTCATGCTGCACTGTTGCTGCAGTAAATGTATCTGGATTCAGCTACTGACTTGTTTACAAGAGCAGAGACGAAACAGCCTCAGAACCGGTGTGGAGAGTTTATTTCATTACATTTTCAGCAGAAAGACGGACATTTACAAACTGGATTTTCTGATTATAAAACAAAGAAAACAGAAGTAAATGAAGGCTTTGTTGTTGTTTAAAGTGGTTAACGTTCTTCTCTCTAAAACAACAAGAAACGCGGATCACTGATGCACGCTTCAGGAGCATCATTAGCACAGAACAGTGCTGACATGAATGTTCCACAGGAACCAACAAGAGGAAGTCCACAAAGGACTACAAAAATGTCACCACAAAGCTGTCTGTGGCCACAAATACTTAGAAGAACAGGTTAGATTTTAAAAATAATCTCCACTTCAGGCCCACTTCACACCAGATCTGCCTCTACGTGTGTTTAAAACCAGAATATTAACAGAGCATGTCTGAATCCATCATCAAACACCTGCTCTTTGTTCTACAGCAGATGCTGGTGAAGGTTCTCAGTCATGGAGGTGATGGTAATCCAAAGGGTTCAGATGAAGGTGACTGGACTTTGTTGGTTTCCTGCTTCTCGTCTGAGGAGTTTTGTCTATTCTAACTGGAATATGGGAGCAAAGCTTACCGAAGCAGTCCAGTTTCCTTCATTTGAACTCCTTTGACATCTAAAGCATTCACATTTGTACCAACGCTCATCTGATGTGAGACCAAACGTACAGTCTGTGATAACAAATAGAGTCAGGCCCATAGATATTGGGACATTGACACAATTCTAACATTTTGGCTCTATAGACCACCTCAATGGATTTGAAATGAAACAAACACGATGTGCAGTCTGAGGGGATTTTCATCTAAATTAGGTGAAAAGCGTAGTCGGGCTGGACGATATAGAAGAAAAGCACATAGATAAAACATTTCACATTGGTCGATATCAATAATTATTGAAAAATAGTTTTAACAAAACTGTAGAAAATATATTTGAAGTGCAGCCCTGGTCATTTTATGCAGTTCTGTAACTAAGAAGAGACAAAAAGTGACTTAAAGCCTCTTTCTGGAGTATTTCTGATGGCATCATCTAGTGGCTGACGAGAATAACACACAAATCATTTCTTCTTCAAATTGTACCACAGTACATGATAAGATACTCACTTTTACAGATTTCTCACAAATCATGCATGATTTCTGAAAGAGGAAAACTCCGGAAAGATTCTTTAAATTTAATATTTAAAGTAAACATCTTCATTTTAGGGCTGAATGGTTTCAGGATAATTGTGCTCGTTTTTTCTAGCAAAAATGATCATTTCTGTTCAATTCATGATTTTCTTCAAATCACGGTTCAGCTGCAGCACATCATTCACAATATGCAGGTGATTCACTCTCTCTCTCTGTGTGTGTGTGTGTGTGTGTGTGTGTGTGTGTGTGGCGTAGCATCGAAACGAAACGCCTGATTTATGTTTTCCAGGCGCTTGCCGGAACAGCGCCACCGTATCTTGCAGAGCTTTTAATAAGGTCCGCTCCTGCTCGACCTGTCCGCTCTGCAGAGCAGGATTTATCGGGCGAGTCAAGGTTTAACTGCAGGTCTCGAGGAGAGCGAGCCTTTGCAATACTGGCCCCACTAGACATTTAACGTCTTCTGTCTGGAGTGCTAAAGCTAAACTGAAGCAATATTACAAATCTAGTTACTTTTATACTTTTTTGTAATCTTTTGGTTTTATTGTTATTTTTCTGGTAATATTCTTGGAATGTTTTTTTGTTTGTTTGTTTTTAGTGTTTTTTATGTCTCATATCATCCAATTTTAGTAAGGCCTTGTTGTTGTCTCTAACTTTAATGTATATGAGCTATGATGTTACCAGGTACTGCACTTTGGGCAGCCTTGGCTGGTGGCATTAAGGTGCTTACAAAGAAATAAATGAAGAGTTGGCCAGATTAGGAACACTCTCCAGTCTGTGTGTGTGTGTGTGTGTGTGTGTGTGTGTGTGCGTGTGTGTGTGTGTGTGTGTGTCTATGTCAATCAAGAGCAGACTCCACGAGGGTGCATACAGAGGATTCACTGCAAGAGCCTCAAAAATAGGAAGGCCACAATAGAGTTTGCCAAACAACAGCAACCCAAGAGGTTTTTAAAGCAAATAAGTGGAATGCTATGCAATGGCCAAGTCACCTGACCTGAATCCGACTGAGCATGCATTTGACCTGCTGAAGACAAAACTGAAGAGAGAATGCCCCAAGAACAAGCAGGAACAGAAGACAGGTGCAGTAGCGGCCTGCCAGAGCATCACCAGGGATGAAACCCTGGCCTGGCCTGCCAGACTCGTCCTCACAGAGAACTAGTCTGGTTACTCATAGAGAGGCACATGAGGGGAGGGACTAAAACTTGGGGTTTTCTTTCCACATTTCAGTAAATCCCATACATACCTAACAAAGCCCATGGCTGAAAAGCCAGTCATAGTATATACAGTCAGGTATAGTCCAGTGGTGACCCGCGAGCCCCCTCTTTGTGGTCCCCGACCACCATCCACCCCCACTGTGATACTGTGAGCCCCACATACTCTAAAAGCACATTTGAGTACCCCGGGGTAGACGTTGCCTCTAAAATAAGGCCAACAAGGAAGCAATGACCTAATGACCCAACAGACCGATTAAGGATAACAGGCGACTGAACACCTCTTCAGGCTGCTTACAGATGTGCAGAAGAGTGTTAGTTATACTCAGAGGTGGGGGGTCCTGTCACCAGTTTGCTGTAACCGGACAAGGCTCCCAGGTCAATGTAGAGCGACCCCTTCCTCCTGATGTGGCCCGAGTCTTCAGAGTAAAGAGAGGATTCTGCAGAAACTAGAGGAAACAACACCTTCAGATAAAATGGTTCTGATGACGGGAACAAGCTCAGCTTCTGGGACCTTACCTTGTGTGGTGTCGTGGCGCAGGCTCTGTTGCCGTTGCAACGCGTGTGTGGCCTCCTCCAGGGCCGAGTCGAGGCTCCAGCAGCGTGGCTGGTCCTCTCTGGGTGGGTTGATGGCCTCGTCCTTCAGCAGCTGGCATGCTGAGCTCCGCAGCGTGGGGTTCCTCTCCAGGGCTCGCTCTAAGAAAGAGCGCATGGCCACACTGCAGTCCGCTGCTATGTCCTCCAGGGGGGGTGCCTGCTTGTGAATCTGTGGGAAAACCGGTAAGATCATGAAGAAGCCCGTAACACGTGTCCTTAACTCTCTCACACAGAAAAGAGACGCTGTCTGATTCAGTCAGGATCAAACCACCAGCAGAACCAGACTCCCCAGTGAGCCGTGGAGGATGGCTGCTTATCCTGAGCCAGGATCCTCTGGAGGTTTCTTCTTGTTAAATGGGAGTTTTCCTCTCCACTGCCGCTGCATGCTTGCTCATTATGAGGATTGCTCGATACAACTTTGCTGGGTTCCTTATATAGGAAACATTATTTCTGATTGGCTTAATGAACTCACCTGTAATGGAATGTTTACTATGTGAAGTGCCTTGAGACGACTCTTGTCGTGATTTGGCGCTATATAAATGAACTTGAATTGAATTGAGTCATGGAAGAACTCCAGCAGGGCTGGCTGACTCAGTGGGTCAGAGGAAACACAGACTCACCCATTTATCGCCTCACAGTTTAGACCTGACACAAGTCAGAGAAGATGTCCCGTGTGTGTGTGTGTGTGTTAACCACAGCCTATGACTGAAGTGCTGAGTCATGCTCTATCAGGCTAGCAGCTACATCCGTTTCTACGCCACATCTGCCACTCGGTTAAACGGACATTATTTATTTTAAACACAGAAGCTAAAACATGCTTCAAAATGCTTTAATCATAAAAAAACAATCTAAGTAGCCAATTCTACTGTGGGTAAAGTTAGTTCATGTAGAAGATAAATAAAGTACAAATGCTTCATCCGACTCCATTGAGATGTTTCTGTGTGTGTGGATGAATAAGCTAAAGACGGCTAAATAAAGAGCTGAGCTTACGATGTAGAGGTAGGAGGGGTATGCAGTACGGGGGTACCTCCTGACCCAGGGAGGACTCCCGGTCTGCATGTGTATGATGGTGGTTCCCAGGCTGTAGATGTCTGTCTTGGTGTTGTGTCCTCGACACAGAACCAGCTCTGGACTCATGTACATCTGTTCAAAACAACATGGGATACATTTGAGTGATTCTAGTCAACTCAACTTTATTTCTATAGTGCATTTACACAAATCTCATAGACCAAAGTAGTATACCGTTCTCCATTACTACAGCTGAATACTGTAACTCTGACGTCTCTTATGGTACAAAGCAGTATTTTCTGTTCATTCACATCGAGCTGCCACAATCTAATGGTAAAATATTGTTTTTTTCTGTTAAAACTTGGTCATGGCTTCATTCAGTTGGACATATGAGCAAAATTAGAAAATAAATAGAATTTGAAAATAGGCCTACACAGCAGTGTGTTTATTCAAGATGGAGGAAACGGTAAGAAGAAGAGAAGAATTCGTTCTTATCTGGATTCAAACAAACTTAAACTGAAAGCAGCAAACCGAATGGAGCACCTTAGAGGCATCGCCTGCTGCACCTCGTTCTCATCAACCAATCCACCCTGCCCCCAAGGCTTTGTTAAGAAGGTAAATATAATATTGCAAAAGTCTGATAAAGACAATGTGACTTTGTGTTGGATTAACATTTTACAGACTGTTTTGATTTTCGAGTCAAAATTACATGCTGCAAGCTAGCATATGACTCATTTAGCAACTGTGGTAAAAAGTTGAACTTTCTGCTGATGCACGTTACTAGCTTGAGCTGGCTTGGTTGTTTGACTTGCTGCTACAAGGTTCAATTATATAAGGCTTATGGGGTTTACAGGGAGACATTTTAAACAATTTGATGCCAAAAGCTTTAAAGCAGCTTCAGATGTGAATTGTAGGTGAAATTATTTTGTTGTGAAGGCCTATAAGTGAAATCCTGATGACTTGTATTATACTCTATGTGGTAAGGCCTGCAGGAACACTTCTGCACATGCTGACTCATAGTTGGATACTGTTGTCCATCCTTTACAGATGTATGCCACTGCAGCTGATGTAGAGCTAACCTTGACCTTCCCAGCCAGTCCACAAATGATTCTACTGAGTAGGGTTGTCACGATACTAAAATTTCAAACTCGATTCGATACTGGGGAAAAAAACTCGATACTCGATTTCGATACTATTTAAAAACAACAATTTATTGAACAAGTTTATTCAAAACATAACATTCCTCAATTTATATTGCAAAAATTAAATGTTAAGAATTAAGTGTGTTAAGTGCTTAAACCTTTCAAGTATCAGCATTTTTTAAAACGTGCATACAAAAACTGGTGAAAGTTAACACTTTAAATCATGAATTGTCTCACTATATATACACTATTTGCAGAGTGATGTTTTGTTGCTTAAACTCTGTTTAAGGTGCATTTTTGTCATAAGATGTAATGCCATATGTTTTGTTCTGTACTTTTGAACAACTCTGTTGGTCAATAAAGGGAGAAAACGAATTTCTCCACAGTAGGACAACGGTACATCTACCGGTAATCTTAATAAGAACAGATTGGCGCACGGCAGTGACGTCATTAAAAGCTCCGGTTAGATTAGCCGCGGCTAGTCTGTTCACGCCTAGAAATCCCAGACCAGACCCGCTCCAAACGAACAGGGGAATCACGTTAATGATTCCTAACAAAACCGTCCGACATTGAGATGTTTTGGTGCAGATAATGTCTTATTTCGAGGCTGCACCATGGGTGCCCGTCCGCACCCGTTATATGGATATACACTGATGGCGATTCGCCAATGGATCTAAATACCCCGGGGAATCCAAGTAGCACCAAAGTTGTCAGCGTGAGTAAACAAACGTACTGCATGCTAGAAATTAAGTCCGGGTTGCAATAAACGGGAGTTTTCCTTTAAGCATATAAGCGTGAATATACAACTACGTGTCGGACTTGGTATGCTAATTAAGTTGGGCTGTGAAGCGCCTCCCAAATTCGCTGTGGCCATTGTTAACAAAACTTGGATCGGAGACAACTCGCGTGGGAAATTGCAATGTAGCCATGCGGCATCTTCTTCTGTTTGTCTGGGAGGCGGAGGCTGCTTTACGGCATCTGGCTGTCGTGCGTGTCGGTGTACTTGAAGACGGCTGTGTATAATAGTCCATAATATCGATACCACAGGGATGGAATATCTCATTTAGATACCACTTTTAGTATCGATTTATATCTAGGTATTGATTTTTTTGACAACACTACTACTGAGTGTCAAAAAGCATTACGTGGAGTAAAGAACAAAGTGAATCTGAGTGTAACATTTTATGTTCCATCTTTTCTCTTAGAACTACAATTTTTATGTATCATGACCGAAAACACTGGTTAAGCAACAACAGATAGCCTCCAACCAAGACAAGTTAGCTAGTAGCTACACTGGTTCAGTTGTTCCAACTGTGTTCAAAACGCAACAGCCCCACCCATAGCTCCACCTCTTTTCCCATTTTTGGATTGTCTGGTCGTGACGGTCAAAATGGCGGAGGTGGGAACCTCCCATTTGGGCACAAAAACATGAATCGAGCCTATGGACGCAAATTGTCCGGTATATATCTTGATGGTGGCAACCACCGAACTGAAAGTATAATACTGTAGATTAACAGTTTCAAGCTGGCAACTCTAGCTGCCAGTATTTTACTGTAACTTTACAGTAACAGGAAAATTTGTAGAGGAAGCTGGTTCCACAGACTGGGAGCCACTGCTGAAAATGGACGATCACCTCTCCGCACTAATTGTATCCTTGGAGTCGTCAAAGAACAAGCACTCTCAGATCGTAATGCCCTAGGCGGAGCAGGAGGTTGCAATAAAGCCTTCAAGGAAGATGGACCCATACAACGTTTTGTATGTGAGTAAAAGAATCCTAAAATGAACTCTAAAACGAACAGTAAGCCAATGCAATGCAGCAAGGACAGGGGCTATATGATATTGCCTTCTAGTGGCCTGGCAGGACCATTCTACACCCTCTGCAAGCATGATAGAGCCGATCGACTAACACCAGCATACAGAGAGTTGCAGTAGTCTGACAGGTAATGAAGGCTTGGATCAACTTCTCAAAATCTTTTGTAGATAAAAAAAGATTTAACTTTAGACAGCAACCAGAGTTTATAAAACCCGTTTTTAACAACAAAGCTTTTCTGTTTTTTCTAAGTTAAAATGTGAGTCTAAATACACATCCAGGCCTTTCACCGCAGAGTTCCTGAAAGGTTTCTGTGTGCCACGTTCTAGATTGGCACCACTGCAGCAGAAACTGGGGCCAAAAACTAGGACCTCTGTCTAGTCCTTGTTTAGTCACAGGACATTACATGGCAACCAGGATTTTACATTGTTTAAAACCAGCAATGGCATGATGGAAGAGGAATTGTTCCTCACCTGAAAATAAATTTGTGTGTCATCAGCATAGCAGTGAAATGGGATGTTATTTTTCCGGAAAATCAGTCCAAGCTGCATCATATAGAGCAGGGGTATTAGGGGTATCCTGGAAGGCTGATATCCAGCACGTTTTAGTGGTTTCTTAGCTCCAACACACTTGATTCAGTGGTTGAATCACCTGTGCAGCAGCTCATCAGACTGTGCAGAAGGCTGTTAATTACCGACTGAATCAATGCACTTCACAAAGTAAGCATTCCAATACAGGTCAGTTCATTAAGCCAATCAGTAAAGATGTTCCTGTAAAAGGAACCCAGCAGGTTGCATCGAGTCACTGACTAGTGTCAGAGTCTTTCCAACAATCCTCATACTAAGCAAGCATTAAGCGCCAGTGGAGAGGAAAACTCCCTTTTAACAGGAAGAAACCTCCAGAGGATCCTGGTTCAGTATAAGCAGCCACCCGCCATGACTCACTGAGCTGTGGTGGCCTCATGGAGGGGGGCGGCCATCGGCTGGCACACTTGACTGAAATCAGGTGTGTTCAAACACAGGGTTAAAACTAAAACCTGCTGGATACCGGCCCTCCAGGCCCGGATTTGAATACCCTGATATGAGGGAAAATAGCAGGGGACCTAAGATGGATCCCTGAGGGACTCCTCATCTTACAGGAGAGGCAGAGGACGAGAAATGACTTAAATTAACTGACATGCTTCAACCTGACAGATAAGATTTGAACCACTCCAGATCAGTACCTCTGATTCCAACCCACTGGTCAACTTGGAAATTGCGATATTATGATCGATGGTGTCAAATGCAGCAGATAGAACCAGGAGCATAAGGATGACAAAAAATCGGTAGCCATTAAAATGTCATTATAGACCTTTAATAGTGCTGTTCCTGTACTATGATGGGTTTTAAAACCAAATTAAAATACTTTGTGTACACCAAGCCTGTCCAAAATTGCAGGAGGAAGGTTTCTTCAGCAGAAAATGAACTGTAACATGTTTCAGCTGTGTTGGAACAACACCCGACTCCAGGCTGCTGTTTGCTATGAGGAAAACTCTTGTGGCAACAGATGTTAATACCCTCTTCAAAAAACTGGCAGGAAGTACACCAGTGTGGTAGTGTGGCATTTTCATTTTACTCACAATTTTGTCAAGTTGACCTATAGTAACTGGCTCAGAAAGGCAAGACTAGCGGGAGGCAGAAGTGTGAAGTGAAAGCAGTTCTACATTTTGTGGAAGTTGGTCAAACTCTGAGCATCAAACACAAAACAAACAGGAAGTGTTGTCAAAGGGGCTTTCTGCACCAAACGAGCTAATCTTTAGAGCCACAATGTGAGAGCAGGTCAGCCGGTGGCCCTTGAGGCTGAGCAGTAAACATTTCTTTGGAACTCACTTTAGCTTCTCTCAGCTGGAAATTCCACTTTGATCTTCCACATTATTTCTTCTCTCAGCAGCGCAGAGTTTTCTCAGGCTCCACCTCTTTTTCTATACAAACGTGTCTCCTCTGGGACTTTCCACCAGCAGCCCAACGTGCACACACACACACATGCACTTGCATGTGCGTACACTTGGAAAACAACAAGGACAACAGGTGGTAGAAGAGAAACATCAACACTCTGGTGGATTAATCTTCCTCTTTCTCACAGACTGAAGCGGAGAACGGTTGCTCTGCTGCAACAGCTCTGGTCTCAACTCATTTATACTGCTGACTAGATCAGTGGTGGCTCATCCATAGGGGGCGATAGGGCGCCACCCCACCAGTCTCAGATGAAGAAGAAGAACATAGGAATTAAAAAATATAAATACATATTAAAAAATAAACCATGAAAATAAACTAAAATAAAAAATGTTATTTACACGTAACACTATCGAATTGTGTTGTGACGTATTTCCTGTTACTTTTGGGCGCAGCAATCACTACCACAGTCACATGCTAACTGGTGCATGTGCGCTGGACGCCCCCTCCAATACAAAGAATAGGAGAGCCTTTGGGCGCAGGTTTACGGCGCCTGTGACGACACACGCAAAAGACCGGCAGTGCAGCACAAGCTCAGGTCAGGACAAAACCAGAAATTCTATACAGTTCACCATCCTGTGCTGTTGTAGAGCAGCTGAGTACACTTCGTGGAGTTTTTTATTATGAAGAACCAGAAAATGATGGAATGTGGTGTCAGAGACTTTTGAACACTCTCCTGCATGTGTAAAGGTGGATTATTTTTACTATAACATGGATTATTACAACCTTAAACCAGCAAATGTAAGACTGAGTTCATGCTTTTAACTCCATGAAATTTGCTTTGTTTGTTTTTTATGCTAAATTTGCTAATATTGGTGAATATTAAGCATGCTTTTGGAACAGTTTTGCTTTCACTGGTCTGTTGGTGTGACGCAAACGAATGGTGACTTAGCATTACCTGGTGGTGATACGTAGATAGCGCATCAGAGTCCTCACAACTGCAAATTTCAGACTTAATTATTAGAATTATGAGCGATGAGGCTATTTTTATTACATTCATAACATGAACACTTTTCTAATCCGTGTTTCTCCCGAAAACTTTTTGTTTTTGACTAGAAAAATTATGAAATAATGATAAAATATTTACAATTTTGACATGTTTTATTTAAACACATTAGAGACTTATGTTAAGTGAGTTTTTTTTTCTTTTTCTTTTCTGCCTGCTTGAATTTTGCTGTTGGTTAAAAAAAAACAAGAATGTGAGTTGAAATAACACATTTTTAAAAGATTTTTTTCCCTAATAAACTATCACTTTTTTAATTTATCTGCCCATAAACCATCATTTTGTAAGGAAGAAAATGGATAAGAACGATGTTAATAGTGCATATTTATTTAATAAACCTCGTTATTCATATGCACCTTCCCACAACAGGTCATGCACATCTGGGCTGGCATGCTGTTTTCAGCACACCACTTGTTAAAATGCGCCCCATCCAAAAAGACTTTCACCAGCCGCCACTTAAGACTATTTTGAAGAAAAAAAAACTCAAAGGAAGTGCAGAAACAGGACTACTGACTTCTGTTGAACACACGAACACATGCACGTGTACAAACCCACAACACCATCAAGAAGTGAAACCGTGACTGAGGTTTCTCACCTCTGTTCCTCTGAGGTCTCTAGGAACGTAGATGTCCTCTGTCATCTGAACCGTCAGGCCGAAGTCCACCAGCACCGCCTTGTCTGACATCAGGACGATGTTACTGGCTGAGAGTAAAGAGAACACTCAGACGTAGAGACGCGCAGACGTTCGACAGTACTTAGGGCCTTTACTTGGCTCTGCAGGCAGCTTTGTTCAGTTCGTTTGCACGTGTGTTGAGTTTAACTGGAGGTGATGTAAGGTACGTCACATGATGCATCAGGAAGTTAAACGATAAGCTGTGGGGTGTGTGTGTGCGTGTGTGCGCGTGCTGAAGCTCTGCTATCAAAGCCAGTTGGAATTTCCAGACAACCAGGCCTCAGTGCTCAGAAGCAGACAGGCCCGTGAGAGGAATCTCATGTTGTTGTTTACAGAACGGTTTTTGTGTGGGACCGAAACAAACATGCCAACTATTCCTCCCGTAACACACCCTGTGTGATGGATTTATGTATTTCCGCTAGCAAGAACTCAACTATGACTTGACTTTGAAGTCTAAGGACAACATGCTGCTGGGCTGTTTGCACATCAACAGTTCAACAGGAGACATGTCTTCCCCCCCTTCTCTTACGTTTGATGTCGTGATGGATGACGTTGTGGGAGTGCAGATACTCCAGGCCCCGCAGGACTTGCTTGGCCACCCAGATGATCTCAAACTCTCTCATGGGTCCACAGCTGTCCACCTTCTCCAACACCGATCCCCCTTCACCTGCTTCCATGAACAGGTGGACGTTGTGGTCCCAGAACATGGCACCATAAAGCTCTGCAATGTTCTCGTGGCGGAAGCGGGCCTGGAACTCCACGTCGGCTGCTTTAAAGTTTTCTATTGGAATCTGTCAGGAGGAGATTTAGGAGGTAATGAACCCATAAAGCAAGGGGACCTGCACGCTGCACTCAACCCTTTAAATTCTATAAATAAATGTATCCAAATCTATTTGTGGACTATTGTTAACATACCAACTGTTTAGTAATCAGATTTATTGTATTAACGTTAAAGTCCCATTAGTCGTCATCCACGGGTGGAACTTGTTCTATGCATTTAACCAATCCCCTGGGGGCGCTCAGGAACCACACGATGGTTTAATTATTACCCAATTCCATGGACATAAAACAGTAATACAGGATAAAACGGGCCTTTGCGAACGTAGCTCATCCACCAGCAGGCAGCAGATGTGCTTAGGACTGACATGGCAGGTTTCTGATAAACTATCCTGATGCTCCATCTGGAGGCTTTAAAGAGCAAGTCACCCCCTACAAGAAACTTACTTCACTCCCTCTTCATGTTTGAAAAATGCAACAAATGCTGTTGCCTAGCAGACCGAGAGGGCGGAGCCGCTAACAAACACACACACACACACACAGGCTCACAACGGCATTGTGACATCATAAGGACCAGTTTACATCATAGCATACCTCTTAGCCAATAGCGGTGGCAGATTTAAATTCTAATGCGGTGCAGAGTTTTTACCTGACAACGGCACAACGCTGACAGTTTTAGGCAGAAAATTACAATTTTAACTAAGATGCACTAAAGTACAAAACTATTGACTACACGTGTCTGCAGCACGAGTAGACACACATTTATATAGTTTATCAGAAAAAAAAAGTTGATTTGGTGGTGACTTGCTCTTTAAGGCCACGAGTGGTTTGATGTGTATTTGTGATGATTTGAAACCAAAGTCACATGATCACAAATACTTTGTTCTACACAGCGTTTCCTGAGTAGGCGCCTCAGGCCAGCTCATCAGATCTGATGCGCTGTTGGAAGCGCTTTAGGTAGCTAACAAGCTTTTGATTTACCCTTTAGTCACACAGACCTGCAATACCTTCACATTTAACTTTGCAAAAACTAACTTTATAAGGATTTTGCAATATTGACAATTTCTAGCTAAATTTGTGTTTTTTGCAGTTGTCTAAACATTTAACACCACGGTCCCCTGGGTTCAAGGAACCCTCCTCCGGTGTAATAACAATGTGCCTGTCAGTGAGCTAGGAAACTTCCCTGTTTGATCTTCCATGAAGTACACACACACACACACACACACACACACACACACACACACACACACACACACACACACACACACACACACACACACACACACACACACACACACACACACACACACATTGTTGAGAAAAATAAGTGATTTGTGAATACATGTACAGAAATCTAAAGAGCAGCTGCAGGAAGGTTTTATTTCTGTTCTTGCGTGAGAGNAGAATAGGAGAGCCTTTGGGCGCAGGTTTACGGCGCCTGTGACGACACACGCAAAAGACCGGCAGTGCAGCACAAGCTCAGGTCAGGACAAAACCAGAAATTCTATACAGTTCACCATCCTGTGCTGTTGTAGAGCAGCTGAGTACACTTCGTGGAGTTTTTTATTATGAAGAACCAGAAAATGATGGAATGTGGTGTCAGAGACTTTTGAACACTCTCCTGCATGTGTAAAGGTGGATTATTTTTACTATAACATGGATTATTACAACCTTAAACCAGCAAATGTAAGACTGAGTTCATGCTTTTAACTCCATGAAATTTGCTTTGTTTGTTTTTTATGCTAAATTTGCTAATATTGGTGAATATTAAGCATGCTTTTGGAACAGTTTTGCTTTCACTGGTCTGTTGGTGTGACGCAAACGAATGGTGACTTAGCATTACCTGGTGGTGATACGTAGATAGCGCATCAGAGTCCTCACAACTGCAAATTTCAGACTTAATTATTAGAATTATGAGCGATGAGGCTATTTTTATTACATTCATAACATGAACACTTTTCTAATCCGTGTTTCTCCCGAAAACTTTTTGTTTTTGACTAGAAAAATTATGAAATAATGA
>SSNQ01034581.1:0-19005 GCA_006942095.1 Nothobranchius kuhntae | reverse complement strand
GTTTTCATTAGTTGTCACTTATGAATATCAAATTTAAATGTAATGAACATCGGAAATACATTGGTCTGTGTGCATTGCATGAATATAATGTACAAGTTTCACGTTTTGAATGGAATTACTGAAATATTTTCAACCTTTTGATGATATTCTAATTTACTGGCCAGCACTTGTATGTTAAGTGAGTTTTTTTTTCTTTTTCTTTTCTGCCTGCTTGAATTTTGCTGTTGGTTTAAAAAAAAAACAAGAATGTGAGTTGAAATAACACATTTTTAAAAGATTTTTTTCCCTAATAAACTATCACTTTTTTAATTTATCTACCCATAAACCATCATTTTGTA
The DNA here is from genome assembly GCA_006942095.1 of Nothobranchius kuhntae. Lineage (NCBI taxonomy): Eukaryota > Metazoa > Chordata > Actinopteri > Cyprinodontiformes > Nothobranchiidae > Nothobranchius > Nothobranchius kuhntae. The sequence goes on along the minus strand of SSNQ01034581.1, from coordinate 18,667 downwards.
AGGAAGAAAATGGATAAGAACGATGTTAATAGTGCATATTTATTTAATAAACCTCGTTATTCGTATGCACCTTCCCACAACAGGTCATGCACATCTGGGCTGGCATGCTGTTTTCAGCACACCATTTGTTAAAATGCGCCCCATCCAAAAAGACTTTCACCAGCCGCCACTTAAGACTATTTCGAAAAAAAAATAACTCAAAGGAAGTGCAGAAACAGGACTACTGACTTCTGTTGAACACACGAACACATGCACGTGTACAAACCCACAACACCATCAAGAAGTGAAACCGTGACTGGGGTTTCTCACCTCTGTTCCTCTGAGGTCTCTAGGAACGTAGATGTCCTCTGTCATCTGAACCGTCAGGCCGAAGTCCACCAGCACCGCCTTGTCTGACATCAGGACGATGTTACTGGCTGAGAGTAAAGAGAACACTCAGACGTAGAGACGAGCAGACGTTCGACAGTACTTAGGGCCTTTACTTGGCTCTGCAGGCAGCTTTGTTCAGTTCGTTTGCACGTGTGTTGAGTTTAACTGGAGGTGATGTCACATGATGCATCAGGAAGTTAAACGATAAGCTGTGGGGTGTGTGTGTGCGTGTGTGCGTGTGCTGAAGCTCTGCTATCAAAGCCAGTTGGAATTTCCAGACAACCAGGCCTCAGTGCTCAGAAGCAGACAGGCCCGTGAGAGGAATCTCATGTTGTTGTTTACAGAACGGTTTTTGTGTGGGACCGAAACAAACATGCCAACTATTCCTCCCGTAACACACCCTGTGTGATGGATTTATGCATTTCCTGCTAGCAAGAACTCAACTATGACTTGACTTTGAAGTCTAAGGACAACATGCTGCTGGGCTGTTTGCACATCAACAGTTCAACAGGAGACATGTCTTCCCTCCCTTCTCTTACGTTTGATGTCGTGATGGATGACGTTGTGGGAGTGCAGATACTCCAGGCCCCGCAGGACTTGCTTGGCCACCCAGATGATCTCAAACTCTCTCATGGGTCCGCAGCTGTCCACCTTCTCCAGCACCGATCCCCCTTCACCTGCTTCCATGAACAGGTGGACGTTGTGGTCCCAGAACATGGCACCATAAAGCTCTGCAATGTTCTCGTGGCGGAAGCGGGCCTGGAACTCCACGTCGGCTGCTTTAAAGTTTTCTATTGGAATCTGTCAGGAGGAGATTTAGGAGGTAATGAACCCATAAAGCAAGGGGACCTGCACGCTGCACTCAACCCTTTAAATTCTATAAATAAATGTAGTTTTTTAATCCAAATCTATTTGTGGACTATTGTTAACATACCAACTGTTTAGTAATCAGTTTTATTGTATTAACGTTAAAGTCCCATTAGTCGTCATCCACGGGTGGAACTTGTTCTATGCATTTAACCAATCCCCTGGGGCGCTCAGGAACCACACGGTGGTTTAATTATTACCCAATTCCATGGACATAAAACAGTAATACAGGATAAAACGGGCCTTTGCGAACGTAGCTCATCCACCAGCAGGCAGCAGATGTGCTTAGGACTGACATGGCAGGTTTCTGATAAACTATCCTGATGCTCCATCTGGAGGCTTTAAAGAGCAAGTCACCCCCTACAAGAAACTTACTTCACTCCCTCTTCATGTTTGAAAAATGCAACAAATGCTGTTGCCTAGCAGACCGAGAGGGCGGAGCCGCTAACAAACACACACACACACACACACACACACACACACACACACACACACACACACACACACACACACACACACACACATTGTTGAGAAAAATAAGTGATTTGTGAATACATGTACAGAAATCTAAAGAGCAGCTGCAGGAAGGTTTTATTTCTGTTCTTGCGTGAGAGGAACACGTCCTTTTAAGGGCACTCGGTCCTGTTCCTCTAGTGAATGTGACTCACAGCATCCGCACAAACCTGGAAGTAGCTGTGTCAATAAAAAGCTGCTTCTGGCGGCATAGAGAAATTCACGATGGACTGAATTCCAGTCAGACTCACCAGTTTACAGGCCATCCTCTTCCTGGTCATGGTGTCCTGGGCCAGGTGGACTTTCCCAAAGGAACCCTTGGGAACAAGGCCAGAGCCAGGATTCTTGTAGGTCAATTTCCAAGGAAACAAAAGCACATCCATGCTGACCTGATAGCGACCTTTTCTAATCGCCATATCTTTCTGAAATGGAAAAAAGAAAGCTTGGAAAGTAAAAAAAGCTCATGAAAATGGTTTTTATGCAGGCAAATTGAAAACTAGGCACACCTTGCTCAGGAGGACTCCCATCTCCTTACTGAGGTGCTGCAGGGCTGATGTCTGCATGTTAGACAGGAAGTTCACAAAAGACAGGAGGTCTGTCACTGTCCCATACTGAACACCCCCAATTTCATTAGCATAGTCCTTCTGCTCATCCACCAAACCTGCCTCCTCCCTCTCGCCCATCTCCTCCTGGCTGGCCTCCTCTAGCTGATGGAGCATCTCTGCTGCGTTGATAATGTCCTCTACATTCATGTGAGCCAGCAGCAGTTCTAGTCCACTTTCATATCTGTAATCCATCTTTATGCTCAGCTTCTGCTACTCCGCCTGAATTCCTGCATCAGGAGGTGACGTTTTGGGCAAATCACCAAACTCCTGGTCAGAAAGGAGAGAGAACAAGAACTTAGCTCGGCTCCAGCTTCAACACAACTGTCTGAACCCTGAAGCTGAAAAGGGCCTCCGAGAGCACTTCTCTATCCACATCAGGACAGTCTGGTCAAGCTGGGAAATTCCAGAAACCCGTGGAGGACTCAGCTTGTAAAACCCCCCAAACAAAACAAAACAGAAAACTTTACGGTTTAGATCAGCATTTAGTGCCTTCTAATAAAGAAATGTAAAATGTTTACATTAATTCTCCTTTCATTAATGCACTTTATATTATCTAATTGCATTAGACTGAATTACCTGCTAAAATGTTGTATTTATAAGTAAACATACGCAGCATATATGTATCTGTACACACACAGGCAAATAAAAGGTTATTTTAAGCGAATAAACCATCACGAGCCGGTTATTTAGGGTCAGTCGTGAATAAAAACACTTGCCTTGAGTGTTCTCTGCGGTCTCCGGAGTCGCATCTCTCCTCCAGACTCTGAGCCCTTCTGCCGTCAGAGGCGACTGTCGACTTGACTCTGAAGGAAGTAAATACCGGAAGTTAGAGTCCAAACACACGTAGGTATTTTTCTTTTTCTTCTATTTTTTATTTTGACTTTAAAAATAGGATGGATTTTTTTCTTCTAAACATTTGTGTTTTCTTTTAAAATGGTTACAATAAATTGTTTCAATGTTCAATTAATGTTTTTATCCTTTTATAAATTTGACAAACCTAAAATAAGAATAATTTAGGCGATTGAGACCTTTTGGTGCCTCTTGCTTGCCGTATTTTGGTGCCTCTTGCTTGCCGTAGCTCAGAGTTTGCGCATGCGTAGTCTGGCTTTTACTTGAACAACTATGGCGTCTTCCATAGCCGTTTCTCGGTTACATTTGAGGGGAAGGACCTGCTTGTTAAATTGTTTACAGAAGGTGGACACGTTTCTCCACAGGGGTGTTGGAACAGACGCTGCTGTCGCCCAAGCGCAGACAACTGAGAGAGACGGAAGTGGTTCGTACAAAGAATTAAATAACTTTACAGGGACAACCGTTGCAAACCTCTTTAAGAAATCATGAGTTTTTGTTTCCTTGGCTCCAGTTTGCAGAGTTGATTGGATTTCTAAAGTATTGTATGTTTGTAAAATATCATCTAGGTTCAGGTAACTTTCGGCATTGTGTTTGCCCAAGACAGCCCAGGCAAACCTTAAGGAATGAAAAATAATGTGCGTTTCTGTCAGTGTGCCCCGGGGCAGCTGCGTCCACAGCTCGTCACCATGTGACTGGATGAATGGTTTACAGTGGTGTAAAGCACTTTGGAGTCCGCTGACGCACATAGGCGCTCATTAAGTCAATTCATATTTGGTTTTCTTGATGCGAATGTTTGGATTTTTCTGATAGACTTAAGCTAAGGTTTGTGTTTGCACACTGATGTCTGAGCTTTTCCCTGGTTACATACCGTACGTGCTTCGTTTTCTGATTATTGAAAATAATCAGTGCATTCATTTGAATGTGTTCAAAACAGACTTGCTTGGACTAGTGTCCTATCTGGGTTAGTCTGACCTTCATACCTACTGTCAGCAATATTAGGGAATATTGGTAAATCAGTAAATTAACAAACCTTTATTGGAGTTAAAACCCCCACACAGTTTCTCCTTGTGTCATGATAAATGACCCGCACTTGTATAGCGCCTCTCAGATTAAGGACTCCAAAGCGCTTTACACTACAGTGTATCATTCATCCATTCACACACACATTCACACACCGGTGGTGATGAGCTACGATGTAGCCACAGCTGCCCTGGGACCCACTGACAGAGGCGAGGCTGCCGAGCACAGGCGCCACCGGTCCCTCTGACCATCACCAGCAGGCAAGGTGGGTTAAGTGTCTTGCCCAAGGACACAACAGCAGAATTCTCTGTCCGGAGCCGGGATCGAGCCTGCAACCTTCCGATTACTGGACAACCCGCTCAACCTGTTGAGCTACTGCTGCCCCAGTCATAACTCTCTGTTAAACATCAGAAATGCTTGCCCATGTTTCGAGGCATGATGAAAGGGACTTCCTTTAGCATTCCAGGGATCAGAAGGTGCTGACGTATTGAACATCCACTACACCATCCATGGGATGGTCTCATGATGAGCCGGATCGAGGGCAGTAAGCGTCAACAACTAATTTGTGGTGTATTTAGTAGGGATGTAAGAAAATATCGATATGACTATATGGTGATATTTTGTCCAGTGATATGCAATCAATATTCGAAAGCCGTGTATCAAACTTTTGGAATAATTTCACATGCAAACATTTGTGTATTTTCTTTTCTTTTGGTGCAGTTGAAATGCTGACTGCTAGTTAGCAGCAGTGTGCAGTGGGATTTGTTTCCACCATTCAAATGTAAATTGTAAGGATGCACCGATATCACTTTTTTCCAGACCGATACTTGGATCTGAGTATTTGCTGGTACCGATTTCAGATACCGATTCTTCTACCACACAAAAATGCAATGAATCGGAATACAGGTTTTATTTTGTTCTCTGCTTTCAACAGGACAAGACTGTGACGCTGATAAAAATAAAATACATTAATAGAAATGATCGCAAAAATAAAATATTAGATGAACAGAAATGACAAGTTACAGTGAAGCCACTTTCAGGCAACTGCATTGGTATCAGTTAACATTTACCGATTCTGGTACACTGGTATCTGTATCTGCCCCATGCCAGTGCATCCCTATTAAATCCCTCTATTATGGTTCAGAGACCTCATGGTAAACATGTTACGTATCCGTTTGAACTGTTTATTGAATTTTCTACATTCAGTTCAGTCAAAGAAATTGCTAATATCGTCTCTCCTGTATCGTGATACGTATCGTATCGCCATAACTTCACTAACGCACATCCCTAGTATTTAGTAACCTTGGTCAGTATTTATAAATTTGGCTCATTAAGCCCAGATATCATGAAGTAAACCGTCTGCCAAAGCGTCCACTATCTGTACTGAATGATTAGAGGTTACTCCGTAATCACAGGTCCAGTAATCTAAATGTGCTTTAAAGTGTTTTGTTAAGGGAAAACTACAAATGTGGATTTCACTCCCCTGCCTTGTCATCAGAGGCAAAGGATGGACGCCGGTCCCTGCTTGCTGTCCAGGATGAGAGACGAGAACAGGCAGAGAAATCCGTCCTCATCAGCTGCCAGTCCAGACCCAGCGAGAAGAAATTCCTCAAGTACTTATCACGACACGGAGACGTCAACAAGTACTTCTTTTATGAAAGTTATGTGAGTGAACGATTTGTTGCTTGTAACGTGTTCACGGTGTGTGTGTGTGTATGTGTGTGTAGGTGTGTGGGTGTGTGTGTGTATGTGTGTGTGTGTGTGTGTTTGTGTGCGTGTGTGTGTGCGTGTGTGTGTGCGTGTGGTATAATGTTTGACTGCTCTGCTGGGGTGTTTCTGTTGTTGCTGCTTGTGTGTGTGTGCGTGTGCGTGTGTGTGTGTGTGTGTGGTATAACATGTTTGACTGCTCTGCTGGGGTGTTTCTGTTGTTGCTGCAGGGCGTGTGTGTGTGTGTGTGTGTGTGTGTGTGGTATAACATGTTTGACTGCTCTGCTGGGGTGTTTCTGTTGTTGCTGCAGGGCGTGTATGCTGTCGTGGAGTTTGCCAGCCGGGACGGTGTTGCCTCTTTGATTGAGGCTGCTACAATCCCAAGTGTCAGCCATGAATCCACGGTGCCTTTCAAGTCCAGGCTGCTGTCTCTCAGATCTGTGGACTCGCTGAACCACCAGTCCGGCCTTCCGTGCCAACCTCAAACCAGCGTTTCCATCAGTGAACTCGTCCACAGGCTGTCTAGCGAGGATAGCGTAAGCGTTTGTGCTGTTTCATAGCAGGCAGCCTGTTCTCAACTTATGAGTGTGCTCTGATGGCACTGGTCCTGAGTCATGCTTCTCCTTCACGTCTCCTCCCAGGTGGAGCAGCAGATAACCTCCCTGACAGAGGCCTTCCAGCTCACAGAGGAGAACAGCAGGCTGCGTTTCCTTGTCTGCTCTCTTCTCAAGGACATTGCGGCAGCTTATTTCCCAGAATGCACCATCAGACCATTCGGCTCATCGGTGAATGGCTTTGGGAAGCTTGGCTGTGACCTGGACATGTTCCTGGATCTGGACAGCATCAGTGGGTGGAATGTAAAACAGGTAATGATGCGTGAGTCTGTATCTGTAAGACACTGAACTGAAGCTTTCTTTGATTCCATTCAGGAATTGTTTGAGTGCCTGGCATGGGAAACACGAGCCCTGACGTGTAAATCGTCAGATCTCGTGTGTTTGACAGGATTCTGTCACCGCGGGCCTTTCATGAAGTGTGTCTGGATCATTAAACGTGTCAGACCGGTGTGTTTGCAGCCTAAAGCGGGACTGTTGCTGGAGTACCAGATGAAGCGGGCCAACTCGGAGCGCGCTGTCACCCAGAGCATCCTTTCTGTTATTGGGGAATGTGTGGACCAGTTTGGACCTGGCTGTGTCGGTGTGCAGAGGATCCTCAACGCTCGGTGCCCGCTGGTTCGGTTCTCCCACCAACCCTCGGGTTTCCAGTGTGACCTCACAGCCAACAACAGGTGCGCCCCTGCACTTACACACTCGCTGTGTACATTTTGTCAAGGCTATTTCAGCTTGCCCTTTGTGCTGCAACGTATTGGGACATAAAGTTTGGTTTCACTCGCACAAAGGGCCAAATACTGAAATGCCAGCTCTGCCGGTGACGGGCACGGTCAGAACACCCATCATCAGTTTTCATTTAAATTGTATACGTGTGATCCGGGGCAAAGCCGATTAGAAAACAGCCCTTTTAGCCCCGTCGACTTGCATTCTTCTTCTTTTTTTTTGTTTTTCTGGGGACCCACAAGCCGACCGGAAAGAGAGGAGACTTATGGGCCATTCCCATCTGTACCGGGTCGGCCCGGGCCGGGTAGCCCCAGTCGGCCCCAGCCTGGCCCGGTTGATTCCACACATCCTTGCCTTAAGCCCATGTGGGCTGATTCTACCCACCAATCAGAGGCTTGCTCTAATGGAAGGTGTGAATTTGCTGTCAGTAGTGGGCGTGTTGGCCCTGGTCGGCCTGAAGCAGACCCCCTCGAGAAGAGGGCTGAGAATGAGCCTTGGTTGGCCCGGAAAAATACCAGGCCACCCAGATATGTAAACATCCTACGCTACCCGGCCCGGGCCGACCCGGTACAGATGGGAATGGCCCAATAGGCTTTCTATGTCTGACCAGGGAATGCCTTGTGGTTCCCCCGGAGGAGCTGGGGAGGCTGGAGAGAGGGAGGTGGGGGCCTCTCTGCTTGGGCTACTGTCTAGTGATGTGTCGGTCGCGAATGAACCGGCTCTAAGAGCCGGCTCTTTGAAGTGAACGACGGGAGCCGTCCCCCCCGCCTTGGTGAAAGCCACAGGATTGGTCAACATGTGTAACTGCGTGTCTAGACTGTCCACGCACAGAGCAGTAGGGGCGGGGAAGAGGGAGGATCAGACTCAGACACACAGCAGGGCACATGCGGGCGGAGGGAGACGAGAGGGAATGAGGAGGAGGTAAAAGGAGAGCGAGAGGGAGGAGAGTGCGACGAAGACGGTGAGAAAATGAGCGCCAGCAGTCGGAAAGTGGAGATTTCTTTAAGTGTTCAGTTATTAAATCCATAGCAATGATAAATATTTGATATATTGCATTTTTTTTACATTAGTAAATTATTGTACACATAGTTTTGCATTATTTTGGTTATAAACGTACTCTACGCAACAGAAAATCTGAGGAGCCACTTGGGAGCCGAAAGAGCCGGCTCTGTAAAAAGAGCTGGAATTCCCATCACTACTACTGTCACCACGACCTGACCCCGGATAGGCGGGCGGAGGTGGATGGGTGGGTGGGCTGTGCCGACCCAGATGTGAAAGCCCTGTTAGCCACATCTAACCTTCAGCTCCTCCTGTAGAGCTTCCCAGCTCCTGGCTGAGGTCAAGCCTCCAGCAGACACTTTAAAACACAACAACGTAGCATTTTAATGTTTGAATGTAGGCCTAAAATCTGTTGTGTAGCATGTTCATATACACATTTGTAGCCGTGAGCATTAACGGTGATCTGTGTCTTCTCCACAGGGTGGCCATGATTAGCACAGAGTTGCTCTATCTTTATGGCGAGCTGGACCCGCGGGTACGCCACCTGGTCTTTACCATCCGCTGCTGGGCTCGGGCTCATGGCATCACCAGCAGCATACCAGGAGCCTGGATCAGCAACTTCTCCCTCACTGTCATGGTGCTGTTCTTCCTGCAGAAGAGAAATCCTCCTATAATTCCCACACTGAACCACCTCAGAGACCTTGCAGGTACTACGGAGCTCTTTAACTGTGGCTCATTACCTGGTGATGTGCGGGTTGCCATTACCTGTGCCTTCAGGAGACCGGGCAGGTCGTACACCTGACTGGTCACCAGTTCCCCACAGGGCTGACACTGTTGGTGGGCCTATGCCCAATCATAGAGGGGAAGTGAGCCTTTTCTCTCTTCCACATGAAAACAGCAGGATTTACAGGAATCGCGTTAAAGCCGTAAACCGCTACTGGAATTGTTGGAATGTGAGATTTTGGTCCTTGTTTTTCTTTATTTGCCTCCATTCTGAAGTCTGATCGACTCCTTAAAACAGCGTCTGCAGGTCCCTCCCCCTCCCCCACCCCACCCCCTCTTCTGTCACCTTGGCTGTCTGATGAGTAATCTGCCCCCCCCCCCACCTCTTTTTCTCCCCTGCAATCGTTTTATCACAGACTCCATCACACAGAGTGCTTACAAGACAATAAACAATGAAAAAGCCATCGCTCTAGAAAGGTTGTTGACCCCACCCCCCACCCCCTACCCCCACCCCCGCGCGCACGCTCCCTCTTCTATATTTAGTTTCGTCTCACTGAACCCTCAGACATCCGTCTGTGACTTGTTTATGACCATCATAGCTGCGTAAAGCCAGTGGTTTCACCTCGTATCTTCTCGTCCCACAAGGTCCTGCAGACAACAGCGTGATTGAGGGGCACGACTGCACGTTTGTCAGAGACTTCAGCAAGATTCACCTTCAGAGAAACTCCGAGACTCTGGGTAAGAAGGGCCGCAGATCTTTAGTTAGAGAAATAGTTTCTACCTGTAACCTCTCTGAGCTCAACAAAGTACAACACAGACCTCTTCATGCATGCAAACACACCTGTAAACCCATGTAAAGCCTAACATTGGTAGAGCCTAGGCCGGGCAATAAATAGAAAATGCATCGTTATCGAAATTTCTGACTCTTGTCGATCATTTTTCCCATCTTAATAAATTTGATAATAAAAAAATGAAAATGGGTGAATGTTTGCCCCTTTAGGAAGCTGTATTACGCTGAGTCGCATAAAAATGTGACTCAGTGTAATACATGTGAGACAGCCCCATCTAGTGGACAGCTTTTGTTTCTGCACTTACCTGTAGTTATCGTCCGTTTATCGTTATCGAGGTGAAATCCTCAAAATATGGTGGTATTAGCTTTAGGCCATGTTGCCCAGCCCTACTAGAGCAGATGATAAATGGACTAATGTTATTTTGGACCTGTGTTTCAGAGACTCTCCTGTGTGAGTTCTTTGTGTTCTATGCCACCTTCCCGTTCAGCAGGATGTCCATAAACATCAGAAAGGTACGTCTAGTTATTTATCATATCGTTTTATTCAGGGATGCACCGAAATGAAAATGCTTGGCCAAAGCCGAAAACGAGGAAACCAAGGCTGAAAGAATAGGTTGGTGAAGTGAAGAGAAAAATTCTCAGTAGCAGAAAACTCACATTTCTGAACTTGATGTAGGTGCTGAAGGATTTCACGTCTATTCCAAAGGGCCAGAAAGGCTCGTTAACTCAAGTCATAAAATATATCGATACCAAAGTCATGAACTGAAGGAGCTGAACGTGTTGATATACAATAATAATGATAAATGGAAGGCCTGCTGAGTACTGTAAAATTAACCCTAAGGAGAGTAGATAATAGTGTGTGTGTGTGTGTGTTGTCAAATGATTAAACATTTAAATCTATTTAATCGCAGGTAGCGCTGCACGATATTAGGAAAACCTAAAAAAAGAAAAATATGCGATAACGGAGATTAATATTGCGATGAAAGATATTAATTGCGATAAATAAAAACTCAGGAACAAAAATAATCAAAAACATTTCTAAATGACAAACATCATAAAAATGAGAAAAGCAAAAGATGTGAGGAAAGGGGAAAAGAAAATGAACAAGAGAAGGTCATCAGTGGATCCCAGGAAAAGCAGGAAAAGCAGAACAAAGCTAACTCAGGTGTTTGCTAACCATTAACATTAAGTGCCGTCCGCCTCGGGGGCGGGCATCTGACCCATGAGAACCCACCCGATTGGCCAAATGGATGAAGAGCTCTGTTTGGTTTGTTAAAACAACATCCTGCTTCCGTTTCAGTGGCAGAAAGCATCACAGTATGTGTAGCAAACATTAGAGCTGCGATATTTATCTGTTCTTTGCTACATGCGTATTGCGCATGCTGATATTGCGATAACGATATATTTGCGATATATTGAGCAGCCTGGGTCACAGGGTGAATTAATTATCATTTATTTACATTCCTAAAAATTGCAGAAAAATTCAGATTTTCTGGTGTAAATAAAGGACAAAAAACGTGAAACATTTTATATTTATTTTACAAAAATATAGTTTATTGACACTGAACCCGTCAGTTCAGTTATATCACATGAAAAATAAATGTGTGCTTTTTGGGCATAGCGAATACTGAAATGCATTTTATTTCTCTTTGATCAAACTAAAACACGACTTAATTTAACATTTTAGGAACTTTCGCTCTTTTTTTAAAGGAAATACGAGATGTGCGTTGAACCTTTCTTTACACTATCCAGTATGCAACCACGGCCCTTACAACCTATTCACCTTTCAGCCAGTTGCTGGGACAAACTAGATGATTTACATGTTCTGATTTCTAAGATGAGCGTGTTCTGAACCATATGGCCCGCGACCGAGAACAGAAGCTCGTATGGAACCGTAGACGCAGGAGTTGCTAGATATTTGCGGGCAAGCAGGGTCAGCTCTTCATGGGCTCCTGAATGACTGGCCCACCACTTCAGGGGGCAGTCCTCCACACTTATGCTCGGCTCAGCTCTGTACCTGCATGTCTGTGTCAGGCTGCACCTCTTCATCTGACTGAATCTGAGCCCATCTGCAGAAGGCTAATTTTCTTCCTGGGTGGACCGTCTTTAGAGTTCTGGAGAGACCTGTTCATTCAGCATTATTTCAAGTGTGGTCCAGACCTCTTCTCATTCACTCCTTTGCACACTCTTCAAGTCTTAGAAATGTGGATCCAGTGCTGTGGCAAGCTTGAGCCATTGCATTGTTCATCTGGCCTTGGCGGGAGGCGAGGTCTTCCATGAAGGTCTTCTTAAAATTTGCCACATATGCAGGGAGGGTCTTCTTCAGAGACTTTCATCTGTCGAAGCAGGTGGCAGAGGGCACGGAGCACAACTGAGCAGGAAATGTAGGCATCCCCACCCAGAACTCGGTAATATACCTGCAGTAAAACAGGACACACACACACACACACGTTAATAGAACACTGTTTGGTAAGCTGGAATTTGACTTTGAAATTAAACTTTTTTTTTAATAACACAAACTAAGTGTGAATTCCTTGCCTGCAAGGCTGAAGAAGAGTGCTCGGTTACTGCTGTCAGCATCACCAGTTTGTGGCGCGGTTGTTCCAGGGTTGCTTGTATTGCTGCTTGATTGCGAATCAGACGCTCGATCATTTCCAGCGTAGAATTCCACCGTGTGGAGGCGTCTTGGATCAGGAGTTCCTGAGGCTGTCCCAGGGCAGCCTGCTGTGCTTGAAGCCCCGTGGTGTTTGCCGCCCTGTGTCTTAAGTAACCGATGATTTTGTGACAGTTGGCCAATGCATTCACAATCCACCATCACAGATACTCACGTTGATGCTTCTCTGTAGCATGTGAGCGATGCAGGGAATATGCTCATGTGGCAAAAGTTTAGCTGCAGCTGTCATGTCACGAGCACTGCCCGTCCCTATTTTTGTGATTTTTCATGTGCCACTTTTTGAAACTGTTGTGCACATGTCTGTGCAAAGTGGCGTTCTTCTGTCTTAATTACGATTAAAGCAAACGACTTTGGTTCCCATGTTTCGGTGATAAAATGCTCCGTTAACACCAAGATAGTTGTCGATACTCACAGAGGTCCACTGTTCTCTGGTCAAAGCAATACATTGCACACAAAAACAAGTTGCATTAACTATAAGAAATTTATCAACTTGCATTAACGTGTTTTCTTTTTTGACAGATCTAATGCATGTACACACACACACACACACACACACACATATATATATATATGTATATATATATATATATATATATATATATATATATATATATATATATATATATATATATATATATATATATATATATATATATGCATCCTTATTTTTATGTGTGGCATTATTATGTTCTCCCTATGTATATGTGGGCTTTTTGGGGGGTACTCGCATTTCCTCCCACAGACCCAAAACGTGCATAGTATGTAAACTAGAGACCCTGAAGTTATCCTTGGGTATGGGTGGGTGGGTGGTTCTTTGTGTAACGCACTTTAGAGTTCTGACTCAGAAAGGTGCTAAACAAGCGCAGTTCATTTATCATCATCATTTGTTTCTGTGTGTCCCTGACAAACTGGGGACCCGTCCGGGATGTCCACTGCCTTTCACCTGTTCACTCCTGGAGATAGACTCCAGCTCCTGGTGGCAGTACACAGAAAAATAGTTTCAGTAGTTTGATTAAAGAAACGAAAGGCTTTGGTTGTTTTGCACAAATGTTCAGTACGTGTGTGAGGGGTGGGGGACACCCTAGGACACATGTGTCAGACACAACGCCCGCAGGCCACATCTGGCCTGTGGAGTATTTTTATGTCGCCCGCGAGATAAATATCAAAAATATATTAAAACTGACCCGCTGGCCGATTTCACAGCAAAGACTACAACTCCCATATGCTTTGCGGCGTCAGCGCGGATCCGAAGCGCCCCTCCTTTGTGTTTTTTCCAGCGTCTTCTGCAGGCGTCTGCAGCTTTGCCGTCTGGGACAAACTAAACACTCCTCTCACTCAGCGCTGAGTTTACTCAGCTATTTGCCTACGTTGAAGCCCAGAAACGGAGATTTTAGCCGCTCAGTAATGTGTTCACGACTGAAAGAGAAAGTTTTACAACTAACATCCAGACAGAGCTGATATAACTCCAGCGAGCAGCGATACTCTCACACCAGCACGACTCTGTGGCTGCTGTCGTTTTACTTTTCCTCCCCGACACACAACAACGTGGTCAAGCTGCTCAGACATGTTCATCAGCACAAACCTATGTGAGCACCTGTTTTCATCTAATGTTGTCATTATTATGATGAAGATGAACAAAACAACAGGAGTCTCCTCCTCAGCTCAGATCAACCCCATGATGCAGGTATCTGGCTGGAACAGGTGAGCATCACAGTAAACCAGTGGAGCAAACTGAGCTTTAAATATTTAGGTTTTATGCTCTTTTTCTGCTCCAAAACATGAAAGTTAACAGGTGAGATATTGCATTTTCATTTAAGATAAAATGATATTTTTATTTTGTTGTTGGCCCGTGAGAAAATACTTAACCTACAGTAAACAGGAAGTGGAAAGGCTGCAGATAGATGAATAGAATAGAAAATCCCTTTATTGTTCCTCAGTGGGGAAAGCTAGACGTCACAGCAGCGATGACACTTATTACAGGAGAAAAAAGGAGAATAAAAAATAAGAAAAATGAATAAACAAGAAAACATAAATCCTGAATAGATTTATAAAATGCTGATTATACCACAAGTAATGAATACCACTGATGTGTTTTATTTGTAACTTACTTGTTCGTGTGTAATTTGGTTATTCCACATTCAGTGTTAATGCAGAAATATGTTTGTTTCCAAATTAAAAGGTTCAAAATTGCATGTATGTTGATAAAGAAAATGTGCAAATTTGCGTCACTTTTTCAAAAAATATTAAGTTTGGCCCTCGACTCCGTCCCAGAGTTTCATTTCGGCCCCCTGTGAGTTTGAGTTTGACACCCCTGCCCTAGGAGGTGCTAAACTAATACAGGCTGTTTACCAATGTCATTTAAAAATTGCTGAAAAGGTTAAATATAAAAAAATATTTAACATAATTAAAGGGCCAGAATGAGCTGAAAGTTTTGATACACAATTTTCTGAAGAAGCATTGTCCAGTCCTGGTCCGTGAGTTTACTTTTTAAAAAATGATTTAGTTGAAGCATGGTTGAAAAGCAATGTCTGGCTTTCATTGGTGAAATTTCATAGAAATAATTTTCAGATTCGAGGTATTTCAGTGACCATTGTGGGTTTTTCTTTCACTGACCGAAGGGTACCAACAATTTTGTCCACGTCTGTTAATCTAACACCATGACTAGTTGTTTTTCATCACCGTCTGAACAGGTGAGCCTTAGCTGAGTTTCCATGCCCTGGTGTCCCAGTGTGAAGCATTTGAAGCCCTTATTAATGGTGATGGGCCAGAGTGACCTCTGGTTAATGTAAGAGACTAGAATGAAGGTTGACACGGCCGAGGAAGCCTGCAGGTAGGCTGTGGCCATGACCGTGGCCTACAGGCTTTCACTGGTGGTACTAAAGCCATAAATCTATTTTACTGTGTTACAATTCATCCTTTGAGCTCATCCCACCTTTGTAGCAGGCTACAGCAGACCGCGGACCTTCTCTTTGACCTGTCTGATTACAGCTGGTTATGGCCCAAGTACACTTGCTGTTGAAGTGCTAATAAGTCCGAGAGGGTAGCATCACGGGGTGCAGTAACTGGATAACTGTTTTTCATGAACCAACACTATTCCTGTATTTGTCTCCAGGGAAAAGAGCAGAACAAGCCAGAGGTGGCACCACTCCACATCCAGAACCCTTTTGAGACCTCGTTGAATGTCAGCAAGAATGTGAACGCCACCCAGCTCAATCGCTTTGTGGCTTTGTGCCAGGAGAGCTCTTGGTTGATCCAACAAAGTGAACGCAACTCACCCAAAAGTGCTGCCGGAGAAAGCAGTCCCACACCCTGGGGCCTCGCCGCCTTACTTCTCCCTTCACAAGTTGAAGGGATGAAATCTCGTAAGAAAAAACGACGAGAGCCCGTCAGTGAAACAATTAAGAGTTTGTTAGAATCCTTAAAGAACAAAAATCAAGGGAAGAAGAGGTAGGGAGTCTGGAACATCCCGTGGACTGTCTTCTTATACTTTACTGCAAACACCAGTGGCCGTTCTTTATGTCCTTGCTGAAATAGGACTGTAGTTCCTAATGTGGACACACGATGGCAGTAGTGCAGTCTGTGTGGGCCTGTATCTGTACCTAACTGTGGATATCCCAGTTTGAATAAACAATAATGCTGTGGTAGAAACTGCCATGTTCCCAGTATAATGGTCCTTTCTCAAGTGCTGTTTTTCATTTCAGGTTCAGCATGTTATACCTTCATTTGTGGAAAAGTGCAGTATCGTAACATAAAAAATGATGCAATAATAACTTTTCTACTGTAAAATTTTACACATGGTTTATTGTAAATCTGAGACCCGATGCCTGCAGCTCAACAGGACCAGTCTAAATCACACACATATAATACCTGACAGTTTTATTTGTTAAATAAATAAATGTGTCTTTGAAGGTTTTGTTCATTCATTTACAGGTGCTGGTCATAAAGTTGATTTATTTCAGTAATTCCATTCAAAAAGTGAAACATATATATTAGATGTATTCATTACACACAGACGGATATATATCTAATGTTTATTTCTTTTAATTTTGGTTATTTTACTAAAAACTACTGAACATCTTGAACTGAACTGGTCCTTTAGTGACAAGTGAACACTTTTCACTGTCAGGTGAATTTTATTTATTTATTTTTTGGGGGGCCATTTTTCAGGGTCATCTGATATCAAGCAATGTCTTGTATTTGTAGATTTGGTCGGGCTAGCATCTTGAAGAGATGATACCGTGTCCGTGGATGTTACCTGAGCTGAAACATACAAGAAAAAAGAGAAAAAGCACACCACATAATTGCTAATAAATCTGAAGGCTTCTGCGTTTGTCGTCAAATTAGGATTAGGTATCCTAAGAAATTAGAATGCACGCCTGACAATGATGCCGTACACAGCAAATGTAAAAGTGATAATTTTGGGGTTTTAACTGAACCAGTTTGACAAGTTTTAGTGTTCACCTTTATATTTCACTCTATATTTTATTGTTTATGCCTTGTTGGGTTTTTTCAGCACAGTCTCACCTATGTGAATTGAGAGTATTTTCTTCATTTTTTCATACTGTATTAACACACTAAACCTAAAAGTACACAAAAAAAAATCCAAATTAGGGTAGAAAAATATGACATTTATCGCAGTGAAAACCACAAATATTTGGATGATGGAAATTTTTACTGATATCACTCATGGGGAGGGTTGCTACCAGAGGTGGAAAGAGTACTGAAATGTCCTACTTAAGTATGAGTAGCAATACTTTGATAGTTTTTTACTCGAATACAAGTAAAAGTACTTGCCTAAATTTTTACTCAAGTAAAAGTAAAACATATCGTAAATAAAATGTGCTCAAAGTAAAAGTTAGTTACATTTTTGTCAGCGTAAGGATGGCTACATCTAAAGCTGGGCGGACACTGCGACTTTTTCACTCGTAGCACTCAGCTTCAGCTCAAACTGTACGACTTCATCGCAGGGCAGATCTCACGAGCCATGAGCTCACACTGCTCGTCTGGTAGCAACATGTCGGACCTAAAAATATGCTAAAAACTGCAGTTTTTACACAACACGTCATTTAGGGCTGGGGCTGTGTCTCAATTCAGGGTCTGCATCCTTGGTCGGCCGGATTCGTCGGCCGGTTACGTCACAGCGCCGCGACTAGGCATGTCCCAATTCGAAGACTCCTTCAAATGCGGTCGACGAATGCGGCCTTCTTTTTGCCTGAATGAAGGATGGGTCCGGTGTATCCTTCAATAGGTAGCATTTCCCAAGATGCCTTGCGGGCTGGCCAGCAGAAAAACTTTTAACAACAATGGCGGACAGTGAAGCGGGAGCTGTTGGAGAGGATTGCGCATATAAATGTCAGTATAAACTTAAATTGTTAGGTTAAGGGCTTTTTGTGATACATGAACGTTATTTTAGTTAGAAATGTTACAGTAAAAGTGCTTGTATTGCGGTCTCGGCTCGTATGTTCGGCCGCTCGGTGTCGTACTTCTCCCGCTACGTTTCCCCCTGATTTTAATAGAAGTTTGTATTTTAGGGACAAAAGAGAAAACCAGACTTTATTAAGCTTAGGGCGAAGATGGACCACATGTTCACTGGAGCAAAGTATTCGGCGGCTGTGGCATGGATCTCATATTTTAAAAACTGGTTTCAGTTTATTTTTTTCTGCGAAACCATGAAAGGAATAACCCGTTGTCCTCTTTTCTCTCTCTTTTCTCTTCCTGTTTTTTTTCTTACATGTTTGTTAAGACTATTCTGGAGAAAATGGGCATCCAGGGGAAGGTGACAGCGATGACCAGCTTCTGGAGCTGATCAGGGAGGACATGAGGCTGCAGAGGGAGGCAGAGCAGCAGAGGGCACAGAGAGAAGGAGAACTTTGACAGCTTTTTACTTTGCTAGAAAAAATGGTTAAAGACTAAACATGTACATATAAAAGAAATATCTAAATAAAATCAGTTCTGCATTAAACTCTAGAATTTTATTTTGGTTTACTAATGAGAATTGTTTACTAGAGGGTATCCCGCTGGGTCTTAAAGTCTTAAATGGTGATAAATCGGTTTTGGTCAAATTAAGACCCTTAGAAAGTATTAAAAACTATTATCACATCTTTGCTCAGGCTCAGCTTGTCGAAAGTATTTTCTCTGAATTAGCTCTCCAACAGTCAAGGAAATGATTAAAGATCTAAATAAAACTTCGAGCTCCATCGTTTAAAGTTCCTTCTCCCTT
>SSNQ01034580.1:1174691-1198486 GCA_006942095.1 Nothobranchius kuhntae | reverse complement strand
TAGAGGTGAACCATGATTTGATTTCAGAGAGGCAGAGTGTAAGGGAGGATGGTGGGAGAGTTGAGTTGGGCTTACTGGAAATGTAGAGCTGGGTGTCATCTGCAAAGCAGTGAAACTGGATATTGAATTTGCGGAAGATTTTGCCGATAGGGAGGAGATATACTATGAAGAGGAGGGGCCCCAGGACAGAGCCCTGGGGCACACCTGACTTGACTGGGGAGGGTTCTGAGGTAAAGGATTTTAACTGGATGAACTGAGTGCGGCCAGTAAGGTAAGATTGAAACCAGCGGAGGGGGGTGTGAGTGATGCCTAAGGAAGCGAGTCTATTAAGGAGGATGGGATGAGAAATGGTGTCAAAGGCCGCACTCAGATCGAGGAGAATGAGAATAGAGATCAAACCAGAATCAGCAGCAATGAGTAGGTCGTTAGTGATCTTGATGAGAGCTGTTTCTGTGCTGTGGTGGGGACGGAAGCCAGACTGAAACTGTTCATAAAGGTTATTGCGGGTGAGATGGGAATGGAGCTGAGATGCAACAGTTTTCTCTAGGACTTTGGAAATGAAGGGAAGATGGGAAATGGGACGGAGGTTATTGAAATCATTGGGATCTAAACCAGGTTTTTTTAGAATAGGGCTGACTGAAGCGGATTTGAATAGGGATGGGACCGTTCCAGAGGATAGTGAGGAATGAATAATGGCTGTTATAAAAGGGAGCAGAGAAGAAAGGCACGATTTAACTAAAACAGTTGGAATAGGGTCCAGTTGACAGGTGGAAGGTTTGGATTTGGTGATGTAATCAAATCAAAATGTAATCAAAATGATTAATAATACATTTGGAATCTTTCAAGCTAGTCTCCAACCACAGCTGTTAGATAAATAACATGCTTATCTTTGTAAATCTGTGTGAAAACTTAAAATAACCCAATCTAGCTCTTTTCTAACTAAAATGTATATTTTAGAATGGCTAAAACAGGTGAAACAGCTCATTAGTTTAAAAAAAAACCTCAGTGCAGGAACCACAACTGTCAGCAATTCAAATAAATAAATAAATAAATAAATAAAACACAAAAGGAACTTTAACAACGTAAAGATCATCTAAAAAAGCCACACTGAAAATAAAGGCAACCAATGAGATACGGTATTTACAGCATCAGATATTTACCTAACCCCCATATAGTTTTGCTCAGATTACTAAAGACTGTGTATATAGTAACATGTATAATTTGGATTTATGCAAAGAGAACTACTGATATTCAATCAGTTTTTCGAAAGCCAACTTTATTTTGTTTCACAAAGCTGATTTACATGCTTCTACGAACCAACTATGACCCCGTGAGTTTTGTTCTGGTAGCTGCAGTTATGTAAGATACATGCAATGAATTAAGATTTAAACCAGAGATGTTTTGCTGTAACCGCTGAAAGATTGGTTGCTATACAATGAAATGGGCCTCATGGTGCCGTTGGTTGCACAGGTGCCTGGCGGCAAAAGAGTTACAGGTTTAATCGTTGATTCTGGGGCTGCTGAGAAGGGATAGAGTGGTCTTCTGTGCAAACATGAGGTTTCTCCATGTACTCTGGTTTCCTCCAGTCCAACAGAAAACATGCAGTAATTGGTGATTCTAAGCTATCAGTAGGAGTAAGTGCATGTGGTCTCATTTGTCTTTATTTGTGTATCCCTGTGAACAACTGGGGACACTGAGACACTGCACAGGACCAAGCAGGTAACACATACTTGTATTTAAAATACAATTGATTTTTGATCAATCAATCAATCAATCAATCAATCAATCAATCAATCAATCAATCAATCAATCAATCAATCATCATTTTGAACAAACAAAGGATTCATATAAATGAAGACAAATGGAAATAAACATGAACAACAAAAAATACACATCGATTACATGATAATTTAAGTTTCTGCACCGTTAGAACAGTTAAAGCCAAAATCTTACAGCAACAGTCATCAGGTTCTTGCCGGTGTGCACTACAATGATTGTGTCAATTGTTAGCCCAACTCAAGATTGCCTCTGGATAACTCTAACCTTTCATAAAGTCATCTTGTAATAAACACCTATAAAATATTAGCTTGTGGAATCAATCAAGTTCAAGATGACAGCCATAGCTAATTTTTTTCAACCTTAGAAATCACACAGATGGCCACATGCGAGTCAGTTTCACTGATGCCGAACTGTAAATGCTCGTAGCAGGAGGACATTTACAACCCAAAGTTATTGCATGACTGTATGAAATTGCGTTGTCAAGATTAGACAAAAGTTACTCAAACTCCCAACTGAAGATGATGATAGTTTAATAATCTGGCATGGAGAGTGGACGTTAGTATTAAGTCCATCAAAGGTTCAACAGCTGAGCTTTACATGTAAAATGCTTTTATGTGTCTGACACAAAAAAATCAATGAAGATTATATTGTATCATCCCAGCTGGATGTGCTTAGAAAACACACGGGCTGGGAGAACAATGTGCTTTTCTGTAGTAGATCTGGAGGGAACGGGTAGAAAACACAAGATGCTGCTCTGAATTGTTCTTCTGTGTGTTTACAACTTGCCTTGTAACAAGAACCATCCTCACACCAACACAATTCCTTTTATATGCTTTAACCATTCATAGATCAGAAACTCAGTGAGTGCAGCATTCAACAACTGACAGCAAGCTGTAATTTTGAAATATGCAGACACTTGAGGCACACTTTTGCTCTAGTTATAAAATTTCTCCTAAAAATAAGAAGAGACAAAATATATTGATATTTAAAACTTGAAATAAACTGCTTGGCCAAATATAATTTTGCCTCCTGGATTTAATTAAACAAATAGGTTAAGCCTCCTATTGGATACTTACTGCAGGACAATTATCTTTAAGCTGGCAACAAGTTATTTAACCCCAACTGGTGCAATGAGCTGCTTCTCATTTCTTAAACAACCACGTGGAAACACACATCTGGTGGTCGTGGCAAAGATGTTAGTCTGTTTGAGAAGGGTCAGATCATTGCATCAAGCAGATAAAACATCTAAGGAGGTTGCAGAAACGACTAAATCGGGGTTAACAACTGTCCAACGCATTATTAAAAACTAGAAGGACAATGGGGAATAAATGTGGCCAGAAAAGAATCCCGCATGATCGCGACCGTTGAATGTTACCAACAGTAAAACTCAGGGCTATGTTTAACTGTCAGAGTAAGAGCATTTTCACATGCACAATAGGAAGGCAACTCAAGGGATTGGGACTGAATAGCTGTGTAGCTGTAAGAAAACCACTAATCAATGAAGCAAACTGGAATAAAGGCTTCGATTTGCGAGGGAGCATAAAGATTGGACTCTGGAGCAATGGAGGAGGGTCATGTGATCTAATGAGTCCAGATGGACCCTGTTCTGGAGTGATGGTGCATCAGGGTAAGAAGAGAGGCAGATGAAGTGATGCACCCATCATGCCTAGTGCCTACTGTACAAGCCTGTGGGGGCAGTGCTATGATCTGGGCTTGCTGCAGGTGGTCAGGTCTAGTTTCAGCAACAGGATGTGCTCCAAGAATGAGGTCAGCTGACTACCTGAATATCCTGAATGACCAGGTTATTCCATCTTCCTTGATGGCACGGGCATATTCCAAGATGACAATGCCAGGATACATCGGGATCATATTGTGAAAGAGTGGTTCAGGGAGCATGAGACATCATTTTCACACATGCATTGGCCACCACAGAGTCCAGACCTTAACCCCAGTGAGAATCTCTGGGATGTGCTGGAGAAGGCTTTATGCAGCGGTCAGATTCCACCATCATCAACGTAAGATCTTGTTGAAACATTAATGCAACACTGGATGGAAATAAATCTGGGGACATTGCAGAAGCTTATTGAGACAATGCCACAGTGAATGTGTGCTGCAATCAAAGCTAAAGGCAGTCCAACAGCATGTTACAGTGTGTGAGCATTATTGTTTTA
This sequence comes from Nothobranchius kuhntae, assembly GCA_006942095.1. Classification (NCBI taxonomy): domain Eukaryota; kingdom Metazoa; phylum Chordata; class Actinopteri; order Cyprinodontiformes; family Nothobranchiidae; genus Nothobranchius; species Nothobranchius kuhntae. Next base: position 1,194,536 of record SSNQ01034580.1, on the reverse strand, counting down.
GTGGCAGCTTATTTTTTTCTGGCCGGGCAGTGTAATTGTGAAGTCCTTCATGAAGCTATGAAATTCTGTAAACTCTTATAGGTGGAAGAAAATGATGGAAGAGTCCAGAGAACAAATACCCAATTTAAGAGCTGAGTTTCAGAATGGAAACAGCTGAATCACAACGCATGCTTCCTCTTTTCAGCGGTTCCACTTGATGAGCTGATTCGGCAAGATTTCATCCTGTGAAGGAACACTGAGGTTAGTCTGTATAATATGTTCCACTTGCATTTCTCTATTTGTGTTTTGTGCTGGATCTCAGTCAGAAGATACGCATGACTACACAGAAAACCTTTTGAGATTATTAAATATTGTTACACGCAAGAGCCGTTTAAAGAGGGAAAATCAAACCAGTGTGAACGTTTGAATAGGAAGTAAAGCCAGCCACTGTTTTAAACAGAAAAGGCTATTGAGAGAGGACACTGACCCTGTGAAATAAATGCCACAGACTGTTTCATGCACCAGAACTCTGTGAAACTAGCTATTCTGGTAGGGCTTGGCTTGTAATGTGATTGTCCATTGTAAAGTGAGATCTGACAAGACAGTCGGGGTGAAAGAAAAGCATTTAAACGAATAAACTAAAATCGGCACATCATTTCAAATAATGCATGAAATAGATGGAAAAACAAAAGCAAAACATGGAAGATAAAATTCAGATTTCAGTACTGAACTTTGCACAACGCCCAACAAAAACAAGGTTTGAAATAAAGAAACTAAATTACTACATAAAATGTTTTAGAGGTTTTACTTCTTCTATGCAAAAAAAGTACATGCATGTATTTTCCCTGCCAATAGGGGGCAGTGCGGACCTAAATCATTGCAATCAAGCAGTATTTTTGTGTGTCAAAAATCCCTGGGAGCACAATTTTCAAGGGTTTTTTGCTAATGTCCTCGTTGTGACATCACAAATGAAAACTTTATGATATTGGCATATAATTCCTAAAACCAAGCACTAACAGATGAAATGCTTTTTTTCCCCATTTGGAGTGTTTGTGGAGACAGTAGAGACCCACTTGGCTGAACCAAAGGATGTAAAAGGTGAGTTCGGCTTTATATGTCCCATCTAGATAATTACCAAAGACCAAGTATTCATTACCTAAACTGTTTATTTTTGAATAGGGTTGCTCAAAACTGGTCTAGCAGCTACCAGATTAGAGGTGGGGGATCCTGGACTGGTCTCCTGTCCATCACAATGCATACAGGAAGCCCTCGCTAGCTGCTTTTATCCACCAGACAGAGGCTCCCCCAATGATAGGTGTGAATTTCAGTCGGCAGTGGGTGTGTTGGGTCAGTTCAGCTCAGAGTGGACCACCAGGAGAGGAGGTCTGAAAAAGTGGTTGGTTGAGCACGGAAACCACCCTGACTACCCATATGTGAACACAACATACCCTACCAGGGTGGGCCCGTGCCAACCCAGATGTGAACAGCAGCTGAAGACACTTTAATTTAGACTGGCGTTTGACTTTAACTGTAGCTGTATGATTTATGTTTTTGTCTCTTTTATTTTGCTTTTATTCCCGTCTATTTTGTCTCGTGTCTTATGCATATTTGTTTATTGAATAGCCATTAGTGGTTTTTATCCTGAGGAATGCTAAAGAAAATCGACCCTCTTCCTATAGACCCTTTTACTACCTACGTCATCAAAAGTTGCGCGCGCAGCCTGGCAACGAGAGTGAAGGCTTCCTCATTCACACTCAATACTAAAACAGCGTTTTAAACTCTTTGTTTTGAAGTTCTGAGTACATAAAAATGTTGGGTTGTTGCGTGTATGGATGCCAGAATCGCTTCTCTTCAAGCAGTGGACTGAAACTTTACAGAATTCCGAAGGGAGCATATCCATTTCAACAAAATCGGAGGCGTCTGTGGCTGCAGGCCATCAAAAGGGTTGATGAAAACTGGACTGAAAACACGATCCGAAATGCTCGAGTTTGTAGCGCCCATTTTATATCAGGTAAGGTAATTATGTACTAAGATTACACCAGAAAGCTGGCTAACGTGTGTTCTATTAAATAAAGTAAGTTGCGTTAGCTGGTTTGCAAATGAAATTAACATTTCATTCTAATTCATCTGTATTTTCCCACTGCATATTAGTATAAACTGTATTTCTCTAAAATTAACACGATTGTACTCTGAGCACGCTAAAAAAAGAAACCTATGCTATACTCACCCTGCCATGCAGGTACAGTTGGCTGTGAAGACGTAGTTCTCTGGTTTGTTTACTATGACCCAAGCCTCGTACATAGCAGTCTTGTGTCCTTGTCTTTGGCTAGGAAGGACTTCTGCCTTCAAGACGCAAAACTCAGAGTCTATGTCGTGATATTTTACTTTCTGTACGTGGCCACAGACAACATAGTTGTATGCATCTAACGATTTGTATGCCCGTAGCTTCTCCCGTGTGTACTTACTGGGCCTCTCCACTAAAAACGTATATATATCGGGCCACTGGATATCTGGCCACGCACCTACATCTTCCACCCATTCCGTAATGCCACAGGGATCCGGGAGTCTGTTGCCATTCGTTAAAGTGAGTTTAATAATATAACATTCAAGATTTGCCGGTGATAACCCCGCAGCGTAGCTTGATAAAGCCTGACACAACGCCATTCTCTGTTGCCAAGCTGCGCGCGCATTCTCGCTGACGTCATATTGTTTACAAACAGTAAAAGGGTCTATAGGAGATTCTGACTCAGAAGGCATATGGAAATATTTTTTATTCCAGTAATTATATTCTATTCCAGTCATGATATATATATCCCATGCTTTCGTTCTTTTTTAAACACAGAAACAGTTTTGTTTACCTGTTTTGTAGCTACAGTTTCGCCGACGGCTGCCGGCTTCTTCAGGCTGACGCTGATGGTGGCACGTCACTTCCTTCTCCGTTTATCTGCGGGCAGCAGAGGACGTTGTCGCCCTCTACTGCCCGCTCTCCCCTCTCCGACGATGCAGTCCCATGCATGGTCCAGCGTGTAAACTCCGTCGTCCCTGTTCATGGTCCCGCATCCACGTCTCCTTATCTCTATTGCTTCCTTGATCCATCTTTTGTATTTTTGTTGTTCAGTGGTTATGATCCGTGTGCTGTCCCAGTCCATTATATGGTTTTCTCTTAAGCAATGATCTGTTACGGCTGACTTTTTTATTGTACTTGCTGCTCTTGTGTGTTTACGATTTGCCTCTTTCTCGCACTCCTTTCTGTGTTCTATTGTCCGTGTATTGNACGTCATCAAAAGTTGCGCGCGCAGCCTGGCAACGAGAGTGAAGGCTTCCTCATTCACACTCAATACTAAAACAGCGTTTTAAACTCTTTGTTTTGAAGTTCTGAGCACATAAAAATGTTGGGTTGTTGCGTGTATGGATGCCAGAATCGCTTCTCTTCAAGCAGTGGACTGAAACTTTACAGAATTCCGAAGGGAGCACATCCATTTCAACAAAATCGGAGGCGTCTGTGGCTGCAGGCCATCAAAAGGGTTGATGAAAACTGGACTGAAAACACGATCCGAAATGCTCTAGTTTGTAGCGCCCATTTTATATCAGGTAAGGTAATTATGTACTAAGATTACACCAGAAAGCTGGTTAACGTGTGTTCTATTAAATAAAGTAAGTTGCGTTTGCTGGTTTGCTTTTAAGCAGTCTATTTGTTTACAGGCGAGGTGTCATTGGACTCCTCGAGTCTGAGCACGCTAAAAAAAGAAACCTATGCTATACTCACCCTGCCATGCAGGTACAGTTGGCTGTGAAGACGTAGTTCTCTGGTTTGTTTACTATGACCCAAGCCTCGTACACAGCAGTCTTGTGTCCTTGTCTTTGGCTAGGAAGGACTTCTGCCTTCAAGACGCAAAACTCAGAGTCTATGTCGTGACATTTTACTTTCTGTACGTGGCCACAGACAACATAGTTGTATGCATCTAACGATTTGTATGCCCGTAGCTTCTCCCGTGTGTACTTACTGGGCCTCTCCACTAAAAACGTATATATATCTGGCCACGCACCTACATCTTCCACCCATTCCGTAATGCCACAGGGATCCGGGAGTCTGTTGCCATTCGTTAGAGTTTAATAATATAACATTCAAGATTTGCCGGTGATAACCCCGCAGCGTAGCTTGATAAAGCCTGACACAACGCCATTCTCTGTTGCATAGCTGCGCGCGCATTCTCGCTGACGTCATATTGTTTACAAACAGTAAAAGGGTCTATGGGAGAGCATGCAGAAAAGCTCCAGCTGGGATTGAAATCCGCAGCCTTCCTGCTGTGAGGAAATAATACTTCCAACTGTGACATGCAGCCCAACGAAGACTGCCCATTCAGAGCAACTCCAACTCTAAAAATTATTCAAACCTTTTGTCTTCAAAACAAAGCATTCCAGCTGCCTGAAACTAAGCTATTCAACTGGTTTTGTTCTTTCCTATATTGGACACACACACATGCACCAAAAAAAAAAAAAAAAAAATAAAAACCTTTCCAGGAATTACTTTTTGGCACGACAGAAAACATCCAGCCATTTTCGTTACTTCTCCTTAATGGCTGTTGTCACACCATTATCAGCATTTCAAAACATGGTGATGTTTCTTCTAAATGAAAAATTCAGCAGTTTCACCTCTTAAAAACCCACGGGAGTGGAGATATACATTTATTTCTCAAATAAAATCATTTATATTACTTAAAGCAGCCAGAATCAGCTTCATGTGCAATGCACCGTATTAATGCAGTACATTAAATGTGTTAAAACTCTTCTCTGGCAAAAGAAAGATCCATTCAGAATAAACTTCATTTCCTGGAACAGTCATATTTGTGGTGCTCATTGTTGTGACTGATGCAAGTGAGACATTATTGTGTCATAATAGGAAGTTCCTGGTACTCAGAGTTCTTTAAAGGGATCTAATTCCTCAATATGTAGTCACAGTGAAATCGGGAGCCTTGGGTCACAGACAATGACAATAAAAAGGTAAGACTGATTTTCTTTTTGGGTCATTTGTCTTGTTTTAAACATTCAGTGATTATCAGTCCACAGGCATCTTCTGCAAAAGTGAAAAATCGTTTATGAATCAGTGATTGAATTAATGCAATTCTAAGCCTTGCAACATTTTCACATCTGCACAATCAATAACCCATCAGCAGTATGACTGAACAGCAGTACTCCTATATTGTCAATAAATGCAGACTGTGAGGAACTGTGGTACTGTGAAGATCAAAAGACCCTTGCTAGAAGGATAAAAAGTGAGAAGTAAGTAGCACTGATTTCATTGTAGACATCTTCACTTGTTGAAGCTCAGCGTCAGGGCTTTTGGTGTTTTACCAGGAAATGTTACCCAATGCAATGTTCTGTGTGCTCAAGCAAAGCATGCACAATGAACAGTCAACGTCAGTCTGCAGAAATGTCCTGCATGGGGTGTTTTACTTCTTAGCGATAAGGACTCGTGAGTTTAGAACAGTTTCTCTGCTTTATTTTTTTATGCAAAATTTGGAGAAAATCTGATCAAAGCTTCTCAAGAGACCTGGACTGGAATAGAAACTGGAATGGAGTGGAATAACCACATATAGGCCTGAGAACCAGATCATTACTCATATTATGTACATCACTAGTAAATTCGCTGTTGTGTTACATCATTAACTGGTCTTTTTCTATGTTTATTTGTTTCCTACGTTAAAGGTGTGGTTAACTGAAATACAAGTTTTTAATTGTTATTTCTAATTATAATTATAATAGTTTTTCATTCAGGCTGAACATGTAAAAAGTCTCCTACACCTGTCACCTGCATTAACTTCTGATAGAAAATAGACGGTGAAACTCTAGGATCAGAAAAGCCCGACAGATCCAGTGATGTGCCAGAGCACGATTGTTTGTGAAGTCATTTGTGTTTTTTGTGAACGTGAACTGAACTCGTTCATATTTTGCCTAACGAACGTTAAAGTGAGGGTGTTCATTATGGCAGGCGTGAACGGGTTTATAAACCCGTTCTTCCCTGTTTTGAGCTTCAGATCTCCGTGGAGCTAAAGCCTAGCTAAAACATCCTGCTAACCATAGACTTTACTAAAAGTAGAACCCGCAAACGCGGCCACCATGTCAGCGCGGCATCTACTCTTCTATGCCTTTGCTGTTTAGAGGACCAATGTCAATGTCCATTCCTTTTACCTCGGAAAATATACAACTGTGCATAACATTTATTTTAATATAATTAAACGTTTTGCACTGTGAATATCGAAAGTTCAGGTACATCCTTGTTTACTATCTCAACTTGCTTCTTCCCTCTGGCTGATAATTAATTTCTCCTCATGTAAAAAATGAACTAGTTCGTTTTGGGAACAGTGAACTTAGTGTAAAATTTTTTTATTGATGAACTAACAAATGAATTTGTTTGTTTTAAAATGCATGCACTGAACTTTTAACTAGTTTGATTTTTAAAATAAACTTTTCCAAAACTGGACAGATCTACATCACACTGTCACTTAACATTCATGGAGTCACCCATCTTGATTCATGACGGGGAAGACTGTTCTTGGTTTAGCATCCATGAAACAGCAGAGAACGTCTCAGCTAGTAGAAGCTGACCATTAGCATTAGCAACTCCACCACTTGGCAGAACTACTCTAGGCTTGTGCAGACTCTGGAACTCTCCCCTCCTGAGCCTAAGATCAGTGGATTCAGTGGTCTTCTCCCTCTAAAAGTTGTGCAAGGGATGAATACAAGAAGCAGCAGGAACATTAAATAAAACATTCAGATGGTTGAAAGCTGCTGCGTGGGGTCTTCTGTGAGTGGCCCCAAGGTAACTGTCAATAGTCTCCCTCTCCCCTGCAGCTGTGCACACACTGTCACAATGACACACTGCCTGTTTGATGCGTGCAGGCTACCGTAGGTGCAATACCTACTCTGAACTGTATGGCATCAAGTCAATCTTTTAAAACTTTAAATCAAGTGAAGTCAAGTCTAGCCAATGGACGCCAAGTTTCAATTCACACTATGTTAGGCTAAGTCAAGCTATGGTTGGTCAAGTCAAGCATAATGTAAATTAAACTGAGTCTAGTAAATCCAACTGAAGTCAAGTCAATCCAAGTCACACCAGTCGATTCAGTGTATTTGCTGTGGTGAATACACTTTAGTTTATTGTCTCCATTCTCTGTTTGGCTAATCATTGGATCTAACACTCTCCAGAACAACAGGATGGGGATATTTGTGTGGTTTCCAGCAGATGTTGCTGCGTCACAAAACTCTACCAGCCCACAGAAAACCTTTGTGTTCAAAAATAGTGAGGAACAGAAAAGGCCACGCATTCAAAAGTTAATATCTGGCTTTGTCTTCCCTCGTCATGGATAAGCAGCCATGACAAATGCTGTAAGATCAGCTGATTGTGTAACAATGCTTTTAAATGTGTTTACCACCCATTGTTGCCCTACTTGTTTTTGATAGTAAACAACTCCTGTAATGACAAACCTAAATCTTTTATTCCCTAAAAATTACCAGTAAATATTTTTTAATGGGAAAAATTACAAATTTTACCTACAGGTAGAGAAAATTACATGACTGCTTAAACCTATCTCCAATGAAATAAATTATTTTTTTGTTGCATAAATCAACTCCATGGGTCACCCTTCACATGTGTTTGTTGTTCCATTGATACCTATTCATTGAAAACTTTCAAAAAGACCTAGCTTCTTATGACCAAAGACAGTTGATTTTGTGTAAAAGAAAAATCCTATAATTTCCTATAATTTGAGATTTTATGTATTAAATCTGTGCAAACCTAACAGTTGACACCATCAGTGTACAGATCGTGTGCTACATCATTGTTTTATGCGTAGCTGTCTCATTTTTATTTTTATTTTTGGCCAATTGAATAAAACAAAAATGAAAAATTCTGCTGGTTCACAAACCATAGCCATTGTTGTATTTCTGGTTGTGCAGGGACTGATTAGTTCTTTTAAGTACTCACAAGGTTCCCCTTCTCCAAATGAGAGCTGAAGGACAAATATGTGAGCCTTTTCTATCTCAAGAAAACAAATGACTGGTTGGACAAACTCCCATGCTCCCTCAAGTATCCTTACAAGAGTAACTAGCCAGACATGCCTTCTATGTTCCTGAGTCTTAGAATCCACAAGTGTTGGTCTTGATGAGTGAACCTTTTCATTTCATTCACCGTGGAACAGCTCTTTCCTCTGGACGTCAGGCAGGCATCAACTGTTGACATTTTACAGGAGAAATATGATGCCACAGTCACCTTTTACATTATTTTGTGCTGCCCTGTGGGTCTCTACGAATTGCTTAGTGTGGGAGGATTTTTGTGCATGAACTACATAAAGATGTTTTGTATCAATCACAGCATTATTATAACTTAAAGGTGAAGTATGTAAGGGTATAGTGAGCATTTTACAGTGAGAAAATCCCAAAAGAGTCTGTTTCAGTCATTGTGGAAGGAAAGTTATACTGAAACATGTTTCATATCCAGCTTCGAGGATTGTCAGTTTTTATCCTTTCAAAACAAAAGAAGGAGGGACGTAACTACGGTTTACCATCAGTGGGGGTGCCGTGTCTCCTACGAGGTAATACTGCAGCACCCACAAATGTTAATTGACGACGGCTGGCAAAAAGCTCCAGAGTTGTTTAAAGAGGTTGCATTTTTACTTCCTTTCTACATAATGCACCTTTAATAAAAAAAGGTCCTATGTGTCCCCTTTGAAGCTAAGCAGAAGACACATTTGTTTACACTTCTGTTACTTTGTTCTTTTTTTTTTTTTNACATAGCTTAGTAAAAAGATTTTGCCTTAGATGTTTCTGCTAATGACTCCAGCCATAATCAAAGTTCTCCAGTGTTGGTCTCCAGTGTCTCCGTTTATCCACGGGCAGCAGAGGACGATGTCACCTCCACTTGCATACTTATTGGGTTGGGATCATTTTAGGTCAATGTTTCATGTAATGTCTGTTTAAATCTGTTCTAATGTAATGTTTGAATGTGTCATTTTAACAGTTGATACCGTTTTAAAACTAAATTTTAATATTGTGATCCTGACACGCACCTTCTACTTTTCTTTGCCACATTTATTTTCAGAAGAACTTGTTTATTCTCAAAGAAAGCAGTGCCTCTGTTATTTAGAAGGAAAATGACAAAGAGCAAGTCACCCCCAAATAAACTTTTTGTTTTGCTGATAAACTAAATAAACGAGTGTCTAATCGTGCTGCAGACACGTGTCGTCAATAATTTGGCACTTCAGTGCATCTTAGTTAAATTTTAAATATTCTGCCTAAAACTGGCAGTGTTCTGCCGTTGTCAGGTAAAAACTCTGCACTATATTTGAATTTAAATCTGCCACCGCTATTGGCTAATAGGTATGCTATGATGTAAACTGGTACATTATGATGTCACATTGCTGTCGTGATCCTGTGTGTGTGTGTATTTGTTAGCAGCTCCGCCCTCTCGGTCTGCCAGGCAACAGCATTTATTGCATTTTTCAAACATGAAGTGGGAGTGGAGGTAGACTCTGATGGGGGTGACTTGCTCTTTAACCACAAAATAACTAAACTGCATGCTAACCTGGGTTGTGCTGCTGATTCTTCTTGGCCTTTGCTTCTAACACATGCATGACTTAATTAGCAGAAGAAAATAAACACATTAACTTGACTTCAATCTGATTGGTTTAATTTTCGCTGATTGTGGAAAAGATCTAAGGCTTAGAATATGAGAAAATGTGATCGAGGCAAACTCTTATTTCCAAACCATTCAGAAAGCTGAATGGTTTGGACGTTTGTCCCAATCTGAGAATTCGGTGAATCTAAGTAGGTTAACAACTCAACTTTAACAAGGGCTCAACTGATCTGGATATGAGGATGAAACTTTTCACAGAATTCTGTGAATTTGCAATAAACAGTTGCTTTACTCATAAAAAGAAAAATAAAAGCAGGTAACAGCCAGGGTTTAGCTCAAGTGTTGCCACTGCTGATGTTGAAGTGAAAGCTGTAGACTAGGGTTGGATTTGACAAGCCAGCCTAATTACTGCGATTATCACACAGCTGCACTGGTCAAGAGGATTTGAAGTGGTTGTATCAAAAGAATCTGTTTCTTTGGAAATGCCGTGCACTGACAGCGTATGTACGTGCAGATCCCTCTCAGTGTTGGATGTGTAGCTGCTGTCTGTTTAACCCTCTGGAGGCAGGCCTTGCAGATTAGCAACGTTAAAACCTACCTGCCTGGTTACTCCACATACATATTCATGAGCATTTATTTACTCAGACGTACCCCTGAAGGACTTAGTTGTTTGTCTTTTTATCAAAACTTATTTTGAGCCTGAGAGGGTTAAATCAGCTGCAGAGATGAATGGATGAATGCAGAGAGAAGTACTTTCTCTTCAGAGTACTAGTATAGTATAACAGATGCTCACCTAAACTTCATAACAAGAAAATTTAGGCAGTTTAGACCATTTTAGGTCTAACTCATTTGGCTAATTAATTCAGACAGTTATCAGAGGTGACTATCACGCATGCATGGGTTCCTTTACACTGACCAGAAACATGCAGGTTACGCTATCAGGTGATTGTAATCTAGCTCAATGTCACGTGTGTGTGTGTGTGTGTGTGTGTGTGTGTGTGTGTGTGTGTGTGTGTGTGTTTGCAGGACTGTTTCTCTCTATGGGTACCCAATCATTTATATTATATATATTTTTTCACTTATTTCAAACCTGTAAGCACTACAGAGAGAATAAAGCAAACGTTGACAACAATAACATTTTACAACTGCTTTGTTATTCCAAAGGCAGAAGGGGTTTGAGAATTTGCAACAAAAATCAACAAGGAGTTAATCCCGCTTGTCTAAAAACGAATGCATCCCGGTAAATCTCCACCCTTCTTCACCCAACTTCCTTGTGAAAATAAATGAAATAATAAAAATGTATTTCACTAATAAATGCATCAAGTGCAACTCTAAAGAGGGTCACATTATTCTGTTTGAAGTTCTGCCGCTACACACTTTTAACTTTACCAAGAAGACTGAACTCAACAGTGAGTCACCGACCAGTCGGAGATTTCATGATGAGCCTCTTTTCTTTATTTTCTTATGAGCTGCTTCATGTTTCGTATGCATTATCACATTTATGAAAGCAAAAACGAACAAAACTTTTTTTACGTTCACCAGATCTACACATTTCTATAATACAAGATGAAAAAATGGTGAACATCACTGACCTGCTTTGTTGTTCATCCAAACCATTTTTTTCTGAAGAATATTAAGTGTTTTTAATCCACATGTGATGTTGATGTCCCAAATCACTGAACAGGAGGTTAAATATGGTAAAGACCTCTGAAGAGTAAAGAATATGGGGTAATGTATGATCTAAAGGCAATTTTGCTTTATTTAGCAATGGTATGTATATACTGTATGTACACACACACACACACACACACACACACACACACACACACACACACATATATATATTCATATACATATATATATATATATATATATATATATATATATATATATATATATATATATATATATGTATGTGTGTGTGTATGTACATGATAAATCCCCATCTCACCCTGTACTATTCTGGACAAAGATGTCTGATGTTTTTCTGGGGTTCTGCTTTAGCCACTCCACCAGTTTGGGGGCTACTGCCCTGATGACCACGGGCACCACCGGCGTCTTCACCCTCCAGGTTTTGTCACGTTCTTTTTTGAGGCCCTGGTACTTCTCTTGTTTCTCATGTTCCTTATTCCTGATGATGCATAACTTGGTGTTGCCACATCAACCACAATGACTGTCCTCTGTTGTTTGCCCATCACCACAATGTTTGGTTGGTTCTCCATCACCATTTTGTCTGTCTGGATCTGGAAGTTGCACAGGAGCTTGGCTCTCTCGTTCTCAGTCACCTCAGGGGGTGTTTCCCACTTTGACCTGGGGGCTTCCAGCCCATACTCTGCACAGATGTTTCTGTACACAATGCCAGCCACTTGGTTGTGGCATTCCATGTATGCTTTCCCTGTCAGCATCTTACACTCTGCAGTTATTTGGTGGACCATCTCAGGGGCTTCTTTGCATAGCCCACACCTTGGGTCTTGTATGCTGTGGTGGATCTTGGCCTCTGTAGCTCTGGTGTTCAGGGCCTGTTCCTGTGCAGCCATGATGTGTGCCTCTGCTGTCCTTCAGACCAGCTCTTTCCAAACGTTGGTAGGATTTCTTGATATCAGCCACTTCAGTTATCTGTTGGTGGTACATCCCATGTAGGGGTTTGTCCTCCCATGAATGAATTATCACCGTCTTTTCTTCTATTTACCATTGTCTGAGACATGCATTGAGCACGTCTATATACTTTTATATATATATATATATATATATATATATATATATATATATATATATATATATATATATATATATATATATATATATATATATATATATATATATATATATACAGTACACTCCACAAATATATAAACGCAACACCTTTGTTTCTGCTCCGATTTTTCATGAGATGGACTTAAAGATCTAAAATTCATTCCAGATACACAATATTACCATTTCTCTCAAACATTGTTCACAAATCAGTCTAAATGTGTGATAGTGAGCACCTGTGCTTTGCTGAGATAATCCATCCCACCTCACAGGTGTGCCACATCAAGATGCTGATCTGACATCATGAGTAGTGCACAGGTGTACCTTATACTGCCCACAATAAAAGGCCACCCTGGAATGTGCAGTTTCTTTGCTTCATTGGGGGTCCGGGGACTCAGAACTGGTCAGTATCTGGTGTGACCACCATTTGCCTCATGCAGTGCAACACATCTTCTTCGCATAGAGCTTATCAGATAGTCAATTGTGGCATGTGGAATGTTGGTCCATTCCTCTTCAATGGCTGTGCAAAGTTGTTGGATATTAGTGGGAAGTGGTACACGCTGTCGTATACACCGGTCAAGCACATCCCAAACATGCTCAACGGGTGACATGTCCGGTGAGTATGCTGGCCATGCAAGAACTGGGACATTTTCAGCTTTCAAGAATTGTGTACAGATCCCTGCAACATGGGGCCGTGCATTATCTTGCTGAAACATGAGGTGATGATCATGGATGTACAGCACAACAATGGGCCTCAGGATATCATTACGGTATCTCTGTGCATTCAAAATGCCATCAATAAAATGCACCTGTGTTCTTTGTCCATAACAGATGCCTGCCCATACCATAACCCCCCCACCTCCGTGGGCCACTCGATCCACAACATTGACATCAGCAAAGCGCTCACCCACACGATGCCACACACTCTGTCTACTATCTGCCCTGAACAATGTAAACCGAGATTCATCCGTGAAGAGAACACCTCTCCAACGTGCCAGACGCCATCGAATGTGAGCATTTGCCCACTCAAGTCTGTTACGACAACGAGCTGGAGTCAGGTCAAGACCCCAATGAGAACAACAAGCATGCAGTTGAGCTTCCCTGAGATGGTTTCTGACTGTTTGTGCAGAAATTGTTTGGTTATGCAAACCAATTGTTTCAGCAGCTGTTTGAGTGGCTGGTCTCAGACGATCTTGGAGGTGAATCTGCTGGATGTGGAGGTCCTGGGCTGGTGTGGTTACACGTCGTCTGTGGTTGAATGTACTGCCATATTCTCTGAAACGCCTTTGGAGACGGCTTATGGTGGAGAAATGAACATTCAATGCACGAGCAACAGATCTGGTTGACATTCCGGCTGTCAGCATACCAATTGCATGCTCCCTCAATGCTTGTGGCATCTGTGGCATTTTGCTGTGAGACAAAACGGCACATTCCAGGGTGGCCTTTTATTGTGGGCAGTATAAGGTACACCTGTGCACTACTCATGATGTCGGATCAGCATCTTGATGTGGCACACCTGTGAGGTGGGATGGATTATCTCAGCAAAGCAGAAGTGCTCATTTTCACACATTTAGACTGATTTTTTAACAAAGTTTGAGAGAAATGGTAATATTGTGTATCTGGAATGAATTTTAGATCTTTAAGTCCATCTCATGAAAAATCGGAGCAGAAACAAAGGTGTTGCATTTATATTTTTGTTGAGTGTATATATATATATATATATATATATATATATATATATATATATATATATATATATATATATATATATATATATATATATATAATGCATCTGTTCCTCTTTTTACACGAACAACAAGATTTGCCTGTACCTTGTCTACATAAACTGTCTCCCTGCTCTGTGATCCTCTACAGAAAGTGAACATCAACACGACTTGAATTGACTTGCATCTGTTGACTTGATGATGACTTGAGCATATTTGATATTTTAGCACAAAAGTGGAGTGACATGGACAAAAATCACAAATCATTCTTCGTTCTGGGTTTGATCTTGTACAGTTAACTGCAGCAGCACTTATTTTATAATCAGTTTCAGTTGCACTTTCTGCTTGTTGGAGCAAATAAATTCAGTTTAAAGAAGTTTTATTTCTGGAATTTATTTATCATCATTGTCATTAAAATGAAGTTGGACAGATGACTTGATTATGACTTGAAAGTTCAAAGTTAAGGGCTTGGACCTGACTTGGACTTCCACATCACTGACTTTGGACTCAACGTGGACTTGGTTGTCTTTGACATGGACTTGACTGGAAAGACTTGTGACGTACTTTTGACTTGCAAAGCAGTGACTTGGTCACACCTCTGACAATAATTAGTTCTCAATAAAGAATCTGTGGCCTCCTTCTCATTCATTCATTACACTGTACTCCACTACAATGCCTCGTTTTGCTCTTGGACTCAGGACTGCTCAGAAAATGCCAAAGGCGTTGCACATCCACAACTTATTTAGCCTGATATGTTTAACACCCCCCTCTGTTTGTACTCTTGAGTGGGCCGGGGGTCTCCAGCTCTTCCTCAGACCTGCATGGCCGCCACAAGTGTCGTCAGAGTCCCCCCCACCCCCCCTCCTTCACTAGCTGCCACGTCACAGGTCTGGCTGAGAAAGCGGCTGGCGCTTGGACATTGTCTGGGTCAAGAGCATCGGGAAGGCAACCCTCAGCACCACAACACCCAGCACACCTCATCCATCCCAGTCACACCTCCACCTGGTGTGAGCCAGACGTCCATGGAAGTTCTTAAGGTAAGCTCAGTAATGGAATTAAATCAAACAGGGACAGTGTTCTGCACAACACCTGTCTATGATGCTACAGTTTCCTAAAAGTTCCTACAAGTTTTTCCTGTTAAACTTTCCTAAATCATCACAGTTTAACTTCATCTTCAGAAACTTGTGTCAGCATTTCAAACACAAAACATATTGTATTTTTCTTTTGGAGTGAAGCAAGTTAAGCCCTTTGGGGGATAATCTCTTGGGAGAATTCTTGTTTCCAGACATTTGGCATGCAACCCTGTTAATCCTATTTGCTCCACTACACTGACATATTTTCATTCATTTGAGACGCGGAGTGGCCGCATGGAACCTAAGAGCGTGAGAAAATGTTTGCATTTAAATAAATAAATAATCAGCGTCGCTACAATAACAGAAAATCTCAGCATTAGGCACAGAGGCTGGAGCACTCAGGTGAGAGAGCATCTATTACATACAAATACAAACCACTACTAACGTTTCAACAAAATCTCAGCTTTCAGAAAATTCCTGCATCATCGATTGATTTTCTGCACAGGTCATTAACTCTGATTGTTACAGAAATGCATGCGATGTCATTTCCTCGGATAGCATCTGCTCGTGGCTGATGGAGACATTTAAGTTCATAAGGAAATTGTTGACTTGAACGTTTCATTCTTACTTTTAATCTCTGAACACACGTCTACAGATAGCCGTGAAACACAGTCTCGGCTTTACTACTCAAACCAACTTCAGCATGAAGGT
Source organism: Nothobranchius kuhntae (assembly GCA_006942095.1). Taxonomy (NCBI): domain Eukaryota; kingdom Metazoa; phylum Chordata; class Actinopteri; order Cyprinodontiformes; family Nothobranchiidae; genus Nothobranchius; species Nothobranchius kuhntae. The sequence goes on along the minus strand of SSNQ01034580.1, from coordinate 1,178,667 downwards.
CAAAGCTGTCTATCGGATTTGGCACGTGGCCTCCCGTCACCATGTGGTTTCATGACTGCACGTAACAGACTGTAACATTAATGGTTGTTTCACTACTAATAATAACTGCTGTGAAAAAGATGGGCTCTGGTCCAAATCATGCTTGGACATGTATTGGTTTGTCTTATCAGACAAAGTAAAACAGTTAATAAACTATTTGATTAAATAATTTTGTAAAACTGATAAAAACTCAATCAAAAGGATGAAGACATGACAGCCAGCAGGTCCGTGTCTTTGCAAGTAAAGAGGAGAGCGCACGTTGTTTAAAAGAGCCTGAAGTGTTTCGAGAAGCTTTTTTAAATGGGGTAAAGTCCGCAATTTCAACAGTAAATAAAATTTGCCCAGCGAGTGAAAAGGAAGACTGATTGAAGATCTCATTTACAGCTATCTAAAAGGTTAGCTACAGGTGAAACTCGTTAAATAACTGTTATGGTTATGGTGCAAAAATCCAGTAATCCTTAGACTGAAAGACCATCTAAAGCAGGAGTCTCCAACCTTTATGAAGCTGAAAGCTACTTCACAATAATTGAGTCACATGAAGGGCGTTGATACACCAAGGTTTGTCATGCGCTTCTCATAAACATGGCCGTAGCGGTTGGATTTACAGTGAAGATGACAGAGGCAGCATAAGGTGGAGGTAGCAACAGTTTATTCCAGCACATGCCAAAAAAAAAAAAAACCCATCTCTCATTTATTTCTGCAGCCTTAAATAGTTTCAGCGGTCACCTGGACTAAACCATCTTCCACCCACAGGGGAGTTTAACCACTACCTCTTTGATCTATTGTACCACTTATTGTTCAACCATTTTAAATACAAAACATTTTTCTAGCTATTTTTTTTATAAAGATTTTTTAAAACATAGCACCTGTACATTTTACAACAACAAACTACATACAAAACACACTAGACCCTTCTCCTATGGCCTCTCCCGGAACCTTTAAAGAGTGTCTGGACCCTGAGGGAAACATTTGCCCAAACACCCTGTAGAGGACAAAGAAACCGGTGAGAAACACTTTAGCAACCTCTTTGCACTCACTTCCAAAATTCTAATTTACACTGCCTTTGCTTAAAGCTGAAAATCAGTAGACCTTTTTACCCATTAACAATCCTCTGTCCTCACAGGCAATCACCACAATTCTCCACCAGGAGCACCTGTGCAGGACCTGGAACAAAGGCTACATCCTAATTATTAAAATGCTAAAGCCTCAGTTAAAAACTTCTTAATGTGCAAGTTCATGCTTAAAGTGCAGTGCTAAATAAAGTGCTGAAGTGCCTTCACCAAAGTGCAAGTATTTATTTAAAGTGCTGTGCAAAGAAAACCCCTGTAATGAAGATCCCTTCATTACAGCGCTCAATACTGACCTCTGAACTAGAATAGATTTAAGTTTTATAGCGATGCTCTGATTTGATTCTGTGATTGGAAATTGGGCCCGAACACAGTTTTGTTAAAAAGATCGGAATCGGGTAAAAAAAAGGTCGGACTTATCATAAAAAAAACAAGAAATGTGACTTTTTAAGTTCAGCCTGAGATAGAGATTTTCTAATGGAAGAAAATAGCTTAATCTCAACAAGTTCCATTACATCAGTATTCTTTGTTTTTTGGAAGAATACAACACCACTACCTCACCCAATGTATCGCAGGTGGGGATTCAAACGCCATAGCTGTTAGCTAGTAGGCTAACGCAGAGCTAATGTGTTTCCACAGGAGAAATGTCTGCATTTTAGTGGTATTTTAAACCGAACAGTGAATCAGTATGACAGCCACTTGTAATCTGTGCATGCTGTGCATTCAGCAGACTGGAAAAGACAGCTGCATGATCAGTAGCCTTCAAAATGAACTTTCTCATTTGGCTTGTTTCCCTTCAGATTCCCTACAGATTGTTGTTGCTTTTGTGTCATAAACAATCATTCTAAACAACTGTTTTTAACAGCAGTCCTAGCTCAGACACCACATCACCTTCCAGCGGATGTGTCATGAGTTCAACGAGCATCAGATTACCAAACTCATACTGAAGTTGTTTTGCTGAAAGTAACTTAGAGTAATACAAAAGTAGTGTAATGCCTTACATTTTAAAATCAGAAATATTTTAATGTAATGAATTACTTTAAAATGAAGGTAAAAAGTAATAAATAATGTATTGCAGTTTTGAAGTAACTTGCCCAACAATGCTGGTTTTTTTGGGTTGGTGTTTTGGTGAACAGCATGTAACGCTGTGTGAGATTAGTGTTTCCTTGTAATCTTTTTTAGCTCTTTTTCTAGTTCCGTGCTATTTTTGCTTTGCTGATTTGTGTTACCTAGTAGTGGACTGATGATACTGCTGGTTATCTCTTATGCCATATTCTTTGTCGGTGTACCTATGCTGTCTACTATTGGCCTAAATACATCAAATGTCAGTAATCAGAACACTTTACCACCGAACAAACATAATAACAGAAGAAGATGAACGCAGACAAGAAGACCAGCTCATACAAAACTCTTTAAAAACCTGTGGGTACCCAACATCGGCAGTTAACAAAGAAAGGCCTCTGTCAGTGCGCCCCAGGGAAGCTGCGGCTACATCATAGCTCATCGCCATCAGCGTGAGTGTGTGTGTGAATGACTGATTGTGCTGTAAGGTGCCTTGGGGGTTCCAGGACTCTAGTAGGCGCTATATCAAATATGTCACACCCTGTCTTGTCTCCCCGTTCTGTTTAGTCATGTGTCTCTGTTAATTGCTCCCACCTGCCTCTTGTTTTCCAATCACCCAAGCTCCCAGCCCTCTTGAATTTAAACCCCTTCAGTTCTGTGTCTATTGTTGGTTCATTGTTTCATTGTCCAACGTGTGCGCTTCATTAAAGACTTTACCTCGTCCTGGTTTGTCTGCCTGCCTGATTCCTCCCCAGCATGTCGATCCTCACCTCCGCTCCACTCACCGGCACGCGCTGACAGAATGAATCAACCCAGTAAAGGATTCAGCGGGGAGGTTCTCCCTTGGGAGTGCTTGCTCCAGTTTTTAACTTCGGACCACCGGCCGGCTCCTCTTCCTCCGGCATCGCCTCGCCGCGGATGCCGCCGCCGAGCCCGGGCTTCGGCGATCCTCTCCACCCTCCCGGAGCCGGAAGGAGAGTTGGACGGGGAGGCGCAGATGGACCGCTCCTGCTATGTGGGCACTAGACTGGCTGTGTGCTCCCCCGGATTTGACCCACAGCGTTTGGAAGGATGCCGGGCTCCACCGTCACCCCTTGTCCCCGGACGGAGCCACGAGCTCGCCGCTGCCCCGGCTTGGCATGCCAGTCGGATCAGCTGTCCCGTCTCCAGTCCGGTCTACGCCTCCATCATCTGCAGGCGGAGGAACCACGCCCACAGCCCAGCTGACAGAGCTCGCCGGCCTCCAAGTGGAGCTTGACCGGATCCGTCAGCTTGTCAGCCACCAGGAGCTCCAGCTGGACACCCTATCCTCCCCGAATCAGCAGGAGAAGGTTTCGGTCCAGTCAGCAGCTCCCTCGTCTCTGGGCCAAAGGATCGAGCCTGCAGTCCACCCAGCAGAGCTCGCCGGTCTCCGAGCTGAGCTGGCCCAACTCCATCAGAGCCTCAGTCTCCAGGAACTCCACCTGGAAAATCTTTCCACCCTGCTCTGCCAGTTACCGGCACCACCAGCTTAGTGAGCACCCGGTCCCGCACCACCACTCAAGAAGCCGACGATCCAGAAGCCGACGGTCCAGAAGTCGACGGTCCAGAAGTCGACGGTCCAGGAGTCGACGGTCCAGAAGTCGACGGTCCAGAAGTTGACGCCCCCGGACCAGAAGTCGACGCCTCCGGACCAGGAATCGACGCCCCCGGACCAGAGGTCAATGGAAGACGACCCCTCTTCCAGTCCTGTGGTCGACGCCTCTTCCAGTCCTGTAGTCGACGCCTCATCCACTCCAGAGGTCGACGCCTCATCCACTCCAGAGGTC
>SSNQ01034580.1:1101408-1174681 GCA_006942095.1 Nothobranchius kuhntae | reverse complement strand
GCAGACAAGAAGACCAGCTCATACAAAACTCTTTAAAAACCTGTGGGTACCCAACATCGGCAGTTAACAAAGAAAGGCCTCTGTCAGTGCGCCCCAGGGAAGCTGCGGCTACATCATAGCTCATCGCCATCAGCGTGAGTGTGTGTGTGAATGACTGATTGTGCTGTAAGGTGCCTTGGGGGTTCCAGGACTCTAGTAGGCGCTATATCAAATATGTCACACCCTGTCTTGTCTCCCCGTTCTGTTTAGTCATGTGTCTCTGTTAATTGCTCCCACCTGCCTCTTGTTTTCCAATCACCCAAGCTCCCAGCCCTCTTGAATTTAAACCCCTTCAGTTCTGTGTCTATTGTTGGTTCATTGTTTCATTGTCCAACGTGTGCGCTTCATTAAAGACTTTACCTCGTCCTGGTTTGTCTGCCTGCCTGATTCCTCCCCAGCATGTCGATCCTCACCTCCGCTCCACTCACCGGCACGCGCTGACAGAATGAATCAACCCAGTAAAGGATTCAGCGGGGAGGTTCTCCCTTGGGAGTGCTTGCTCCAGTTTTTAACTTCGGACCACCGGCCGGCTCCTCTTCCTCCGGCATCGCCTCGCCGCGGATGCCGCCGCCGAGCCCGGGCTTCGGCGATCCTCTCCACCCTCCCGGAGCCGGAAGGAGAGTTGGACGGGGAGGCGCAGATGGACCGCTCCTGCTATGTGGGCACTAGACTGGCTGTGTGCTCCCCCGGATTTGACCCACAGCGTTTGGAAGGATGCCGGGCTCCACCGTCACCCCTTGTCCCCGGACGGAGCCACGAGCTCGCCGCTGCCCCGGCTTGGCATGCCAGTCGGATCAGCTGTCCCGTCTCCAGTCCGGTCTACGCCTCCATCATCTGCAGGCGGAGGAACCACGCCCACAGCCCAGCTGACAGAGCTCGCCGGCCTCCAAGTGGAGCTTGACCGGATCCGTCAGCTTGTCAGCCACCAGGAGCTCCAGCTGGACACCCTATCCTCCCCGAATCAGCAGGAGAAGGTTTCGGTCCAGTCAGCAGCTCCCTCGTCTCTGGGCCAAAGGATCGAGCCTGCAGTCCACCCAGCAGAGCTCGCCGGTCTCCGAGCTGAGCTGGCCCAACTCCATCAGAGCCTCAGTCTCCAGGAACTCCACCTGGAAAATCTTTCCACCCTGCTCTGCCAGTTACCGGCACCACCAGCTTAGTGAGCACCCGGTCCCGCACCACCACTCAAGAAGCCGACGATCCAGAAGCCGACGGTCCAGAAGTCGACGGTCCAGAAGTCGACGGTCCAGGAGTCGACGGTCCAGAAGTCGACGGTCCAGAAGTTGACGCCCCCGGACCAGAAGTCGACGCCTCCGGACCAGGAATCGACGCCCCCGGACCAGAGGTCAATGGAAGACGACCCCTCTTCCAGTCCTGTGGTCGACGCCTCTTCCAGTCCTGTAGTCGACGCCTCATCCACTCCAGAGGTCGACGCCTCATCCACTCCAGAGGTCAACGCTCTCTCCACTCCAGAGGTCGACACTCTCTCCAGTCCAGAGGTCGACGCTCTCTCCAGTCCAGAGGTCGACGTTCTCTCCAGTCCAGAGGTTGACACTCTCTCCAGTCCAGAGGTTGACTCTCTCTTCAGTCCAGTGGTCAACACTCTTTTCAGTCCAGAGGTCGAAGCTCTTTTCAGTCCAACGTATATGCCGTCTCCAGTCCAGTGGTCGATGCCATCTCCAGTCCAGTGGTTGACGCCATCTCCAGTCCAGTGGTGGATGCCGCCTCCAGTCCAGAGACCGAGGACGCCGCCTCCAAACCAGAAGTCGAGGATGTCTCCTCCGGCGTCTCTGCCTCCGGTCAACGCCAGTCCTGCCCTCATCAGGCGCGGGCCCCCAAGAGTCCATCCTCCTCTCCTCCTCTGTCCCAGACGCAGGTCCCCAAGAGCCTGTCATCGCCTCCTCCTCTGCCACAGACGCAGGCCCCCAAGAGCCCGTCGTCTCCTCCTCCTCTGCCACAGACGCAGGCCCCCAAGAGCCCGTCGTCGCCTCCTCCTCTGCCACAGACGCAGGCCCCCAAGAGCCCGTTGTCGCCGCCTCCTCTGCCACAGACGCAGGCCCCCAAGAGCCCGTCGTCACCTCCTCCTCCGCCACAGACGCAGGCCCCCAAGAGCCCGTCGTTGCCGCCTCCTCTGCCACAGACGCAGGCCCCCAAGAGCCCGTCGTCGCCTCCTCCTCTGCCACAGACACTGGCCCCCAAGAGCCCATCGTCGCCGCCTCCTCTGCCCCAGACGCAGGCCCCCAAGAGCCCGTCGTCGCCTCCTCTGCCCCAGGCGCAGGCCCCCGGACTCTGCTGGTCCCTGCCTCCTCTTCGTCGGGCCCTCGGTTCCTCTTGGCCCTCCTTCCTGGTCCTCCTCCTCCCGCCCTGCTCTGTGTTCCTGTGGGCGTCTGGGATCCACCCTTTTTGGGGGGTACTGTCACACCCTGTCTTGTCTCCCCATTCTGTTTAGTCATAGTTCTCTGTTAATTGCTCCCACCTGCCTCTCGTTTTCCAATCACCCAAGCTCTCAGCCCCCTTGTATTTAAACCCCTTCAGTTCTGTGTCTATTGTCAGTTCATTGTTTCATTGTGTGTGGATCCTCACCTCCGCTCCACCCACCGGCACGCGCTGACAAAATACAGGCCATTTACCATAGAAAGAAACAAGTAACAACAAAAAGAAAAGACAAACCAAAACAAAAAACCACTAAACACTGAGCCAAAACCAGTAATAACCCTTCCATATATCAAAGGCACAACAGAAAAGATTATAACAGCAATGAAAAAAACACAACAAACACACCAACAAAACCATACACAACAGTTAGAAACAGACTAGTACACCCAAAAGACAAGATATCATCAGCGCAAAAATGTGGAGTCATATACGAAATCCCATGATAACTCTGTAATAAAACATACATAGGAGAAAACAGACATCCAACTCCGCACACGAACAATAGAACATAGAAAGGAGTGCGAGAAGGAAACAAGTCGAAGACACAAAGGAGCAGCTAAACTTGAAGCAGAGAGCACTATGTAAAAATCAGCCATAACCGACCACTGTACAAGAGAAAATCATATAATGGACTGGGATAACACACGGATCATAAACACAGAACAACTAAAGTTGAAAACATGGATTAAAGAAGCAGTTGAAATAAGGAGGCGTGGACCCAGGACCATGAACAGGGATGAAGGAGTCTACACGCTTTACCACTCATGGGACACTGTGATAAGCGGAGAGGGCGATATTGTCCTCTGCTGCCCCGGATAGAAGAAAGTAATGCCACCAACATCCAGCGGTTACCCTGACAAAGATGGCAGTGACGTCGAAACATGCCAGCAAAGGTAAAACATACCCTCATCACACTGTGTACAACGAACAACTAAAACAAACGAAAGTGAGTTTACATGTAGTAAAACCAAACCATTGCCTTAGTCTGACCAAGGCTGGACATTTGAAATGCATGCGTTCACTTGGTATAGCCAGTACTCATGGGGAGAATATCAGCCGTGGAGCGAATTCTCCGCCGTCCTCCTCACAAGATCACAAAATCCCTCAAAACATCATAGGTCAGGGTTTGCTTATGCTGTCTGCCATTAAACCAAAAAGAAGGAAATGACATCTGCAGTTTGATGTCATATGTGATGTTGTTCCTCTCAACTGCCAGGATTAAAGCAAGGAAAAACACACCCTTTCAGTTCCGGAATGATGCAGGAACTAAATCAGTCGTTAGGTCACACATAAGCTACAAATATGAAATGGCATCACTGCAATAGACTTTTATACTGGACATTACCGGACGTTTTACACTGAAATTGTGTTAAGCTTCTGTGCTTAGTTGCGTCTGTATTTGTTTAAGATTGTGTCTGATAGTATTGAAATCAGCTGTGCAGGGGTGAGATGTTAAGGTCTCTAGTTTCCATCTCAGCTGTTTATTTTTATTTATGTATTTATTTATTTATTGAGTATGCATGCTCTACCTGCACGTGTCGGTTTTCCCAGTCAGTTACTCACATTTCCTTCCACAGACAAATCTTGCCAAATGAATTGAAGGTTTGTCTGTTTTAATGACCTGGTGACCTGTCCAGCACGTTCACCAAGTCTGCGCACCTAAATTTGGTCTTCGTGTTCCTTTTGCATTGTTTTGTAGTTTTTCCACGTTTAAATGTTAAGCCGTATGTGATAACCTCAAGAGCTCAGAATGTTTAAAAAAATCTTTTTTAGTTCCACGTGCAGCTGTTTGTGGTTTACCCTGACCTTTGCTTCAAACTCCAGGCACTATGAGTTAAATAATGCTGCATCGTTGTGCTCTTTGATTTTATGGGATGGCTCAAAAAGAGCTGTAGTCGGGCTAAAAGAGAGGGCCTTTTGTTGATTAAACCTGGAGCGCTGTTCTCAATCTTGAACACCAAGTAAATGTTTCAAGATCATGTTTTCAAGGAAAAGGTCACATATCTGCAAGTTTCAATGAGATGTGTTCACTTTCTCTTTACTGCAGAATTTATAACTATTCCTTTTCTTCAGGGATGCACATCATCTGTCACAACTGACAGATCAATACGAGTGGGACCTTTGCTCTTGTTGAGACAGAACCTTACTGGTCTTTACTTTTTCACTCTGTAGGTGAGTTTTGTTGCTAGCATAGCTCTGCACCGGCTGTGATGTTAAGGCTCACTGTGCTTTTCTAGCTGCTACATTCAGCTCTATTGTCTGTAACTTAAGCAAGTGCATGCCTTTAATCCCACAGTGACTGGACAATGTGTCTGCTTCTTGGAAAATGATGTTAAATGGTGTTGCTAATGTTAACCAGCAGCCTCAGGCTAGGCCGCCGTGAAGACATGTCTTTGTGCTAAGCTCCTCCTCTTGGTGAAATGGCCCTTCTCAGCTTTAGCTGCAGACAGTTGAGAAGTGTTACTGGGGGCATTCGGCAAGGGAGCAAAGTGTGTTTCCTCCAGGCGCTGCTGGAACTCAGCACATGCTGCTGCTCTACTCAAAATCACATATTTCTCTGTTTAAATTTTTTTTTTATGGTTTTGGTGATCTGGAAAATAAACATTTGCTCTTCAGTCACATGTGTTCTGTTTTCCTGCAGAGTATGAGGCTGTTAAAACTGTAGAGATTTAATTTTGTATCAGAGAAACTTTGGCTACAGCAGAGTGGTCACAGTCTGAAAGTTTGATTGTCTTATTTCGTCGGTTGTGAAACATGGAAATGCTGTTAACTGTTGTATAGATCAGAATTCTCCACATGCTGCTCCATCTGAATATAACTTTGAAGCCATGAAAAATCTTGAGTTTAGAGGTTTTCAGTTGAATGCCCAGTAGGAGGAGTTATCAGACACTGGACCTGAATAGTTCATATTGACCTATAGGCTAAACATGTTGTTGCAGGGCCTCTAAAGATGAACCCTGCCTCTGGTCCTTCAGAAATCATCAATCAAACCTCTCATATCCTGTGATGACCACTGAAGATCCTTACAGATAACTTCTGTATAACACACAACTATTACATATTCTTCTAAAGAAAACATCTCTGAAAAGTACTTTTTTAAAATTATTTTTTGCCATTAGTACTGAACCAGTTTTACCACCAAAATCTGGAGGGAACAACTTAAGGTGTTACACTTACAGACTGCGGATTACCACAGACCTCATCCTCAGGGACATGTTCAAGGCAAAGTACTTCTCTTTGATCAAAACTCTGGGCTTTCAAATATGTCTGATTGTTATGGACTGATTTTCTGGGACACACACATGTACTGACCTGTTAAATGTGACGTGAAGCAGATCAGAAAGCAAAGTGATGGTAGCATGCTGCGCAGTCGCGTTTGGTCTCACAAAGTTTCCCTTCTGACCAGAGAACATCTGTGAGTGTATGTGGTGTGTAGTTTTTGCCATGTTACTGTACAGCACATGCTGTATAAGTGGCTGACAATTTAAAAATACTGGTGTGTGAACCAGGTCTAACTCAAAGGAAGAAATACACACCACAGATGTTAAGACACGGAAGCTCCTAACCATGCATGGGGGGTTCCATCCAAATCCAGCAATTTGAGACTGTATGCTAGCCGTAAGGAAGGAGGCAGAGGACTGGGGAGCGTGAGAGCCACTTTCCAGGATGAAACATCCAAGATCCAGAAGTACAATCGAATCAATTCAAGTTTATTTATATAGCGCCAAATCACGACAAGAGTCGTCTCAAGGCACTTCACACAGTAAACATCCCAATGCAGTTCAGTTCATTAAGCCAATCAGTGAAAAGTTTCCTATATGAGGAACCCAGCAAATTGCATCGAGTCACTGACTAGTGTCAGAGTCCTTACAGCAATCCTCATACTAAGCAAGCATGCAGCATGGATAAAGCCCCAACAGATGATGTGCTCAGTGAATGTCTCAGACAATGGAGAACAGAGGAGCAGACGCTGGAAATACCATCATGGGAGGACAAACCCCTACATGGGATGTACCACAGACAGATAACTGAAGTGGTGGATAGCAAGAAATCCTACCAACAGCTAGAAAGAGCAGGTCTGAAGGACAGCACAGTGGCACTCATCATGGCTGCACAGGAACAGGCCCTGAACACCAGAGCCACAGAGGCCAAGATCTACCACACCAGACAAGACCCGAGGTGTAGGCTATGCAACGAGGCACCTGAGACAATCCACCACATAACTGCAGGGTAAGATGCTAGCAGGGAAAGCTTGTATGGAACACCACAACCTGGTATAGTGTACAGAAACATCTGTGCAGAGTATGGACTGGAAGTCCCAAGGTCAAAGTGGGTAACACGGTCCCAAGGACAAAGTGGTGAATAAAATAATCAATCTCCTGTGGGACTTCTAGATTCAGACTGACAAAATGGTGATGGAGAACCAACCAGACTTTGTAGTGGTGGACAAACAACAGAGGACAGCCATTATGGTTGATGGCAACATCAGGAAAAGGAGCACGAGATACTAGACAAGTACCAGGGCCTCAAAGAAGAACTTCAGAAATTCTGGAGAGTGAAGACATCGATGGTGCCCGTGGTCATCGGGGCAGTAGCCCCCAAATTGGAGGGGTGCTTAAAGCAGATCCCAAGAAAAACATCAGACATTTTTGTCCAGAAAAGTTCAGTTCTAGGAACAGCTAAGATACTGCGCAGAACCCTCAAGCTCCAACACTGATCAGTGTGATAGACAAAGTTTAAACACTTAAGAGAAAAAGCCCATTGCAAAAGGGCATTTCTGTGCAGTGAGTGAAGCAGTAGTTGTGTGCACATGAAGCATTTGCGTGAGTGGCAGTCAACGAATTCCCATGTGCCCATGCTTCTCAAAGGTTTATTGAGTCAGCCTTAGAAGCAGCATCATCTATTTGTAATGAATCCAACCGTTTAAAGCACACATGTGTCCATGTTTTAAAATGTTAAACATCCTTTTAATGAAGTGCCCTGAAGACTGGCTGGTTTCCAAGGAATTTGGAAATGCTGGAGTACCGAGTAGAGCTGGTAGAGAAACATGAATGGATCTGTTTCTTTTCAGGGGTCAAAGAGTGACGACTATCTCTTGAAATGTTAGTGGTCCTAAAGGCATAAGTCTAAAACCCAGAGCCATGTGCTTTCCTTGAGAAGGTAATAAACCTCTCTCTCACAAAGAGTCCATGAATAAAGTAAGAGCTGGGCTAGCTTCAGGGATAAATGCAATACAACCCTTGTTAATAGTTCTCTTTCAACTCAAAGGTTTGCTGAAGGAAAAGGCCAGCCTACGAAACGGAGACAAAGGAACTCTACTATGAGTTTACAAAGAATGCTTTCTCAGTGTTATCATATAAAGCCCCGGCCAGCCAGCGGGCGCTTCCCCTGTGTTTGTGTTCACCTCTACAAGTACATTTCCACTCATCCAAACAGAGAAGTGAAGCTCTGTGTTCCAGAATCTCATGAGCTCCAGCAGCAGACATCTGCACCAATGCTGCACAAGGGATTACATTTCACAGCACGTGAGGAGGATGCAGATTCTGATGGCATGGCTAATAGAATAAACTACAGACTATGAACTAATTCACTCTAGGGCTTCACGCTCAGATCTTTGTGTGCCTGCTTATTAAAGCAGACCCACAACATTCTCAACTGTGATAAAATGTGAGATGAAGCCGTGCAAATAATCAATGTTTTAGTTAAACTCGCCCAGGAGCACTTTAACTGGCAGCTCTGTGGTTGTTTATTTAAAACTGGAAGAATTTGTCATGACATTGATGCATTATTGGTGTTTTTAAAAGCTACCGTTATTGTATCAATGGAACAAACACATGCACTGTTCAGTGTTACTGTGAGGATAGAACAGACTGATTCTGAATGGAAAGCTTGAAAGCATTGAGAGTTTTTTGTTTGCTTTGTCCTTAGATTAAATTTACTTGATGTTTTTAGTTACTGATAGAAAATAAAATGTGTTAAAGTTGGCTGGGCTCATGTTGAGTGATTCACCAAAATTTGAGTTGGATTCCTGGTAAACGTCTGGTCTTTCCTGTGCCGAAGCCTAGTGTTTCTTTACTCGTGCCTTTCTTAAATAAACTTAATCAACATCTTGATCCTGTTTGTTTTACTCTAAACATTCTTCTCTTGTATTTTGAGTTAGCCTGTAGTGAGTAAATATCCCAGTGCAATTTGTGAGAAAGTACAGTGAAGGAAAAAAGGACCTAAAGGTTAATTATTGAAATTCAACAAGATCGAGTCGAGTCAACCTCACATCCAGTCAAGCTGCCGTGACTCTGTTGGCACACAAGATGAAAAATTAGGCTACATGCCTTTATTCCCTTTGCTTGTAAATATGTATTGATTTAAGATGCCTTAAAGAAAAACAGTGAATCTCTGTTTACATCACTAGAGCTGTAAATATGGCTACATCTTATTTAGGAGAAAAATGTGTTGATGCACATCAGAAATGGAGACGAGTATGAAACTTGATTTGGACTTGTACCTCTAACTTGCGAGAATTAGAAATAGAAAAACAAACGTCGTTAGCATCTTTGTTAAGGTATTGACAAAATGTAATTTTTAATTTTTCAATTCAGTTTATTGAACACTAACATCCCTCAGGGACCATGTAGCAAAACGAGCAGGTCTGATTATTATCCCAACATATGCAATTTCCGATCAAAACAGTCCCATTCAGAGCCATTTGATGCAAATCAACCCAATTATAACACAATATGAGGATTTTAGTTAGAAACAAATTGAAATGGAGAAGCATCAGTTTCTTGAAACATATTTAATTACTAAGAGAATCTTACTACAGGAATTTGTTGAACTTTAACAAGCTGAGAATCAATATTTTGTTTGTCTGTATTTACTCTTTGGCCCAGGCTGATGTCTCGTAAGTAAACTTTTGAATTTTGCAAGGCTGCAGTATCTCACTGGAGAGTTTTAACAAAAAACAACTGGACTTGTCTGGTTATTCTGAAGACATTTGCCTCTCAGGTGCCACCTATGTGAAACATGAAACATGAAATTCAGTAATTCCAAATGACAGTTTGTTCATTTTCTTGGAATCCTGCTTCTTTCAAAGTGCTTCTACTAGTTTATAAATCACTCTGTGGCACGGGACCAAAATACATATATACATTCCTGTTTATACACCCAGTAGGGCTCGGAGATCCCTTGGAAACAATCAGCTGGTAGAACCATGGATCTGAACAAAACTAGGTGGAGATGCTTGTAGTTACTATGCTGCTCACATTTGGAATTAGCTTCCCCATGGCCTCAGATCTGCCCCAACCCTAGTGTTGTTTAAAACAAAACTAAAAACCTTAACCCTCTGGAGGCAGGCGTTGCAGAGTTGCAATGTTAAAACCTACCTACCTGGTTGCTCCACTAACGTATTCACGAGCATTTTTTAACTCAGAAGTACCCCCGAAGGACTTAGTTGTTCGTCCTTTTATCAAAACTTATTTTGAGCCTGAGAGGGTTAATCAGCACTTTAAAAGCATTGTTTCTTATGTTGCGGTATCTCCACTGCAATCTGCACTGTAACGTTGTCTTCTCCGTTAGCTCTAAACCATAATTCCATGAATGTGTATTTTCATTTGTGTTTTATGTTGTTTTCATACCATATCGTGATAATTGTGAAGCACAATGAATTGCTCTGTGTTTGAAATGTGCTTTATAAATAAAGCTGCCTTGCCTTCTGCCACTCGTCGCCGACAGTCACAACACACGGGAAAAGTTGTCTGAACGTTTTGAAGAACATTCCACAGTTTTGCTTTTGAAGTTTATTGCTTTTTGTTCACTTTACAGTCATGATGATCCCAGCATGCTCTAGGGGTGGGGGTGGGGTTTGGGGGGGGGGGGCTACTTAACACATAGTCTTTCATTGTGCGTTTCTGTCCGGTTATGCTATGATTTCATTAGCAGTGAGTTTAGGATCATTATCATGTTGAAGAATGAAGTCTTAGTTCAGGAGGTCCACAATCTTTATGAGAAAGAGAGCCATTTTTAGGCTCCGCCCATTTTAAAAATAGCCCCCCAAATCTATTTAACCGCAACATCAAGATAAAGACTGGTAGGAAGAGTCATTACTCTCTTTATATACAATACATGCACTACAGCCTTGCTTTTAGCAGTTAGACAGGCGAGAAATGTATCGGTGACACTTTACAATAAGGGTCCCTTTATTAATGTTACTTATGCATTATTAAGCATTAATAGTGTATTAAATAACATATTAACAACTGCTTAATATTAAGTAATGCATTGGTAAAGGACCTGTATTTGTATGGCACCTTCTTAGGGTTCTACACCCCCCAAGGTAACAAAGAAAAAAGAAAACAATATTTTATATCACCTCTCAAGATTAAAATCCCGGGGTGTTTCACAAGAACAAAAAAATGTGAAATACAAAAAATATATTAAAAAAAATGATTAAAAACATGGCAAAATGTGAACTAAAATTGTGATTGACCCTCTCAGGCTCAAAATAAGTTTTGATCAAAGGACGAACAACTGTCCTTTAGGGGTACTTCAGCTTAACTATGCAATAAGTAACATTAATAAAGAGACTCTTATTTTAAAATGGTACCAGTTTAACTAAATGGTTATAAAATTGACTTTGTTGTGTCGCCTGAAGGACGGAGCAAGCCCACAAACAGTCACAGTGTCGTGTTTCACATTCTGACAGCACTTTTCTGGATTTAAGTGTCCATTGATTTAGACAAGACCCCAAACTTGGCACTACAAAGTTATAGCTCCCTCCTGACTTCCTGCACACGATTCAAACCATGATTTTAAATTTTATTTCATTGCTCCATTACACTTGATGTGTAAATTGATATTGAGTGTTTTGTTTCTGTTTTGTCTGTTTAAGAATTATCTTTAGACACAAACTTCCATTTAGACAGCTTCTGAGTAGATATCAGACAGAAATCAATAACCCAACCAACAATGCATTTCTCAGCTCTGTATAAGCTGTTTCTAGTCTCTTTATCTGCTCTAGACTCCTGCACTCCCAGAGAAACGTAACTTCAGAGGTGTATCACCAAGGGGTGGGGTGTACAGTTGTATTTTGTACCTTTTATAGATCAGATTTGTTCTTCTGCTGGCAGCACTGGTGCTTTGCAGCATTTTTCACTTCAAGGACCAATTCTGTGGAAGACAGCTTCATTGAAGTAAAGGGGTAGCATAACACACACAACACTAATGTAATCGTCATGCCCATAGATTGATAGTTTTGGCTCAAGACCATTTTGAAGGAGCTTTTCAGTCATTTGGAAGAGGAGTTCTCGGATCTTGGTAATGCTCAAAACTAGTCAGACCAGAAGCTAATTTCTGGCATCTAAAACTTTTCTGAAAACAGTCATGTCAATGTTTCCTGATTCAGAACATCTACTGTTCTATTGGACCAAATGTTAACTTTTACTTTGTGCTGTGTTTTTTCATTGTGGCACCACCAGATTTACTGCACATGCTGCTGTACACATTTGCATGGAAATGCAACTTGACTCATAGCTTGTTAGAAATGCATTTGTCTGGATCATTTGGTTAATGTTCTGTCTCTCACTGTTCAAAAACACCTACTGTTAAATATATAGAGCGATCAATTCTTTTTCAGTGGGAAAACTTACAAAATCAGAAAGATTGAAAAGTTTTTTCTTTGGCTGTATCAATGGTACCAAAATTTTACAGACATTTGGCAAACAACGCTTTTAATAAAAACCTTTAAAAATCTATATTTCTATGATCCCACCACCAAATCCTCCAAAGTGCATACGATCTACAGACGTACCCTAAAAACACTAACCAATATGTAAACTTTACTATTTTTATCTAGCTGGGCAAGCCATCTTATATATATAAATATATGTAGTCTGGCCACGAGGATCCATTAACATAATGTGGTCATGGGGAGGAATCTTTGACTGTCTTCCAAACTTTAAGTTAAGAAGTGAATTCTGTCTTTGTTTTAAACTAATAGTCTCTTTACTTTTGGTTGTTTGTCTTACTAAAAGAAAAGAAGGAGTATCTAAACTGTTTCAACAAGCAACTGGACAGCACTAGGATCAATCAGAAGCCCTTTTCAGATTGACATTCCGGGGGGGTTAATCGGACTTATGTTAAGCATAATTCTGCGCACACGAAGACGCATAAAACCTGGATGATGGCGCTCAATGGTTAAAGGAATCACGGAAGCAGTGTGATGCGCTCCGTCGCGCGTCTAGACGGTACCGTAGGAGGCGAGCTGCCATGGTTTGCCGCATGCTGCAGGAGCGAGCTATCTAGGAGCGCACAGCGTCCCCCGGTCCCCTCCTCCTCCCCCTCCTCCCTGTCCGGAACTTGACCTCACTAGTCTGAAGCAGCCACCTTGTCCGTAACAAGTCCGGACCTGTTACTAGGGGGCATCGTCCGGTTTAATTACGGAAAACGTTATCCGGATGTTTGTATTCAGACAAAATTCTTACGGACAGAGTCCTGAATATTTCCGTTTTTCATGGCCTGTCTGAAGGGGGCTAGAGAGACAGATGAAATGGTAAATGGCCTGTATTTGATATAGCGCCTTATAGAGTCCTGGAAACCCCCAAGGCACTTCACAACACAATCAGTCATTCACCCATTCACACACACATTCACACGCTGGTGGGGATGAACTACAATGTAGTCACAGCTGCCCTGGGGCACAGTGACAGAGGCGAGGCTGCCGAGCACTGGCACCACTGGTCCCTCCGACCACCACCAGCAGGCAAGGGGGGTTACGTGTCTTGCCCAAGGACACAGCGACAGTGATCTGCAACCTCCCGATTATGGGGCGAGCACTTAACTCCTGTGCCACCATCGCCCGTCACAACATGACGTATTTATCGCTAAGGAAATAAGTCAAGAGGGCAGTTCGCCACACACTATTGAAGAAGAAACAAATACGTCTTTGTTTCTAAATAAAGGACTTAAGTACCTCTGCCTGCTCATGTCTCAAAGAAAAGCCCAAGTCTAACTTGTCCAAAGTTGATGCTAAAGCTGTTTCAAATGAACGATGTTCCTCATCCAACGCCATCTTTATAGTTTGCCCCCATTGCCGCTCCGGTGCTAAGCCCCTCAAACAACAGAGCATTGGGATTGGCCAGACACAAAACTGGGCCAGTGATAGACCTGCTAAGGCCATAGTGGCGCATAATTAGACCAACCTGCAGGGCAAAATCTTATACTCTCTAGTTGGTCTAGATCTCTAGGCTAACATAAATACCTTTTAGGTCCTTAGAGATGCACATATCCTGAGTTACCTTGAGGTCCAGTATTTTGTCCTATAAAAAAAGAAGATTTTGTTTGAAGTGGGCCTAGAACGAATGAAACCACATAAAGTCACATACAAGTTACTTAATTACCTTTTAAATTGAAGGCATTCATCTAGTCTTCTCTGTGACTATGACTCGATAACTAAACCAACCTCTGCAAGGCAACAACACTAACAGGGTTTGTAAACAACATATATGTTTGGGTTTTTTATGGCGAGTTTGTGGTGAAACAGTGGTGTCGATTGTTTTTTGCTGCTCAGAACAAATGATGTTTTATACTAGATGAGCAGAACTAAAGATTAAATGTTAGTTGGCCTTAAGCAAACTTCAGTTTGCAGACTACTGGCCAACCAACTAAAAGGCTCCTTTGTGAGCTGAAGGTCGTGACGTCAAATGGGATCAATAAAGACATAAATTCATCGTTTCATCTGGAACAACACAGTGGTGGGAGGATGAGTCTTCATGTCCTCCTCCTTTTCTTAACATGCATAGCTAATGAGCCTGATTCCCCAGATAAATTAGGCCAAACTATAGACTGCTCTTAGAGCTGCATGAGCTAGCTGACTGTCTTCTATCTGGGCTAAGATAAAGGGATCATATGTGTGCATGTTTTTTTCTTCTTAGCTGGTTTAAATTCATTTCACAAAATGTTGGAAATGCTTGAATACAACCACTATCAGGTAAGATCCGTTTACTTATTTATTTAGGGGTATATTTTTTGTATGTCCGTCGGAATATGATTAGTCTAAATTAAGAGTTTGCTAACAAATGTTTTCAATGCAGCTCTGATTGACATCGTGGAAGATGCGATTCAACTAAAAAGTTGTTTTTGTGAAGAACACCAAACATCTCCTAGTCAATAAAAATTGGAATTTCCAATCTGAGAAACATTTGAGGAAATTTTAATTAAATAGACTAACAGAATCTGAAGCTTGTCCATCTGTTTGGAAAGGAGGCTTTTTCTGAAATGACATCTCTGACATTCATCGTAGAACAACCGGAATTATTGGCTCGACTGCAGATTTTGTCCTGGAGTTTGATTATTTCTTTACTCTTTTCAAAATTGTTAATAAAAACACAGCATTTGACATTTAAATATATATATATATATATATATATATGTGTGTGTGTGTGTAGTGGTGGTCCCCTTATTTAAAAAGGGGGATCGCAGGGTGTGTTCCAACTACAGGGGGCTCACACTCCTGAGCCTTCCTGGTAAGGTCTATTCAAGGGTTCTGGAGAGGATGGTCCATCGGATGTTAGAACCTCAGATTCAGGAAGAGCAATGTGGTTTTCGTCCTGGCTGTGGAATACTGGACCAGCTCTATACCCTTAGGGGGATCCTGGAGGGTGCGTGGGAATTTGCCCAACCAGTCTACATGTGTTTCGTGGATTTAGAGAAGGCGTTTGACCGCATCCCTCGGGGGGCCCTGTAGGGGTCCTCCGGGAGTATGGAGTACCAGGCCCTCTGATACGGGCTGTTAGGTCCCTGTATGACTGGTGTCAGAGCTTGGCCCGCATTGCTGGCAGTTAGTTGGGCTCGTTCCCAGTGAGAGTTGGGCTCCGCCAAGGCTGCCCTTTGTCATCGATTCTGTTCATAACCTTCATGGACAGGATTTCTAGGCACAGCCAAGGTGTGGAGGGCATCCGTTTTGGTGGCCTGAGGATCAGGTCTCTGCTTTTTGCAGATGTTGTGGTCCTGCTGGCTTCATCAGAACGGGATCTTCAGCTTTCGCTGGAGCGGTTCGCAGCCGAGTGTGAAGCAGCTGGGATAAGAATCGGCTCCTCTAAATCTGAGACCATGGCCTTGATTTGGAAAAGGGTAGAATGCCTTCTCCCGGTCAGGTGAGGTTTTCCGGGCACGGCCAGCCGAGAGTAGGCCTAAAGGTAGACCCATGACAAGTTGGAGGGACTACTCTCTCTCACCTGGTTAGGGAATGCCTTGGGATTTCCCCAGGAGGAGCTGGCCCAAATGGCCGGGGAGAGGGAAGTCTGGGCCTCTCGACTTAGGCTACTGCCCCCGCGACCCGACTCTGGATAAGCAGATGAAAATGGATGGATGGATGGATGGATGGATGGATGGATGGATGGATGGATGGATGGATGATGGATGGATGGATATGTGTATGGAAGATCTCGTGTTTCCATCATCCGTTTCTGTTCATTTGGATCTTTGTGAACTTCACCCCTTTACAACAACTTTATAGCCTGTTAATCAGCAATGAAGACTGAAACCACAACTTTATGCTTCACATGTTTGCAGTCCCACCTGGAAAGTCCAACAAAGTACCACATCCAACAGGCTCAGAGACAGCAGGTGAGACAGTACCTGTCCTCCACTCTGGGCGGGAAAGCCGGCGGTCAGCCTTCGGATCCCAGCATGCCCAGTGGCAGTGCCCCCAACAGTCCCATGGCCTTGCTCACCCTCGGCTCCAACTGTGAGAAGGAGGTACATTCATCAATAGCTTTTAAAGTCTCCACCTTAACTTCAAATTTAGTAAAGAAAATGTGATTTTGCACTAAACAGATGGACGATGTCATCGATGATATAATTAGCCTGGAGTCAAGTTACAACGAAGATGTTCTTGGACTGATGGACCCAGCTCTCCAAATCAATAACACGGTAATTTATGCAAACTCTGTTTCACCTTTTGGTTTTAGGTTTGATTCAGAACGGTTTTGTTACATTTGGACACCAATAATGTGTTTGACTCCTCAGCTGCCCGTTTCTGGGAATTTACTGGACGTGTACAGTAACCAAGGGCTTCCCCTCACGAGTCTCTCTATCAGCAGCTCGTGTGCACCCAACATCAAAAGGGAATTCACTGGTAAGCCCCACGAACCCAATATAAATGTCTTGTTGTTAGTTTTGAAAATGATGACAAAATATGGAAACCTTTTAAAATCTTTTAATGCTGACTCATCTTTTCTTCTCTTTTCTAATGTGGTTTGAAATTTTTAACACATATTTACTGTAGTTAAAAGTATGATTGAGAAAAAAGTACATCTGCATCAATATACAGAACGTGAAATGATAATTAAGAGCATATTTTTATTTTATGTGCAATTTGGTATTGCACAAGATATTACTGAATCGATGATTTACCAAATGATTACTGCAGCTCCTGGCATGAAGCAAGTACTGGACAAGCCTGGATCCTGTGGCCAGTTTGAAAGTTATCAAAGGTCTGAGGGCTTTCCAGTAGGTAAGAAAAACAAAATAACAAGGTTTTCCGTTCATTGTTTTTCAAAACTATTTCATGTACAACTGAATTGCACACAATAAAAAATAATTTAACAAGAAGAAGAGATACATGGGACCTTGACAGTAAAAAAATGGGGTTTTTAAAAAAGACACTTTTAACTCATTTAGCTTCTCAATAATAAAAATTGGATGTGAATTTTTTTAAAGGAACTTTTTTCATTAAATTGAATTTGAATTTGTTAAAAAATTATGTCTAAATGTTTATTCATTATTCCAAAGAGCAACAATAATAATAATAATAATAATAATAATAATAATAATAATAATAATAATAATAATAATAATAATTATTATAATGATGATTTTATATATATATATATATATATATATATATATATATATATATATATATATAAAAGAAGATTTATACCTTTATAAATGATTTTAAGATGTTTAAAAAAATACATTTTAAACATTTTGATTAAACTTACTCAGATTTTGTTTTCAGAATATATAATTTATATATTTTTAGACTTAATTCTAAATAGTTATTCTTAACTTTAATAAAGTAGCTGTTAATTTCTTAATGAAATATCTTTTCAGTTGGTGCCTTATAAAAAGAGTTGATTTTCTATTTTCTCTATTTGATGTCGTCATCTCCTTCCTGCAGAGTCAGAAGTCCGTGCTCTCGCTAAAGAGAGACAGAAGAAAGACAACCACAACTTAAGTAAGATAGTAATGAGCAATTAATGTGTGTGTGTGTGTGTGTGTGTGTGTGTGTGTGTGTGTGTGTGTGTGTGTGTGTGTGTGTGTGTGTGTGTGTGTGAGTGTGATGGATTTGTGCATAAAACAGAAACTTATTTTGCTGGAGCAAAGTTGAAACTTTCTGCTTTCTTTTGCTCATTTGAATACATTCTAGTTGAAAGAAGACGGAGGTTCAACATCAACGATCGTATTAAAGAGCTGGGGACATTAATACCCAAATCAAATGATCCGTAAGTATATCTTTGGATTTAAATTTTCACATTATTGATTTAAGAAAAAAAAACATGTTTGTGACAAATCAGTGAACGTTTTTGTTAGTGTTTGACTGTAGAAACAGAAAATGACTTATTATTTCTAATTACTTGGTTACCAGAACACATGTACATAAAAAAATAAACCATTTGAAAAGTGATTAAACTGAAACTGATGTACAAACACTGGATCATCCAGGTCTGGTTCTATCTGGTCAATAAAAATCTATCTGTTTTTTATGCATTCAACGTGTTGTTTCATATGTTATTATTTATTTTATTTAGTCATTACAAGAAATAAACCAACAAACAAACAAATAAATAAATAAAGCTGAAGTATTTACAGACAGAAACAAGCTGACATTAACAGTGATTAACATCCAGATTGTTGTTTCTAGATTCCTATAATGCTAATTGTGTTCTCCATGTGGTCAGACATTCATCAGTCTGAGTTCTTCACTTGTTAACATTAGTTTATAACATCCTTCTCTTCATGCCTCAAAGTACACGCCCTATTGACCTCGACGAGCCATGAAGAATCCCGTGTTGTTCTGGTCAGCTGACTGTAGATCTTTGTCTCTCCTGTCTTCCCCAGAGACATGCGCTGGAACAAGGGCACCATTCTGAAAGCCTCTGTGGATTACATCAGGAAGCTGCAGCGGGAGCAAGAGAGAGCCAAGGAGCTGGAGTGCAGGCAGAGGAAGCTGGAGCACACAAACCGCCACCTGATGCTACGTATACAGGTGGGTCATTCTAGAACACCTGGCTGCAGGGCAACCAACCAGCTGCAGGTTTGAGTAAAGACTGATGGCCTGCCTTCAGGAATCCTGTTCAAGTCTAAATTTTGATTTTTTTTAAAAACCTGAAAGAAAGTAAGCGTAAAAGAAGTTGAAAAACTGAAAGAAGTCTCAATGTGAGAAATGACTAAAGTTATTTATAGGTTAAAGATGAACAAAAAGTAGAAATGCCTGTTAAATGTTAAAGGGGATATATTATGACTTTATTTTTGCATCTAAATTGGTTTCCTGGTCAATGTGGAACAAAATCAGTCTCACATAAAGCTATCTCACCAACTCTGTTTTATACATTTCCAGTTTTTTCAGAATGATTTGTTATGGATAGCCGTTTCATGGCTGTCACTTTAAAGGAGAAAAGCTGCTTCTGGCCATGCCCACCTACCCCTTGATAGGCTGGACGTTTGTCACAGTAAATAAGAGAACTTTTTTGGTCACATTTATGCTTTCTCTACCAATGCCGTCATAGTTAAAGCACTGTGTCACATTCAAATGGTTTCAGTTCAAAAATACTTACATTGTGTCCTTTATGTAACCAAACATAGTAAATGGCCTGTATTTGATATAGTGCCTTCTATGGTCCTGGAACCCCCCAAGGCACTTTACAACACAATCGGTCATTCACCCATTCATACACACACACACACACACACACACACACACACACACACACACACACACACACACACACACACACACACACACACTGGTGGGGATGTGCTACGATGTAGCCACAGCTGCCCTGGGGCGCACTGACAGAGGCGAGGCTGCCGAGCACTGGTGCCACCAGCAGGCACATGTAGTTAAATGCTATATTTAAAGGGTCAGCTGACTTCACCCACACTTCCTGTTTGAAAAATGCTCCTAAAGGAGGTGTTGCCTGGAGGACTGAGAGGGGCACTGAGGCAGTGATGGACAGCGCCCCAACCCCACCACCATGCGCTTTCTGAGTATCTCAGTTGGAGAAACAAGCTGTTAGCAAGCGCACATGCACACGAACACACACAGTAGATTCACAGCTCAGGCGGACAGCAAACCGTTTTTCTCTCCCTTTCTCTCTCTTTTTAAAGAGGCGAGTGCTTCTGAGCCGTATCGTTTCATATCAGCTTACAAGTGGATAAGCGTGCCGGAAGCGTAGCCGAGACTCGGCTGGGGTCAAATGCCAGTTGTTGCTGGGATCTCTGGTCCAATCATGTTGCATCTTCATTAATCCCGTTGTCTTGTGTTAGTGAGTTGAATCATATCACTGCCCTAAGCTGTTCAAACAAAATAGTCTCTCTCCATCTCAGAACATTTTTTGTCGGATTGGGAGTGTGTGAGTGGGACTCCACAAGTCAGAGGGAACTATTGGCACTTTCATATCTGGGTGTCGGTCTGGGTCCCGCACCGGTAGGTTTTGGTCACACAAACTTCTCAGGAAAGGATGAAATCTCCGAGCACTTGGGCGGGGCTACAGACGCGCAGAACGATAATGAATCGTGCTGCTCAATTCTATCCGCCAATCGGAGGCTCCTTCTAACAGTAGGTGTCTATTTGAGCCAGCCAGTCAGTTTGTAGTGGGTGTGTGGGTGTGTAGTGGGACCTGTTCAGCTCGAAGCAGACCTCTTTGATATGTGGGCCGAAAAACCGACTGGTTGAGTGCAGAAAAATACAAGGCTACCTGGACATGAACACTTTAAAAGCTACCCAGTCCGGTCCATGCTGGCCCAGGCGTGAAAGCGCCATATACGCAAAATCCCAATTGCTTTTGTCACAAACAAGGATTTTTCATCCCTCTCACCCATGGAACGTTTTGAAAAAACTTGTTTTAAGCATCTAATGCCTAAAACCAAAACTGTCAGAAAAAGGATGGACCACTTAGTTTTTTAAGTTTGGATGGTTCATAAAGGTAGAAGAGACTCACATTGCAGAGCTAAAAGACGCAAAATGTAAGATCTTTCAAGAAAATGTCCTCTTTAAAGATACATTGTTGGCAGACCTCACTGATGCTTTATTTAAATCTAAAACAGGCCTTTAGAAAGAATGAAAACAAATATTTTGCTACCCGTGTCTGAAAGAAATCTGGAAATGTTTATGAATGTGGTTGTATTTTTGACCAAACTTCTACATCGTGGTTCTGTTTCTATCCAGGAGTTGGAGATGCAAGCCCGTGCTCACGGTCTTACTGTGGTACCATCTCCATCTGTCTGCACATCAGAGATGATGGCTCGAGCCATCAAACAGGAGCCGGTTCTGGGTGACTGCCCGTCTGATCTCTATTCCCACAGCTGTGGCTCTGACATGTCTCCCCCAACCACGCTGGACCTCAACAATGGTACCATTACTTTTGACCAGATTCCTGCTGACGGGGACACAAACATCTACCGAAACACCAGGACCTGTAAAATGAAGGAGTTGGTAAGGGATAACAGCTTCGGGCCAATATCTCCGAGTGATCCTTTGCTGAGCTCGATTTCTCCGGATGTGTCCAACCAAGGCAGCAGCCGCCATAGCTCCAGTTCCAGTATGGAGGAGAAGGAACATGGCTGTTAGCCTGACATGACAATGACAATTCAGTTCAATTTTAAAAATGTCTTTTCAACCTCCTGCAAAAAAGAACTTAGACGTAATTTTTATTTGCAACAAGTTTTTCCACTTATTTTTTATATCTTTTGCTGTTTCTGTGAGCCAAGACACTTCTGATGATTGTTGTAATCTACTTTCAGAGCATGTAGCTGTAAATCTCATAAAAGCAGCACGATTCTGAAGAGTTAATTTCAGGTATTTTCTTTGTAGTTTCTTTTTTGGTGAGGAAATACCAAACCGAATGTGAATATGTGTAACAAAGTAAAGGAGCGTTAAACTTTTTCTTGTTCCAGGTGAAAGATAAAACTATTTTATAAAGCAAACTTTCCAAGAAATGTTTTAATCATGCTCTTACTGTGAAGGGGAAGAGAGCAAATCTAAGGCTTTGCCATATTTTTGTGATCACATTATCCAAAGACCCCTTATGATGATGAACACAATTGGAAACAGTGTTCCCTAGTCCGGACACAGGTCACTGGGGCCCCCTTTTGGAGCCAGGCCTGGAGGTGGGGCATGTTGGCAAGCACCTAGTGCCTAGGTTTTCACCCAAGGAGCCCAGCCAGACACAACCCGAAGAGAAGACGTGAGTCCCCATTCCCATGGGCTCGCCACTTGTAGGAGCGACCAAACTGGTCGTATGCAATGAGTTATGGGTGGTAGCCAAAGTCAGGGACCATGGAGGTCTGATCCTTGTCTACAGAAGCTAGCTCTCCTTTTGTTTACTCTCTCTTTCAGCTGAGGGACTTTCACGCTCATGTGGGCAACGACAGTGAGACCTGGAGGAGTGTGGTTGGGGGGAACGGCCCCCCGATCTAAATCCAAGCAGTGTTTTGTTATTGGACTCAAGAGTGTGCTCGTCATGGATTGTCCATAATGAATACCATGTTCAAGTATAAAGGTGTCCCTATGTGCTCTTGGCACCAGGATACCTTAGGCATCTTGATGATCACCTTATATGTCTTTTCATCTGATCTGCAGCCGAATGTCTTGGACACTCGAGTGCCCCCTCCAGGTCAGGGACGAGGTCCTGCCCCAAGCTGAGGAGTTTAAGTATCTCAGGATTTTGTTCAGGGGTCGGGTTGCAGGAGCAGCAGCCTAAGCAGAAAGGCTCAGACTTCCTTCTCCCCAGCCACTTGGGCCAGCTCCTCCGGGGAATCCTGAGGCGTCCCCTGGCCAGACGAGAAACTAGTCCCTCTAGGTTGTCCTGGGTCTTCCTTTAGGTCTCATCCTGGTTGGACATGTCCAGAAAACCTCATTAGGGAGGAGTCCAGGAGGTATTCTAACCAGATGTCTACACCACCTCAACTGGCTCCTCTTGATGTGAAGTAGCAGCAGATCTACTCCGATCTTAAGGGAGAGCCCCGACACCCTGTGGAGAAAACACATATCGGCCGCTTGTATCTGCGATCTCATTCTTTTGGTCACTACTCAAAGCTCGTGACCATGGATGTAAGAACGTAGATCGACCGGTAAGATGAGGGCTTTGCCTTCCAGCTCAGCTCTCTCTTCACCATAAGAGACTGGTACAACAGCCCTATCACTGCAGACACTGCACCAATTTGCCAATCACCAATCGATCTTACGCTTCATTTTCCCCTCACTCCGGACAAGCGCTACGTGGTGGTACAGTTGTTAGCACTCTTGCCTCGCAGCAAGAAGGTTGCAGGTTTGAAATAACGCTGCGGCCTTTCTGCGTGGAGTTGCGTGTTCTCCCCATGAATGCAAGGGTTTCCTCCGGGTACTCCGGTTTCCCCCGCAGATCACCACATGCCCTATAGATTAACAATTGTATGTCGCTTTGGATAAAAGTGTCTGCCAAATAAATAAAGATTAACAAATGCATCTAAGCAGACAAAAACGGATGGATAGATTATTCAGTTTGTTGTTTTTCTTCATTTTTTTAAATTAAGAAATACCTTTGTTTTAGATGTACATGTAAAAGAAACACCAAATATGTATTTATGATACATGATAACATATTGTTTCTACTGAATGTAAAATAAATATGTACAAAACATAAGGATGGTTTGAATTTGTGGACTAGAAGGCAGATACAGTTGCTCGATGTCTGTAATAAAACGATGCTTTATGTACCCACCAGAAAACAAGGATTCTGACTTTCCACCGCTGTAACTATTGAAAACCCCACAATACTTTGCCATATAAGTTTTCTAGTATTTTTCTGTTTTAATGTGACATACTGAACCACGTGTTGGAATAAACAAAAAACAATAATAAGACAAAACAAAAAATAATTAGAAAGTTTCGAGATATTAAACCTGAGTAAAATATTATTACTTACTCTTGGATGGCTGGGAACTTTCTACAGCTGAATGAAGATAAGACGGAGATCCTCATCTGTGCCCCAGACAAGCTGGTCCATAAAAGCCCCATTCCCATCTGTACCGGGTCGGCCCGGGCCGGGTAGCGTAGGTTGTTTACATATCTGGGTGGCCTGGTATTTTTCCGGGCCAACCAAGGCTCATTCTCAGCCCTCTTCTCGAGGGGGTCTGCTTCAGGCCGACCAGGGCCAACACACCCACTGCTGACAGCAAATTCACACCTTCCATTAGAGCAAGCCTCTGATTGGTGGGTAGAATCAGCCCACATGGGCTTAAGGCAAGGATGTGTGGAATCAACCGGGCCAGGCTGGGACCGACTGGGGCTATCCGGCCCGGGCCGACCCGGTACAGATGGGAATGGCCCAATAGTCAGAGACTCTCTTGGTCAGCTTGCTTCTCACACCAAACCTTCCGTCAGGAATCTTGGCGTGACCCTTTGACCCAGCTCTCACCCTGGATTCTCATGTCAGTTCTCTTGTTCGCTCTTCCTTCTTCATTGACTGCCAGTCAACATCAGGGTTAAATTCAAGATTCTGGTTCTGGTCTTTAGGGCCTTACATGGACAAGCACCATCATACATCAGTGATCTTCTCAGCCCCTACACCTGTGCAGCACCGGGCTAAAGACCGAAGGTGACAGATCATCTGCTGCTGTGGCCCCCAGACTCTGGAACTCTCTCCCCCTGAGCCTGAGATCAGTGGACTCAGTGGTCTCCTTTAAAAAGCAGCTGAAGACTCACTTGTTCAAGCTGGCTTTTGGATGACCTTCTTCACCACTCTCTCTTTATTCTGCTCTCCCCAACTATTCCACCTTCCTCAGGATCCACTGATTTCCCTCTTTCCTGTTCACTCTCTCTCTTTCTTTACATTTTTTAATCACAATTGTCTATTTTTGCTCATTTGAAACATATTTTAATCATTTTCAAAATAATTTTTTATATTTTACATTTTTTATTTTTGTGAAGTGCCTCGCGGTTTTTATCTTGAGAGTTGCTATAGAAAAGATCTTTTCTTCTTCTTTTTCTTCTACTTTACATTATGCTATAACCCCTATTCCAAATCGAGGACAATGCATTCAGTGCTTTATTACTGTACTCAAGTACATTCTTTCTGTATCTGTACTTACATTTTCTTAAGGTCTGTCATTTTTACTTTACTGCATTTTAAAGCAGTTATATGCACGTTCTATCCCACTACATTATCTTAAAATTATCAAAGTAAAAACACATTTTTATGTTTTGTCCGAAGAACGGCAGCACACTCCCTTGTGTGTGCCGGTATGCAGTTTCAAAATAATCGTACTGTAATTTTCATTCTACCCTCCACCGCCTGGTTCAAAATCACATTTCTACACACTTCACATAGTTTAATGTTAGTTGAATACTTTAGTTTTTTGGTACATTTGTAAAGGCACATTTTAATACTTTTATTAAGTATCTTTTTACCTCTTTATCAGTAATTTTACTTAAGTAAATGTACTTAAGTACTCAAGTACTTCTTCCACCACAGGTTTTTGCATTGCTTTTTGTTTTGTAGAAGCTAAATAAACGGCCTCGACAGTTTTTTTCTGGGGAGACAGGAATGGGTCAAATTAAACAATTCTGAGTGTTTGACTCAACTTTTAGTTGTCTAAGGACTGTGTAGCAACATGAATGGCCTCATTTGTGACCCAAAGGTCACACTTCCTCAGCTGGGTCAAGCTGCTGTACTTCTATTTACAGATCATCCATCACAGGAGACACAAAGTCTGCTGTAAGCCATCTTTAATCTGACTGCTGTTCCATCCACAAGACGAAGGACACTTCAAGATTTAAAAGTATCATTTTAATAAACTCTTTTCACTGTCTATTACAAGGTTCATAAATAATCATCAAGGTTCATTATAAATGTATTTAATTACTGAAATGAATTATTATTCTTTGGTTAATAATAATTATTATTTATGATAATCAGTAATGCTTAACAGTGTAAAGAAGGTCATGTGCACTTATACACACCATGCAGGACACAGAAATCAGGGTTAAGGTAACTACACTCACATGTCTTTGTTCCATAACACCAGAGCTTTCTATCTCTGAGAGGGCGTGCTCTGAGTTATGTTAAAACCAAAACTCCTCAGTTCAAGTTCAGTTCTTGAGCTCACCAAAATCTCTCTGTGGCAAGAAAGTCCCAGAGGATCGAGTCGGCCGCTCAAAACCTCTACTAAAAGCCTTTCTGCCACGCTGATAGAATTGCTTCAACAAGAAACGCCATCTGCAACAAGCTGACGCAAAAACTCCTTCAGAGTTAATTTAAGACGCAAAACCATCCACCTGTGTACCTGCAGCAACTCTCGGACCAGAGAGTCTGTACCACTGGTCTCCCCTACCGGACCGAGTACCCCGAGGCCAATCAACATCCTCCCTTGACCTCTGGATCCAAACAGAGGGTTGTCTGAACGGTGAGGTAGCACACAGATTGCGTCTGTATGCCTGTTCCTTTAAGAAATAATTTAGCTTAGCTGCAAACCAACTCTTTCACCCAGAACGTGTTTTCTCTCTCTGATAGAAACCACATCCAAACACACACATCTCATTTTTAGTTCCATCCAGACACAGGTTGCTTTAATACCAAGTTTTAATAGCAAAGCTTTTATAAATTGTCATTTATGAATTGTCTTTTAAATGGTCATCTTTAAATTGTTAGTAATAAATTCTTAACTTTTAAACTTGACTCTTCTTTGAAATAAAACACAGAGTGGTGTATATTTGGTCACTGAACGAGCAAAAATCTCTTTAAATCTTCTGAATCAATAAATACACTTTTGCTATTAATTTAAATCTCTTAAATTAAATATTAATCTTTGGATTAAATATAGACCAAGCCAGTTGGTGTATGAACTTCTATTGATTATATAAATATCCGTGGATATTTATATATAATATAAGTTTCATTTGCCGACTCATTTGATCTTTCTCAGAATTTAGCAAAGCTGAGTAGCACAGCGTTATATTCTAGTTATGTAGATTAACCACGGTACAACTGTGAACAGCAGTTGGAGCTAACTTTCTGAGTAATTTTCTCCAGTGATCAGAAAAAACAGTCTTGGGTAGATGGAAAGGATTTTTTGAGATTTCTAAAATAAAAGCAGTGTCGAAAAAATCTTCTTACAGACAAAGATGACATTTCTGTAAACCATGGCCTTGTGATGGAAATGTAACCAGTCCAGGTTTGACTCCAACTCTTAATTGGCAGCCACTTGAGTAAGACTTGGGTCACAGGTTTCCTCAACCCTCTACAGAAACAAACAGGTACAGATTATGAATGAATGGATAGATTTTTATTCTGATTGTCTTACTGACATGTCAGAAATTCCACATCTCACAAATGTAAAGATTTTTTTAAATCAATTTCTTTTTAATTCATTTTTTTTCCAGCCAGTGGAAAGCAAAAAAGCATAAAGGAAAACAGCTGGATGGACTGAACCAAAGCCCTAAAGAGCTCTGGACTGAAATCTGTGACTTTTGACCATTATCTGCATTAAATTTTGCATGTTAAATATGAAATCTTTTTGACTTCCAAACCTTAAATGTATGTTTTATTAAAGTAACAATGTGTAGTTTTTTTTTACTTTTAATCTCTGGAAATATCAATCAAAATGTTGTTGAAAATAAATAAAATTATGTCCAATCATTGAAAAATATTGGCAGCTTTGTGTACATAACCATAAAATTTGGGTCTAAAATACACTGGGCGTGGGTCGATGGGTGTGTCCGAATCAAGGGGATGGATGCTTATGAGTACGGGTCCTCGCCGGTCTAGCAAGGCTGGATCCTTGAAGACCGCTAAAACCGGAAGTCAGCGGCTCTGAATTCGGACAGTCTAGCCTTCACCTCTACGGTGGCCCGTAGGTCCCGTCACAGCCGTGGCGGCAGCTACACGCAAAGGAAAAATGCTAAAGCTAGCGAAAATGGAGCAGGAATATTAAGGAGCTACAGCAGCTTCACGTCCATCAGCAGCGTTTGTTCATAACCGTTTTCAGGTAAAGTAACTTTGTTTATTCTAGAAGCTTTCAGGACTTACATGTTAACTTTAGATGGTTTCATGTATGTTTTAAGCTACAGAATGAACTTGTTAAACATACACAACACATTACCACAGAGTATTATCATGTAGGTAATTAATATAAACCAAATGCATCATAAATGTTGAATGCAGCAGGATGTTTTCTGATGTAAATTGGACCTTAGAACTTATTTTGCATCAAATGAGGGTAAAACGTTTTAAAAAACAGTCTTTTTAATAAAATTGCATTGAAGTGTTTTCAATGTGCATTTGTTTATTCAACTTAAGCCTAATAATTATCAGATCTGTCTTAAAAATGTAAATTCTCTGTAGTTTTCCCTGCTGCTTTTCTTTAAACTGAACAGAACCAGTGCATTGCAGGTTATAGGTTTGTTTTACATTTTTCTATTAAAAACCTTATTTAATCTATTACAGGTCAGCATACACTGTGCTGCACATCTGCCTCTGTGCTGGTGAAGTTGTGGGTCTGGAGGATGAGCCTGAGGAAGATGTGTGTGGAGGAGGTCAGTGGTGCTCTGTCCTGGAGGAGGTACCAGCAGACCACCACTATTGTTAACAGGCAAGTCATTCGGAGATGTAACAGCCGTCGTCTGAGCCAGCCCAGCAGTCCCTGTAGATGGACGATGGAGTGGACAGTGAGAGGAAGCGTCCCAAAGCTCTCTGCAGACCGTCCTGTATGATGTTCCTCTGGCCAGAAACGTCCAGCCACGGGTCTGCTCCAGCCCTCCAGCCATGTCTGGATCCTCCTGCAGCAGATCCAGCTGCACTGTTAGAGACTTCCTGCTCACTCAGTTTAAATAAATGATCCAGGAAGAGTCACTCAGGTTAATCCTGCTCTAACCGTATATAACTGGTCCATACTGGTTTTGATCTGTAAATAAGTTTAACCTATTATAAATAATCTTGTCTCCTTACCATCAATGACCAGAAAGTTCTTAGTATTTGTTTTAATAAATGTGTTCAAATATCAAACAGCTAAATAACATTAACATGATGACAGTAGAAGGCCTCTCTCCCAGGATGGCCAACAGGTAAAGCCTCTCCTGACCCTGGACACCTGCAGTCCTACAGAGAAATCAGAGACCACAGGTGACAAAAAGGCAATAAACACATTTTTACATTTATCTACATGAGAAGATAAAAATTATATTCTTCACACAAACTTTTTACTTCATTAAAACATGTCAGCTGTGTAAATCCCTGAATGTAAAACTACTTTTCATAGAAGAACTTCTGTGGTTGTGTGTGTAAACAGCTTCACGCTTCATCTCTAAGCTTAATAAAAACGTTTCTTTGCTCCGTTGTCCTTAAAACAAATGACAAGTTTAATTTGCTACACACACACACACACACACACAGACACACACACACACACACACAGGAATAACTGGGACCAGCGATACAAACTCGTTCTGGCTGATTTCTGCCTAAAATGTAATTTAAAAAAACAAATATACAAACGAAAAATTTCTATAAATTGAACCGCTTTAAGCTTTCAACGTTTCTATGGCTAGTTTTTAACAAACTTACGTTTAAAACTTCGTAGCTCTCCCCATTTTCTCTCCCTATTGAAAATCCACAGCCGGCGCACAAAGCATGCTGGGATAGCCTTGTTCTGTGAGGATACAACTGACCCGTCCTCGAAATGTGGGCGGAGCGAGGACGCATTTGAGGACATGAGGATGAGTATTCTTGGAATTCGGACAGTACTCGTCGCTGCGCTGTGACGTCATCGCACTCTTACAAGCATTCTTCCCGTGGATTCGGACTAGGGCCCGACCAATATACAGGCCGGCCGATATTATCGGCCGATATAGGGGTCATTAACACTATCGGCTATTGGCCAAAAAGACGGCCGATATGGCCGATATAGTGCTATCTATCCAGCAGATGGCGCCAGCTTTATGAACTCATGTTGTGGGCTCCACTCCTCAGGGGGTGGAGCCACCGTCACTGCACACATGCAGTGGAGAGGCAGAGTCAAGCAGAGACGAGATGGTGATGAGGAAGTAGGAGGTAAGTCTTCAGTTTTAAGCATAGTTGTTGTGTCAGTGGTAAGTTGAACGGTAAAATAAGCAGTGACAAAAGTGTGTTTCCCCTCAACATGCTTCCTAATTTTATTGTGTGCCTCGTGGCCTCGTATTGAAAAGTTAACCTGAAAAAATAAAATAAAAACTGCCGCAGCATTACGCTCTATGCAGAGCTCACGCTGCTTCCCCTTTAGTCATGCAGGGCAGTAAGTAAGTAACATTGGACTTTTTCTGGTAGACATTCTGGAATATTCTCAGACAATTTCCTCCGCTCTTCTTCAGCAGTCTTCAAACTCACGCAGTTCACCCGCGGCTTGCGAAAAAAAATAGTGCAGACGCCGAAACGATCGCTGCATGGCGCGGGCTGGAGCGCCGGCACGCAGCCCTTCGGTGGTCCATGTGGCCTATAGAATAGGATTACCAGGGCGACAAATGAAGGCGGTCCCTGTTTCGCGGCGCTTCGGCGGCACACGACCGTTGTCGCAGCTGAGGACGGGCGAGGGGGTGTTGGCAAGTGGCAACAAAGCAGTGAAACACTGTGTAGGGAGTCCCCCCTCCTCTCCCTAGCTGGGAGAGGAGTAGGGGCGGTAATACGAGAAAATAAACATTCGTCTCTACAATAGAATAAATCTATTGTATTTTTCAGCCTTATATTTTACGTAAGGCTTATACATTGCCACATACTAGTCATTTAACGTATCTTTTTATTTTCCTAATACTGTCGGCTTTGGAAAGGATCAAAACACAAAAGTGTAAATCTCAAAAGTATTTTATAATGCCAAAAATCAGGTGACAGAAATAAAAACAGGTAGCTAGGATGCTGAAACCAGCAGAGTATGACTGAAACTGAACCGTATACACTGAGGAGTGAGAGATGACAGAGGACTAGTTATGAGGAGGAGCTGTGAGTGGGAGCAGAGGACAGCAGGGGAACATAGGAGGAACTATCAATGAAAATAATTTTAAAGAAGAAAGAATCCTAAAAGGGAAAGAAGAATAACAACAAAACCTGACAACAAACGGAGTAGAAAATTCAGTGGAAGGAAAAAATAAAAGACTTGAATACTAAATGAGAAAACCTTAACAGCTGGGGAACCAAACAAAAACAGAGCCATTGGTTTTGAGCCACAATGTCTGATATCATTTATTTACATGATCATTTTTAAACTTTTAAGTATAAAAATGCCACATTTAATGTATTTTACTTTGTCTTGATATCAACTGTACTTTTATGCTGATTATTTTATTACAGATGGAAAAAGAGGGTCGTAGTAAGGTGTGGGCCTACTTCACTAAAGATCCATCTGGTGATGTCATCTGCAGCATCTGCTCATCTTCAGTAGTAGTTTGTGTGTTCTGTTGTTGTTGAGATCCGCTAAATAAATCTTATTTGCATTACTTGGAAACCCTAGTGAGTTATTGAGACAGTTCTTTGGTGTGTAATATAGAAACAAGTTAGCATCAAAAAGGCAGAGAATGAAGTGTTTAATCTTAAGAACATTTGTATTTATTTTTTTGTGAGGGAGATTTATCGGCCATTATATCGGCTATTGGCCTTTGTTAAACGTTTTATATCGGTATTGATCCCAAAAAAAGCATATCGGTCGGGCCCTAATTCGGACACACCCTATGTCTCTGCAGGATGCATGATGTTTCCTTCTGTGAGCCGGCTCGGGGTCCTGCACCTGCCTGTGACGTCACATTAGATGATTGACTGGACAAACGACTTACGGAATTTAAACACATTGACACAGAAGATTTTGATTGGTCTAGACAAATTGTAGTCGTTGCGGGCTGCGCAGTGGCGCTGTGGTTAGAGCTGTTGCCTTGCAGCAAGAAGGTCCTGGGTTCGCTTCCCGGCCTGGGATCTTTCTGCATGGAGTTTGCATGTTCTCCCTGTGCATGCGTGGGTTCTCTCCGGGTACTCCGGCTTCCTCCCACAGTCCAAAAACATGACTGTTAGGTTGATTGGTCTGTCTAAATTGTCCTTAGGTGTGTGGGTGTGTGTGTGCATGGTTGTTTGTCCTGTGTGTCTCTGTGTTGCCCTGCGATGGACTGGCTCTCTGTCCAGGGTGTACCCCGCCTGCTTGCCCGTTGACTGCTGGAGATAGGCACCAGCCCCCCCGCGACCCTGCGTGGACCAAGCGGGTTCAGAAGATGGATGGATGGATAGTCGTTGCGGTTGTAGACCTCTAGTGAAATTGAATGGAGAAGCAGGTGTCTTTGGGGACGCCTTGCACCTTTCAATGGAGGTTTACAGCTGTGCTTTGTCATAAAGTAATCCCAAGTTAATAATGAAGCCTGTGATTCTTTTATGTTACACATTATTTTCACTTGCAGTCAGTGTGATTATGTTGGGTTAGGGTTATGTCTACTGAGTGGTTTATGGACTTTTAACTCACAATGCTAGTTGGGTCCATTCACTTACTGTGTTTTATGCTAAGTTAAATCTAAAGAGGTACAACAGGGCCGGGAGAATGACTGGCTCTGGGAAATATGTCAACATACAAAATTTCAATTTTGGGTGTAATATCACTTTAAAAGAACTTTATTAAACAAATAAAAAGTACACAAAAAAGGAAAGGCAATGCGATGTTTTATTAACACATTACAGTTATAAAAACATTTAGGAGGTAAGAAACGTGAATTTAATAAGAATAAGAATCGAAAAAGAGATGCAATATATTTTGGCTGAGTGGTTTTGCCGCTGTGTGATGTCATCAGCAGGCGCAGGACCCCGAGCAGATCCGGAAACTACAGCACCAGAAAACTAGCATCAGCATCTCATTCTCCCAATGGAATTAAGTGAAGGACCATTAAAGGCTGAGGAGTCGCGCCGAGGTCGCATGCTATCTGCTCCACGGGTAACAACATTTTCCGTAATTTTTTTTAAGACAGTGATATGGTGTAAAACTACCCTGAAATGTATGTATGTATGTACTGCCCCCTAGCTCCAGGAAACTACACACTTTAACTATAAGAAATGTTGTGAATACTGAATTTGTTACAAAGTGACACAAGCTGTGCAGCCAGTTTTATGTAGCGTGATGATTTACACTATATTTTTATTTAAAATTACCAATAAGATTTGATAAATGCATATAAATATGAAATATCAATCAGACTGATCTTTGAAGGTTTAATCAGAAGATTAGATACTTTGCTTATTCAGGGACCATAAACACACTTCGTATTAATTCAGACAGAGACAAGTATATAGTTTATGAAAATGAATTTATTTCTTTTTCCTAAACCAATGATTACACAAGACAAGGTATGAGTAATGATATGTGATGCAATGGTGTGAAGTGATTCAATGTGATGGGTGGAATGTTATAATGGAAGCTAGATGTTTTAGCAAAACTGTTCTTTGTATCTGAGAGAATTTGTGAAGTCTGGGTTGTAAAAGTAATTTGGCTGTCTGTTTGTTTAACTACAGATTTATTAATAACAAAAACCATCCGACGCCAGTATGCAGGCTACAATACCCTTTGTATGTGTTGCTCTCGACGGTCTGGATGAATGGTGGTCCTTTTTTTTAAAATGTTTTCTGAACTTGTTGGGAACGTGATTGAAAATTCCTTCGGCTCCATCCATGCACCTATTGTTTACACCAGGGATCAGCTGCAGACACCATCTCTCTTCTCCACAGAAAAGCCCGTTCTGCCAGCAGAACTAAGGAGGAAACATAGAGGGTGCAGAGCGGGATGTAAGCTTCAGGAGAAGAAACGGAGATATAAACCATTTTTACCATCCTTGATTATGGGAAATGTTTGTTGTCTGCACAATATGAGTTCCCAGCGCTGACCAGGCTGCAGCAGGACTACAGAAGGTTTAGCCTGATGATTTTTATGGAAACATGGATGAATGAGCTCATTGCTGACTCTGAGGTTTCCCTGGTAGGATTTAAACTCACGCGGGCTGACAGAAGCACGAAGCGGAGCAGTGAGCGCAAATGTGGGGGTCTGACTGTGTTTATTAACCCATTAAGCAGCAACTCTGTACAAAAGACATATTGGCTGTCGGTTTGATGTTGCTCTACCACTACTGGCTGACCCTGATCTGTCTGACTGCACCTGCACGTCGACCGAGGGCCCTCCAGAGCGCTCACCTGCGCTGACCCCTCGCAAGGCCGCACCTACACCAATCTACGGTCCTAAACATTCTTTGTTTCGGTTTTCAGGACTGAAAAAGTACATTTTGCTAGTTGCGTGTGTCTGTCTGATGTCCAATGTAGCTAAACTTCCTCCCCAGCCTCTCTTAACGTGACCGTATGAACCTGGGTCCTCTTCAGGTACCACCCTCCAAGAGCGCCCAGATCTATTGATAACATCTCATGCCATTCAGATCTATTGGCGTAAGGTCAAAGGTCATTCTCGTGCACCTGGAGCTGATAGGGTTCTAAACGGTCTTGCAGATTATCTTGCCAAACAAGGTGCAGCTGTTGGTACCCCATGGTTCTTCAACCCCTTGTGGCTCCCTGACGATGTGTCCTCTCGGTCTGACCCACCCAGTGTGTGTGTCGTGACTCGAGCTCAGGCCGCTAAGGCATCCACCCCTCGACCATCTGATGGTTTTGTGTCTGTTAAACCTGTCTTTTCTGACAACGACCTTGTCAGCCTTGTTGGGGTTATCTGGGTAGCGAACAATTAGTAAGCTTTAACTTACTTTTGGATTCTTCAATAAATTCTGTAAATATGAGAATATTTACTGATTTATTAATTAATTAAGATATTCTTAGATATCTCCGGGGCACCACCCCATTCTACCGGGCAAAAATAGAATCCAAAACTCTTATCAGTCTTTCTTGAAGTTCATAGAATCCCAGGAGCAGAGACTTCGCTTCGACACAACAAATCTACTGGAGGCAAAAATCTGAATTTTATAACATTTAATTAACAATTTGTCAAATGAATAATAATGCAAAACAATGGTATAATTGAAAATGTGTGTAAAATGGAGGATGTCCCCACATGATGGATTCGTTTCAGTGGTGAGTCCCCACAAACCATAAAAACATGTATGGCTGTGTGTGAGTGTGTGTGTGTGTGAGTGTGTGTGTGTGTGTGGTGTGTGTGTATGTGTGTGTGTTTCTAAAATGGAGTCTGTATACAAGATGGCTGACCCCTTTGTCTGGCTAAAGTGAGGGTGGCAACTTGCACTTTAACTTCCAAGGCACTTAGAATCAGAAGTAACTTAACCTTAAAATCACTCAAAACACTTCAAAATGGTCATGAAGCTTCACCAAAGATTAATCACGAATTAATATCTTTTTAGTTTAACCACTTGGCCATAGCAGAAAACATTTAAAGATACCAAACAATGATCAATAAGCAGTTTATTCTTTCAAAATGACCCGACGGACGTATTTGGGAACGAAAGAGGAAAACACGAAGCTACTTTTAAGCAATAGCGCGGTTTTATTGCTTATTCTGGACTACAGAGGAAACGGGAGAAGAAAAGAAAGAGAGAGAGAGAGTTTTCTGATCACCACAACAGTAAGGCGTCCCCCGCTGTTTGATTTGACGGTTCTCCGTGTTTCTCCGCAGTTTTCGGCGTCGTCCGTCGGTTTTATGGCTTTCTCCGCTGTTTTCGGCGTTGA
Source organism: Nothobranchius kuhntae (assembly GCA_006942095.1). Classification (NCBI taxonomy): domain Eukaryota; kingdom Metazoa; phylum Chordata; class Actinopteri; order Cyprinodontiformes; family Nothobranchiidae; genus Nothobranchius; species Nothobranchius kuhntae. The sequence continues at coordinate 1,139,291 of SSNQ01034580.1, read as the reverse complement.
CCGTGAGTTTGACGGAGTTGTTGCTTTCCTCCGCAGTTCTGTGTCCTCAAACATCAGCTGGAGGGGAGCAGAAACGAGCAGATCTGCTGGGTTTCTTACTTCCCAGCGTTCTCCGGTTTGATGGCTTTCCTGCGGTTCCGTGAGCTCAACTTGAGCACTTAGACTTCCCGCGTGCTCAAGTTAGTCGGAGCGTACGACGAGCGTGTCCTTACCGGACAGTTATCCTCGGCAAAAGAACAGAGTTCCTTTGTCTTTGTTGATGATTTATAGCCTGAGCTCGCGGGAAAACTCCATGAGCTCCTGCACATGCGCAGAACGTGTTTCTGGTATTAGGCGGTGACGTCTTCACATTGCTTCCGTGTGCAAAGCATCATGGGAAATGAAGTGTCTTTTGGCGCTGATGTTTAATATCTGCTTTTCAAAGCAAATTTAGAACAGTCTTTTGGAGAAAATTACTGCAGCAATTTCTCACGAGGGCATACCCTCAACAGCCTCCTGTCCCAGGATCCTGCTATCAGCAGGATGATCCTGTACCTTTCCCATCCGACAGTTCATCTTCCTTCTTCTGTTGAGCTTGACTCCATTCCTGAGCTCCGTGCTCTCTTTCGAGTTCGTGTCACGCTGAGGATGGTTGAAGGGTTGCTGATGCACATCTCCAAGCCTCCGTCGTCGCCTGTCCTTGTGGCACCACAGTCCCTAGGGGGGGGGGGGGGTCTGATGGCACAAGCTCATGATTCTCCTTTATCTGGGCACAAAGGTGTCAAGGCCACGTTCGGTGCCCTGAGCCAGGTTGCTTACTGGCCGGGGATGCGTCGGGACGTCTCAGACTACATCCAGAGCTGTCTGGTTTGCTGTCAATTTCAATCATCTAACCCCATCCACAGAGCTCCTCTTCAGAGCAGGGGGCCGTCCACTCTGTGGTCGGACCTGCAATTTAATTGGGTGGGGCCCCTGACCAAGTCCAGCAGAGGTAACAAATACTTCTTGATCATGACCTGTGCATTCACCAAATGGGTTGAATGTTTGCTGGCACCTAACGACACAGCTCAGACAACTGCTGTCCTCTTGATGAACCACATCTTCTCCCGGTTCGGTCTCCCCGAACGTGTTAACTCAGATAGGGGAACTCATTTCACCTCTGGAGTGATGGAACATCTTTGGTGGATGTTGGGTGTCAAGGCCAATTTTCACATTGGTTATCGGCCCCAGTCTTCCGGCCAGGTGGAACGACTGAACCGGACTGTTGTTGGCATGTTGAAGAAATATGTGTCCTCTAATCACAGAGACTGGGATGTGAAGCTTCCACTGGTCCTTATGGCCATACGGGCCACTCCTCATGAGTCTACAGGCATCTCCCTGTTTGAAATGATGACGGGTAGACAAATGACCCTGCCGCTTCACCTGCTGTATCAGTCAGTTCGACCCAGTGCAGCTACAGCTTACACCAATGAGCAGTATTTGCAGGACCTGAAGAACCATCCGCCTGCAGCGTTTTCTTTTGCAGAGACAAATCTGGAGAAATCAGCTGAGGGCAGGAAGGCTTATTATGATCTGAAGGCCTCACATTCTGAACTCAACGTGGGTGATGAGGCCTAGTTCTACTTTCTAGGCTGTAGTGGCATTATCCAGTTACATAATAACATCAATGCAATATTCACTATGTGTTCAATACTTGTACAATACTGGATTTACATTGTATGTCTGTGTCTCTTACAGTTTGGTGTATAGTGTTGGAACCCAAATTTTCATTTTATTTGTTCATGGTTTTAGTGTTCGAAGGTTACAATAATAGCTTACTGACAATATATATATATACACATTTATCTTTGTTATTATTTTCCTTCAAATTATTCTCTTAAAGAGCAAGTCACCCCCTACCAGAGTCTAACTCCACTCCCACTTCATGTTTGAAAAATGCAATAAATGCTGTTGCCTGGCAGACCGAGAGGGCGGAGCTGCTAACAAATACACACACACACACACACACACACAGGCTCACGACAGCATTGTGACATCATAATGTACCAGTTTACATTTTAGCATACCTCTTAGCCAATAGCGGTGGCAGATTTAAGTTCAAATATAGTGCAGAGTTTTTACCTGACAACGGCAGAACACTGCCAGTATTTGTCATGGTCTGCGTCTGTGTCTTCCCCATGTGTCTCCTTATGTCCTCCATCCCTCTTTTGATTCCCCTTTTGTGTCTCATAGTGCCCTCATGTGTCCTTTGTCTGTGTCCATTATGTGTCTTATGTTGGTAGTCCTTTAAGTCTATTCCTCCCAGGTCTTGTGTCATCTCATTCATACCCAGGTCCTCCAGGTCTCATTTACATTCTGTGTCCTTGTAGTCCCCAGCTTCTTTGTCCCCAGCTCGACGTGTGTGTGAGATTCAGTCCCCTGCTCAGTGTTTGTGTGTGGGTGTGTGTGTAGTTGTGTGTGTAGTTGTGTGTGTGTGTGTGTGTGTGTGTGTGTGTGTGTGTGTGTGTGTGTGTGTGTGTGTGTGTGTGTGTGTGTGTGTGTGTGTGTGTGTGTGTGTGTGTGCTTGTCCATTCCCCATTCCTGTTTATATTAGTGCATTTGTGTGTGTGATGGTGTGTGTGTTAGTCCTTCCCGCAGCCTTTAGCCTTTAGCATTACGAAATGCTTGCCTGTCATCAGGAACAACTTGTGGGTTCAGCGTCTTCATAAGCAATTTAAAGCAGTCAACCTTGTGATTATTCAACAAACCTCTTTATCACGAAAGTCAAAGATTCCCATGTGACTTCTCTTGTCATTTATCAGTACTTTTTTGCACTTTGACACAGTCTGGACTAAGTTAAGTTGTTTGCTTTTTCAATCATTGTCCTTCCTCACACTGGTCTTTGACATTTTGTTACTTACATGAGTCACAATTATGCTTAAATTTGCAATTTGTTCATCAAATCAGCTTCCATTGTCTTATTTCAGGATTCTCTCTTAGGTGTTGTCTTTCTTTGCTGCTAGATGTACTACATCTTCATGAGAAAGACATTGCTACAGCTGATGTTAGCTTAAGTCCAAGGTTTTTTGGTGTTTCAGCCCATTTTAGGTGTTATCCATCTTCACAGAACTCCTATTAAGCCCCAAGTCAGAATGTATGTTCATATTGTATCTCCTATGGTACTTAGCAGGTGATAAACTGTTCTAATACTGAGCCTTTTGCCTGTGGTTACTTAAACTTGGGATTCCAAACCAACAGTTGCAGGGCCTTGCTCTGAGGCCTTTATTGAGATTATTCTTTCTTACGTTTGTCTTTATCTTTAATTCTTGCATTCAGTTACCTATCATGACCCATGGACTATTTCATTATCAACAAAATGTTTGTTAAGTTTTGTGGTGCAAATTTAAAATGCCACCTAAATATAAAGTGCATTCCTAAAAACAGATTTTTAGGCCTAATCTGGCGGGCTCATAAGATTGCCGGAAGAGGAGAATCTGGTCAAAAATCAGCTTGATTATCCTGCAGTGTGAACCAGACCTTAGACTGCTGGACGATATATTGACTACATTTCTTTGCACTTCTGGCATTTCTCTGTTTGAATTTGCTATTTGATGGAAGTGATGAGTGGTCCAACCTTTCCCTTGTCTCTTTCTTCCCTGACTAGAGTCAATCGAGGCAGACAGTCACTCATTCTGAGTCAGGCCAAGGTTCTGCTAGACGTTTCCTGTAAAACAAAACTTTTCCTTCCTACTATTGCCTGAAGCGCGAGATCGACAGGCGGATTGGTGCTGCATCTGCAGTGATGCAGGCGTTGTACCGGTCTGTCGTGGTGAAGAGAGAGCTGAGTCAGAAGGTGAAGCTCTCGATTTACCAGTCGATCTACGTTCCTACCCTCACCTATGGTCACAAGCTTTGGGTAGTGACCGTAAGAACGAGATTGCGGATACAAGCAGCCGAAATGAGTTTTCGCCGCAGGGTGGCTGGGCTCTCCCTTAGAGATAGGGTGAGAAGCTCAGTCATCCGGGAGGGGCTCGGAGTAGGCCCGCTGCTCCTCCACATCGAGAGGAGCCAGTTGAGGTGACTTGGGGATCTGGTCAGGATGCCTCCTGGACGCCTCCCTGGTGAGGTTTTCTGGGTACATCCAACCGGGAGTAGAAGAAGACGAAGAAAATATAATTTCGATAGCTGCAGGGAGGAGACCTAAAGGAAGACCCAGGACACGGTGGAGGGACTATGTCTCTCACCTGGCCAGGGAATGCCTTGGGATTCCCCCGGAAGAGCTGGCCCAAGTGGCTGGGGAGAGGGAAGTCTGGGCCTCTCTACTGAAGCTACTGCCCCCGCGAGCGGATGAAAATGGATGGATGGATGAATCTAACTAGTTAACAGTTGAAATGAATTAACTGCAAACAATTATCTTTCAAATTCCCTCACTCTGGAACCAGCTGCCACTTTTAATTAGGCTGTCTCCATCCCTGCCAGTTTTTAAGAGTCGCCTTAACATAATATTTTTTCATTTAGCATTTTCTGATCATCCAAGTCAATTAAAATTCATAATTTAAACAGAAAACACCTGCAAAGGTGGGAGTCAAGAAATGGGTGGAGACTTATTTCAACCAGACTTCCTCTTAGGAAAATAATAAATGAGGAATTTGTGAACTGACGTCTGAGCGGTGAACAGGTCAGCAGATCTTCCATACATGGGGAATCCTGCTGTCACGTCAAGAAGGGTACAGCTGCAGACCCGCAGATTCACACCTTAGGCAGCTAATCTGCAGGACTCGGGGTATGCATTCATCAGGTCTTTCTTGTTGCTCACTGGCTGTGTTATGCTTGGATTTAAACAGCTACCCCTTTAGCTCCTGATCAGCTGCTACAGTTTCAACACACCTTGTTGTTGAATTATAGTTATGCATGCATTTTCTTATCGGTAATGGAAACAGCTCCTCCACCTAACTTTTACTTTATGAAACAGGAGCATGCAGGCCACAGAGATGAATTCACAAGGCATTGTTTTATACAAGAGACCACTGCAAACATACTTAAAGTATTAGTGAACTTGATCTTTAATATAAAATTATTATGGTTTTATTGCTTTGCATGACTTATTCTGAATTGGTGCTATAAACAAACTGAATGGAACTAAAAGAACCCCCCAACTGTATAACCATCAGTACAGATCTTTAAAACGGGCAAGACACAGATTATACACTTTTTTGTTCTGTTATATTTACATGATCATTAAAAAAAGTTTACCAACAATAAACAGATGTTCTCTTTGTGAGAAATGTAAAACACTAAGTCAGTCTGAGTCACCGTTCACAGAGAAATCAGACATATGTACTCATACAAAAGATTGACGCTTTTTGTAAAAATACTGACTCTGTCAACGCAGCTGCCCAGGTTTTTGCTCTTGTGGCTTATTGGGTGCTGTTTTATACCAGCTAATCCTACAACTACAACCATTTCCCCACCGATGTGAACATGCAGCACCAAACTACCTAATACCAGATACAGATTCCTAAATATGAACACATTTATTGAAAAGTTCACTCTAAAGCTTCTGTTGGATGTGGAAATAAAGGGTCGCAGTTGCTGTCAGAAGAGGCACTCAGTTCTTCACACCACTTCACAAACGCCCTGTGTAGGATGTCATATGATGTGTTATTAAAAATTTCTGCAAGAAATAGAATACAGGCACGACATTATTCAGTTGTACTTTTAGACTTTTCTTTGGCTTTTTGAATGATTTTTGCAGTCCTTGATTCTTACCTGCTTGTCCCAAGCCAACCGGTAGGGGCATTCTGACTAAACCGCCAGAATGTTTCAGTCTGTCCTGCAGCGATTTCTCTATCAGCTCCATTGTGAACTCTTCGTGCCAGACGGGGAGCTCCAGGCCCACCATGCAGCTGATGATCCTTTGCTTCTCTTCCTCCGTCAATAGGCCAATCTCTTGGGACACGTAAACCATGTAAGACATATCGATGTTCACTGCCTCGCCATGCAGCAAAGATGGAAGAACTTTCTGTATTGTACAAAGACAAATGAAATCATGTCAGACTTTACCTAAACAAGCCAGGGGATTGTATGAGAACAGATTAAGCTATACATTCTTTGCATGTGCCTAACAAAGGCAGTGAAAAAAGGAATTCCCTCTGAACCGAAATAAGATGCCAACAAAATAAGTGTTAGGATTACCTTTCCCATACCACGTCACCCTATCCCAACATTTGTGCATTCGCATTGAAGGTAATTGTTCTAATTCTTTTGACATAAAGGGGGGAGATGAAGAGGTGCACTGAAGACAAAGGAGTAAGAACTCACAGTAATTTCTTCCTACGATTTATTCCATGTTTTATGTTTGGTATTACTGTTTTTCCTCCTCAACAACCACAAAAGCAGAGAGAAAAAAGCTAATTAGTTGTGTGTGGGTTTAAAATCATTGTAATGTCCAACTTGGTGAACTTAGGGCGACACTAAGGAATGGGTTTAAGCAGAAAGCCTTGTTTAAACAAAACCCAGTCTGTGGTGCTTTGAGCGATTGTGTATCAGTGTAATTCCTGGACCACATTGTGTTTCGGAGTGTGGAAGCCAACCAACTGCTGCTTTGCCTCTATGCAACCCATTAAGGGAAGAAGTGTCAGTCAGTGTGGTTACATGCGCACTGACCAAAGAAGAAGATGATGATCTTTTATATGGCGCCTCTCAAGATAAAAAAATCATGAGGAGCTTCACATTAACAAAAAAAAATTTAAGTATAAAAAGATTTCAAAAATGATTACAAATAGGACCACAGCAGCAGATGATCTGTCACCTTTGGTCTTTAGCCTGGTGTGCTGCACAATCAGTAGGCATTGATCACTGGACCTCAGGGACCTGCTGGGGGTGTAGGGACTAAGAAGATCACCAATGTAAGATGTTGCTTGTCCATGTAAGGCCCTATAGACCAGAACCAGGATCTTGAAATGAACCCTGAAGTTGACTGGCAGCCAATGAAGCTGGAGGAGAAGCGGGGTGATGTGGGTGTGTTTGGAGGACTTGGTCAGAAGCCGAGCACAGGCGTTCTGAACCACCTGTAGACGGTTCAGGGAGGTTCTGCTCAGACACGTGAAAAGAGAGTTACAGTAGTCTAAGTGTGAGGAGATGAAGGTGTGGATAACTGTCTCAAGTTCAGAGCGAGACAGAATGGGACTCAGCTTAGCAACATTCCTGAAATGGAAGAAGGAAGAGCGAACAAGAGAACTGACATGAGAATCCAGGGTGAGAGCTGGGTCAAAGGTCACGCCAAGATTCCTGACAGAGGGTTTGATTTGAGAAGCAAGCTGACCAAGAGAGTCTCTGACTTTGGGAACCAGCTTGTCTGGGGCACAGAATGGGATCTCAGTCTTATCTTCATTCAGCTGAAGAAAGCTCCCAGCCATCCACACCTAAGTCGATCCAGGTTGATCTTATTGTAATAAGCTGGGAGTCTTTATCTTAGTTTACATGCACATTAATAGCATTAGAAAAACTAGCCTTTCAAATAAAGCTTGTTCCACTCCGGTACAGTAGGTGGTGACATGTGCCTTTTCATGTCACCATTCTTCCGGTTCGCTTATAGCAACACAAACAGTAAACAGAGGCTGGTGGGAGTGAAGCAGATGGAATTGAAGCAGGATACGCACAATGGCTATAGGAATGTACAAGAATGATGCAGCACAGCTAATTTGGTACGTACTGTCCTTTTTTATGGTGTTAGGTGTGTTGCTTTGTGACGATGGTCTTGTCAGAAGACCGCTTCTGTGGTGTTGTCACTTCCAGAATGCAAGCATCCTTCTGGTTTAGTTTGGTTAACCAGTTTACATGCAGAATGTAATCAGATTACTGCCGCATTATCTGGGTGCTTCAGCTCGATTAGAACCAGTCCGCCTTCAGCCAGACTAACGTATTTATATGATAAATGATAAATAAATGACCCGCACTTGTATAGCGCCTCTCAGAGTAAGGACTCCAAAGCGCTTTACACTACAGTGTTTCATTCATCCATTCACACACATATGCAAAACAAAAAAAAAAAGATGCACGTCTTTTTAAGGCAATACTTCAGTTTTCTGATGTGCATGTGAACACACTGAGTGATGTAATGGCTGTAATATGATTGGATGAGCAAACTTTGTGGATTGAGGATGTGACATGTGATGGGCGACATATAACCACCCAAAGGATTTATAATTAAAGATGTCAAACAAATTGTTCACATAGTCCTCTAAATCAACAATGCTGAGGTACACACCTTGTTTTGTTGTGGCTTCAACGGTGAATGGCCTACAGTATATGCGTACAGCTCCTTCTAGGGTTCTACAACCCTCCAAGGTGCTTCACAAAAAATCCAGTTGTTCACACACACACACACACACACACACACACACACACACACACACACAAGCTGGTGGTGATAGGCTACAATGTAGCCACAGCTGCCCCGGGGCAAACTGACAGAAGCAAGGCCGGTGCCACCAGTCCCCCAACCACCACCAGCAGGCAAGGAGGGTTGAAAATGTAAGACAATGAGCAGCGATAGCCATTACAAGAACATACCATTTCTAATGCAGGACTTAAAAGGTGTCCAAAGTCCACAAGCCTGTTCAAGTCATCCTCCCAAAGGTTTGGGGCTAGCTCCTCTAGCATGGTTGTGATCGCCATGTGAGTAGCCTGAGAGGCTGCCTTCTTGCTGCTGTGCCCATACACTGTATTGTCAGCCTGGAATTTAGTATCTAACAACATACAACCATGTTCCTCAAGAAGTTCAAAAAGACCTTTGTGCTTCATCAAAGCCATCTGCAAATAATAAGAAACAGACAAAATATTAATAAGCTGAAAAAATACATAAAGGATTTTACTTGGTTATCAGACATATATAGACAATGACTTATCATACCTTTAACATCTCTGCCAGCCCATTTGAAATGTGTCGTCTTGGAACACTTTGTAAGAAAGACATATCAAGGAAAGCAGCAGCCGGTGGAATATAAGCTCCCAGCTTATTCTTGCAGTTTGCAAAGTTAACCCCTGTTTTTGCCCCCACGCTGGCATCAACGTAGGAAAGGAGTGTAGTGGGGACCCTGATGTAAGGAGTGCGCCTCCTGTAGAGGGATGCTGCCAAGCCCACTATGTCTAGACACACTCCTCCCCCAATGGCAATAATAGGCTCAGTGCGGCGATCAAGGGCAAAGTCATTGACCTCGTCTAGTATCTTCAAGGCAGTTTCCATGGATTTGTTCTCCTCTGTGGTTGGAAGTGCCAAAATCTTGTAGACCACATCATTTGCCTCTAAATATTCAGTCACCTTGGAGCCATAGATTTTAAAGACCTCCTGGTCAATGACCACAAATCGCCTTGTAGGTTTGTTTGATTTTTTAATGTCCTCCAGTTGCTGAGGGTCAGTGATATGACCCAACAGAAGGGTATCATTGCTTGGGTCGAGAAGGCCATGAGTCTCAGTTACCTTGTAAGTAAAAGTGATGGGGGTGACCACGGTCCAAGAGGTTCCTTTCTTTGTGATGCTTTCATAACTGTTACAGAAGACACAAAAATGTGATTTTCATTAAAACTTCAGAGATGACATTTCCAAAAACACCATTAAATTAAGCAAAAGCCCCATCCAAATCCAGGGCTATAGTACTCAGCCCCAAAGGGTGGACTGCCAGCTTTGGATTGGGGGAGAGGTACCACAGCTGGACAGGTTTAAGTGTCTTTGTCAGGAGTTGGTGTGTGAGTTTTGTGTGGGTTTTCTGCTTTCACCTTCAGGCAGCCACAGGAGGGCACTAGAGAGACACTCATCACAGCTCCCTCTAGAAGCCGCTGTGGCAGGTGTGTTTCAACACACCTCCATTTTACCGACTACAACCAGGAGGATAAAAGAAGAGAAGAAGAAGAATCCACTGCCAGATTTTTGGTGCGAGTCTAGAAGACAAACAGCGGACGGTTTACGGGGGTCAAGAGCAGAAAAAAGACGAATGGAAAGGATAGAAATCTTGGTTACATCCTGATGAAAAGAAGACAAGGGATCCGGTTGGATGGAATGGCGAAAAAGAAAGCAGTAGAGTCAAGGGTGGGTAGGCATGGCTGTATGGTGAATGAGAAGGAATGGGGAGAACTGGGAGAGTGTGAAAGCGAGGATAGCAGCGTGGAGATGAGTTTTGTTCAGGATTCAGGGAAAGGGAAAAGACAAAACGATTCTGACACACAAGAAATAAGGAAACAGAGTCGGGCTGACGTTTTTGGGAGCCCTAGAGAGGTAGAAGACTGTGAGTTAAAGATCATTCTGAAGTCAATGAGGGAGTTGCAGTGGCAAAGGTGAGTCCAGTCAAGCTTACTTCCATTTTGAATAACCTTGTTTGGGACATTAAACTGGCTAAAGTGCTGAGGGACGGAAATCTGCTAATCGTTTGTAGAACTGAGGATCAGAGAGACAAAGCTAGTAAGATGAAAGAAGTGGGAAAACAAAGTTGTTAGTGTGAGCAAAGTGGGAATGGGTGAGCAAGGACCAAAAGGGTTATATGGGGAATTCCTGTGGATGTAACTATTGAGGAAATAAAAGCAAATCTAAAAGGAGGAAATGTGAAGAATGCAAGGAGATTCACGGAGTTCAGAGATGGGCAGAAGAAGGACAAAGACTCTGTATTAATTGAGTTCCAAGAACATGTTCTTCCTTGTAGAGTCTTTCTGTGTTGCATGTCTTATACGTTGCCGGAGTGCATACCACAACCGCTCAGATGCTACAAATATCAGAGATTTGGACACACGGCGACTGTGTGTAGAGGAAAGGAAAGATGTCCCAGATGTGGGGAAGAGCACAAATCTGAGGTGTACACAAATAAATCGCAACCAAGGTGTTGTAATTGTGAGAAAAATCAAAGTGCTGGGTGTCAGGTGATGAGGAGAGAGATGGAGGTTCAGTAAACTAGAGTTCCAAACAAAATCTCGTATGCTGAAGCTTTGAAAAGGGTGGGGGAGGTACCAGAAAGAATAAATGTGAATAGAGTTCAAGAGGTGCCAAAAACGGTGGAGAATGAGGGAAAACTATGGATTGATTTTAAGAAACTGGTGACCTTTTTTGCAGGGGTGATAAATGTTACTATGGAATCGAAATCAAAAACCGAAAGAATTCAAATTATAGTGAAAGCAGCGATTAATCATCTGGATATTAAGGAGTTGTCATGGGAGGAGATCAGGACCAGTTTGTGTGCTCATTCAAGACAAGAAGGATTAGGATAATAAATGGTAAGGATACTACAATGGAATGCGAGGAGCCTGTTAGCGAATGGACAAGAGTTTAAAAGTTATATAGATGACTTAGTAGATAAACCAGATGTTATTTGTGTTCAAGAAACTTGGTTGCATAAGAAGTTAGATTTTAAATTATTTCCGTATACAACAGTTAGACGAGATAGAGAAGAAGGTGTTGGAGGGGGTTGTGCGACCTTTATTAATCATAAACTTAATTATTGACTAATTAAAATTGGGCAGGAAGACGAATATATAGGAATAGACATTTATGTGTATAATGAAACAATATATGTGGTTAATTATTAAAAACCGTGCAAAGTTTTAGATGTTGGTAAACTCAAACTGGTTATTCAGGATGCGTCTAATCATTTGATATTATGTGGAGACTTTAATTTGCATAGTAAAGTATTGGGAGGCTCTAAGGAAGATAAAAATGGGGAAATAATTGAAGATTTAATAGATGATAGTAATTTGGTCTGTTTAAATGATGGGAGAGGAACGAGATTAAATATAAACACAGGCAAAACCTCCGCTATAGACTTAACGTTGGTATTGAATGAATTGGCGGGAAAGTGTACCTGGGATGTTAAAGAAAATAATTTTGGGAGTAAGACAAAGACGAAGATCTTTACAGAATTTTTTGGAGGTGAAGAAGAACGGTTGGAAAAGCGGGAAGGCAGATGGTTATTTAATACTGCATGTTGGATTACATTTGGAGAAATATGTGACAAAGACTGAAAGTTTGAATATGAAGGGAGATATAGAATTGGTGGCAAAAACTTTTAGGAAATTACTTGAAGCGGCTGAGGTGTCTATACCAAAGAGTAAAGGAACCATGAAAAAGAAAAATGTACCATGGTGGAACGAAAACTGTGACAACGTAATTAAAGAGAGGAATAAAAGTTTGAAGTTGTTGAAAAAGACGCATCAGTTTGAAAATCTAGGTGGAAGCAAGAACAGTGATTAAAGGTGCAAAAAGAGAAAATTTGGTTAGATTCTGTGATAAAATTGGGAGGACAACATTAATACTGGTAAGTGAAGTTTGGGGAACGATAAGAAGGATGACAGGCGTCTATAATGGGTTTAGATATCCTGTACTTAATGTAGGTGACAATATTGCTGTTGAAAATACACATAAGGCAGAAATGTTAGTAAAAGCATATGTGGGAATACATAGTAATACAAATTTATCAGACGTTAGACATAACAGAACAGAGGAAACTAAACTGAAGTATATGGTGGGAGAAGAGGACGTACAAAGATCATCTGCAATGGATGCACCATTTTCATTGCTCGAATTAGACAAGGTATTGAGGTCGAGTGAAGTATCGGCATCAGGAAAAGACAATATCAACTATGTAATGCTTAAACATTTAGGGGATAAGATGAAAGCTAAACTGTTTGAATTGTTCAATAAAGTCTGGGATGAAGGTAAGTTGCCGAGAAATTGGAAAGAGGCGTCAATAAAACCAATACTTAAACCAGGAAAAAAAACCAAGTAACCCAGAAAATTACAGACCTATAGCATTGACATCGCATTTAGGGAAGATCATGGAGAGATTAATTACAGAGAAATTAAATTATTATCTAGAAAGTAAGAAATTGTTGACTAAGTGTCAAAATGGATTCAGGAAAGGTAGAGGATCAATGGATCCTGTAGTGAGTATGGAAAATTAAATTAGAAGAGCACAAGAAAAATAAAGAGAGTCTAATAGTTGTTTTTTTTAGATATTGAGAAAGCTTATGATACAGTATGGTGTGGAAGGAGGGATTACTGATTAAATTAAGAGGATTGGGAATTGTAGGTAAGTCATATAATTGGATAAAGGATTTCTTATGTAATAGATTAATTCAAGTGAAAATAGGGCATAGCACTTCAAATAGTTATACGGTTGACAATGGTACACCTCAAGGTAGTGTAATTAGTCCAGTGTTGTTTTCTATTATGATTAATGATGTGTTTGATGATTTAGGATTAGATATTGGTAAAGCTTTGTTTGCGGATGATGGTGTTATGTGGAAAAGGGGACTGTGATGGCCACATCCATGTCAACAAAACAGTGAACGTTAGTACACTCATGCACTTTCATGATTTCAGTTTGTACGTTTATATTTCTTTGGATTTATTGTTTAGACGGCTTAAATGCATTAGTTCTGATTGTAAGCTTGCACATTTAGTTAACTGCTGTACTCCTGTCATTTGTTCTATTTAAGTTAATTTATGTTTTCTCTTACCGGTGCTGAGAGGTTCTCCACTTCCTGCTTCCTGGGATGGGACAGGCAAACAGTGTTGAAGGTGTGCTGTCAGCTAAATACAGGAGGAGCTGATGGGGCCAAACCAATAGCTCCAGGAAGAGGGGACTGAAGGAATTCCTTTAGTTTATTATTTTGTCATTTGTTAATTAATTTAAGTTTGAAGTTAAATAGCTAGCGGAAGCGGGTTCAGACAATGGATGGATGGATTTCTTTCAATATTTACAGACGACTCAAAAGACAGGAAATGAGAGCACAGGTTTCTCTTTTTGTATTCCAGTTTTAGAAAAGTGTATAAATTTCAGAACTTCTAATAGTTAGCAATCTCATTTAGCTTACTTTGGATAGAACAAAATAGAATAAAAAAGTTTATTATATTTACAGATTCACTTTGGCTCTAATGTCAATTAAGTCATTGTCAACTGATAGTAGACCAAATATTTTAGAAATATTTGAATGTTTATTTAGATTGAATAAATTAGAAATAGAAATTAGATTTATGTGGGTTCCAGCACACAGATGGGTTGAGGGAAAGGAAAACTCTAACAACCAACTGTGTTGATTCAAATCTAAATCCTTGAGTCATTGACACCATTGCACCCTAAAAGATCAAACTTATCTCAGGCAAACAAAAAGCTCCATCGAGGTACAGTTTGTTACAAATCACAAAAGAGAAAGCAGGAAAGCTGAAAGCAAATGGAGAAAAGTTACCTACCAGGTCACTTTGAGACCATCAGAATGCAGCTGTACACTTACAACTCTGAATTGTGAAAAACTTTTTTCTCCAAAGTTATTAGTGCTAATAACAATTCCTGTGTTGTATTTGCCACAGAGGGGCTAACTAACCTCCCAGCACCATTAGCACCTGATTTCATTTCCCAAACGTAGGCCCTGTCCACACGTAGCCGGGGATCTGCCAAAACATAGATATTTTTCTACGTTTTGGCCTGTCATCCACATGAAAACAGAGTTTTTTCACACAAAAACGGATCTTTTTAAAAACTCCGGCCAAAGTGAAGATCTGCGTTTTCTCCGTTTTGGGTGTCTGCGTGTGGACAGACAAAACCGGAGTTTTAAGGTCTGCAACGTCACTTTCCGCGACAAAAAAATGCTGACATCACGTGTGTGACCTGTGTTTACACTAGCCGACAGCATGGATGCCCTCAGAGCTGCGCTCGCTTTATCAATTGTCCAAGCGCTTTTTGCTTGTTTGTTTTTGCAAGCGGAATTACTGCTCCTTGCGGAAGACCACAGACGAAGGACGAGGTTAAGAACGGGGGAAGTACTGCCGCCTACAGGTCTGGCATGTCTTTAACAACGTATTTATCCGGGTACGTGTGGACAGAGTTTTTTTTTTAAAACGAGGTGGTGTGGATGCAAGTTTTTGGAGGGGCGGATATTCGTTTAAAAAAAACCTGGCTATGTGTGGACTAGGCCTGAGTGTAATGAGTTTGCATCCTTCTTCAATGAGAAAATCATAAATAAATATCAGACTGGCCATTCATTCCTCCATGTCAACCACTGCAACCAGACCGCTACTACAGCCACACAAGAAAATCTGGATAGAATGCCAGTTTTCAGTGTAAATAATGCTAAAACACTGGAGGACATAGTTAAAATCTTTAACTCGTCTACTTGTTTCCTGGAACCCTGCCAGCTAACTTCTTTAAAATGTTTGAGCTACTTGTTAATTGTTCCTTAAAGTCAGTTATTTTTTCCCCTAAATCACTGAAAACTGCTGCTGTGAAGCCTCTGCTAAAGAAAAGGAAATTAGATCCCTTAGTGATAAGTAACTACAGACCAATCTCTAATCTCCATTTCAATGCAAAATTATTGAAAATGTAGTTATGATCCAGCTGGCCGAGCTGCACTGGTCCAAGTTATTCTGAGCAGTGCTCCTGGTAAAATACCTCTAGTGACTGTGGTCCCCTACAGTGGCGACCCCAAGGGATGGCCAGGGCCACTCATAGAAAATTGCTGGCCTCCCCACTGGCCACATCAGAGAAGACCAGCGCTATTTAATGAATCATATTAATGTTCACACAAAATATTTATTCATAATGAGTAAGGCATACATGTGAAACCCAATAAAAATATTAAATATAGAATAAATAAATAATCAGAATAACAAAAATGCATATTTGTCTTTGCTGCTCAGAATTTTCAAAACAGAAGTTGAAATCTCTCGTTTGTGTGGTTTTGTGAGGACAGCAACAGCTGAATTAAACAGTTTTAAACGTTTACAATAAATTTTGAAATAAAATTCCAAATAGCTGTCTAAAATATCCTTTCCTGAAAATTTCATTTTCTTCATATTTGAGGTAAGTGTGTTGGATGCATATAGTTTAAATTGAAAAAGAATAAAGGAACACACAGTACATTGCCTCAAGCTAAATTCTCTCTATCTGGTGTGCCACCACCAACATTTTCTCTGACCCCATTTGGCCACAAAGTTTTCCGAGGGCACCACTCGTCCCCTAGACTCACTCTGTCAGCAGTCAAATGTCCTCCAGTTAAACAAAGACAAGACTGAAGTCTTAGGATGGAGGTTATTATAAAAATCTTCTTCCAGCTCTTGGAGAGTGCAGACGCTTTTTTTCCTCCTCTCCTCCCGGTCTTATCCCAAGGCTCTTTGTCTTTGGGTTCTGCATTTTTTCTGTAAACTGGATATTATTAAAAATAGACCTGGTCAGCTGGTCTCTCAACGTGATTGACAAGATTTTTTTCAACGATGAGAACGGGAGAAGAGGCTCCCGGTTGACCCTCTGGGATAGAGCCAGCCGGGCATATCATGGAAACAATGGAACCTGATCTGCCTCTCCCAGCTGTCTGTAGAGGATTCTGAAGACGTCTGGATATTCGTTGTGTTGGTGTCAGGTTTCCTGCTTTTTGGCCTGAGTGGTTTTCTGGCTTACCGGAAAATTAATGAGCTGTCGAGGAATATTGGCTCAGTCCCGGAGCTCAGGAATGGATTACAGCGCTGTGAACGCACAGATTCATATAATTGTCGAGATGAGTCGTAAGCATGGAACTTTGGCTGAGATTCAGACTCTGGCACAGAAGGTGGATTCGATCAAGGAGCGAGTTGACGGGTCAGCACGGATTGGGATTGATTAACTACGCCATTATTGGATTGAGAAGGTTTGAGGACCAACGGAACTTTAAGACAGAGAAGAAATTAACTGTCTGGCCCCAAAGCAAGTTCTTATCTGAATCTAGTGCCCTTGAGCCTGTGAGGCTGAAGCAATAACTCCCCCTCAGAAAAAATGTGGAATGCTGCCGTCGCCATGGCAACTCTGTCTCCCTATCCCAGCCTGGGTGGGACTGCGACCGCTGAAAGCCGTTGAACTGTTCCAGGAGTCACTGTGCTCTCTAAACCCAACGACCTCCCTCCCCTGTCCAAACGGAGGACGAGCGCTGCTAATCGTGGCTGCAACTAGATCAGCATTTTATCATCTGCATCACATAGGAAGTCTCAAAGGTCTCATGTCCAGACAGGACCCAGACAAACTCATTCATGTGTTCATCTCCAGCAGGCTGGACAATTGCAAAGGTCTTTAAATAATAATGATAATGATAAATGACCCGCACTTGTATAGCACCTCTCAGAGTAAGGACTGCAAAGTGCTTTACACTACAGTGTATCATTCATCCATTCACACACATTCACACACTGATGTTGATGAGCTATGATGTAGCCTCAGCTGCCCTGGGGTGTGCTGACCGAGGCGATCTTTAGTCTGATCTTCCCAAAAAAAGCTGTGAAGCAACTTCAGCTTACTCAGAATGCTGCTGCTAGAGTTTCAACAAGAACCAAGAGAACCGAGCACATCACTCCTGTTCTTACATCACTACACTGGTTCCCAGTAAACTACTGAATTTATTTCTAAGTACTTCTACTAGTTTTTAAATCTCTCCATGGCATGGGACCAGAACACGTCAGATCTCCTTCCTGTATGTACGGTCCAGGTATATCCTGGTCTAAATTTATTTGTGTGTTTAATTGTGCTGTCATGTTGATTTTATTGTTAGAAAGCACATTGAATTGCCTCAATGTATGAAATGTGCTACACAAGTAAAGCTGCCTTGCCTAGGCTGATCTTGGAACACCTTGAAATCCCTCAGGAAGATCAGTTGGTGGGAAGACAAGAGGGTTTGGGCTTCCTTGCTAGGGCAGCTGACCCCAACACCTAGACCCAGATAAGAAGTTGAGGGTAAAGTACGAAGATATTGGAAAAAAAGAGTGCAAATAATGAATGCACATTATGTTACACAAAACTATAAAAGTTACACAACACTATAAAACATTCTTTGGACATGACATTTAACCCTCTGGAGGCAGGCGTTGCAGATTTGCAACAGTTAAAACCTACCTACCTGGTTACTCCACATTCATATTTCATGAGCATTTTTCAACTCCGAAGTACCCCTGAAGGACTTAGTTGTTCGTTCTTTTATCAAAACTTGTTTTGAGCCTGAGAGGGTTAAGCACACTGATTAAAATTCAGAATCACTCACATTCAACTACAATTCCTAAAGTTTTAGGATACGTTTTGGCCGCGGCCGTTTGGGAACAGTTGTAAACAAAGTCTAATGTTTGTTTATTGTTCATTTCATTAGGAGCATTAAAAGATCCTTATGAGTGTATGTTTATAGGCAGATGCTTTTATCCAATGAGGATGCAGTGTACAATGCAGTCGATTGACCTAACATGCACGTTTTTGGCATGTTACAAACCTGATGGATTTTTTTAGAATAGTTTAACATGGTTAAGTGGTTTAATTCAATGTGATCGATAAGATTTTTTCAACAATGAGAACGGAGCAGGGGGCTCCCACATATCCACAGGGGACATACCCGGTGGGATATATGATGGATTCCTGGAAGAAGTGGAAGACCATATGCCTCTGCCAGCTGTCCATTGAGGACATTGAAGACGTGTGGATATTTGGCCTGATGATCACTGGATTTCTCTTTATTGGAGTGGGAGGATATTTGGTTTTCTGGAAATTTGGGAAGACGGGAGCGATTGGAGGTCGACCCGCACCCACGGAGCTGCGATACGGGTATTAGTGCGCAAAATGGATGTCATCTCGGAGAGAGTCACCGGACGGTATGGACAGGTTTAAAAACCCAAAATTGGCTTCACTGAAGGACTGGAATGATCAGTTTAAAGACTGAAGGCAGAGAGGAAATTTATCTCAGCCTGACCCTAACAAATTCTTATCTGAATCTGACACCCTGGTAGCATTGAGCTGCAAGCAACTAAAACCCCCACGAAGGAATGCCGACAGATGCTGTGAAAACCCGACTGAATTGTGTGTACTGAAACTGTAATTTCCCTCTGGGATTAATAAAGTATTGATTGATTGATTGATTGATTGATTGACTGGAATTAGAATAATAGCATTTGGAAACTTTTATTTAATTCTTAAAAATAAGAACAGAGCGGAGCAGGACACATACACGCACACACACGCACACACACACACACACACACACACACACACACACACACACACACACACACGCGCGCGCGCGCGCGCACCCTTGCAATTAAAAACTCCGCTGGCATAACAAAAAATGCTAAATTTGTTTTCCCTAAGCAACGGCTTAATTGGATCCTTTCATTCTACATCTGGTGTTCTGTTAGCTTTTAGTCCACTGATGTATAAGAGACAATAATGTCACAGCCAGACAGGAAGAGTTATGAAACAATTAAATAAAAGAATAAATGTGTTCAATGTTGTGGAGAAAGTGCACCAACTACTTCTGTCCAAGTGGTTTAACCCAACGAGGAATCTTTATCTGATAAGTGAATTATTTTCTGTCATGGGTGAGGTCTGAAACTTTGGGATCCTGTTTCTGGGATGATCTACTTTTCACCACTTCAACAGTCAACTTGATTCCAGTTTTATCTAAAGATTTTTTTATATCACACAATCTAAAGTCAAATAAATGCATTGGAGCTTAATTAGTTTATATTTCAACATATTTCACTTTTGTGCAGTTTTCCTGAAAGTGTCAGTTGTATTTAAAACACCTTTGACATTTTACACCTTTTCTTTTCACAATGGTAAAACTTGCAGAAGCCACTGTTTTGTAACCCCCACCCATTTCTGAATTCTCATGCAACATGGTTGTGTAAACCTCTGTGCGCATGTGCCACACAGTGTTACTGTAAGTCAGACATTCTACATTATTCCTGCAAAATGTAACATTAGGAACCAAATTAAAACTTATCTGTGCACGAAAAACAAAACATGTGCATCCATAAAAGAAAACTATTTATGCAACTAATGCAACAGTTCAGGAACCTACATATTTTATTGTGTAATTTCAATTTTTTCATTACTGAATAAGAAACACAAAAAAATATTATACTTACATTTTTGCAGCAGAGACACACTCAACTGTGTCATTATTGATCTTTTCCTCCGGTTTGCTCTTCCATGTACCTTTGACCTTTACTAGACTGAACTCAGTTTTCTTTTCTTTGGCATCGCTGTGATGAACTTTTCCCATTTTTTTTTTTTCACTGAGCTGTAAGCTGCTGTTATTGGAGAAGCGATTGACAGTCCAGGAGAAGTCTGTCTGCAGAGGCTTTTATACAGATCAGGTTTTAGAGGATGCCACAAAGACAAGGGAGGAGCATTTCCTCCGTCACGTGTCTTTGCATGTCTTTTGTGTAATTGTAACGTAACACCTTTTTCATAACTTATTTTTTTCAGCACAAATACATAGATCTTAATAATTAAAGGAGATTTATTAGTAATTGAAAAGGCGTAATTACTAAAAGTGTTGGTTTCGTAAAAACACATCATTTAAATTATACAACCAAAATAATGAAAGGAGGATTCAAAGATGTATTTAAACCAACGTTGGAGCTGATGGATTCAAACGTTGAAATGCCATGCTTTTTTTTTTAAAGCCGCTGTCATGTAACCACTTAACTGAGCCACCTTCCAGAACTGGATTGACAAGGTTCAGAGGTCAGAGTGCTCTCATAACGTGAAACTTAAAGCAAGAGACACGAAACTGCACCAGTGGTGTTGTGTGTTTGTGGGGTTATTAGCTAAAAACAGAGTTAATAAAAAGCATCAATCTCTCTATCAGTTATCTGAGTGATTATTTTCTAACTTCATTTAGACTAAAATAATTTGGCTGCAGTTAAAGTAGGTGGATGTTTATGTTTGTGTTTATGTATTTAGCAGACGCTTTTGTCCAAAGCGACTTACGAGTGATAAAGTGGATGACACTTAGGATTCCAGAGTACGGTGATCATTATTTCCTAAAGGAAAAACACTAAATGTTCCAGCAATTTAGATTTTCTTCAGCAATTTTACAAAACTCCTGCAAAACATGAACAACTTCAGGGCAAATTTCAGTTGTCAGCGCCTCCAATTGGAAATGATTTAATACTGACGTTTGCTTAACCACTTGTTACACACCAACACACTTTTACTTAAACTGGATTTTATCTAAACCAGATTAAACTGTTAAAATCAGATTTTTATGCTGTCAGGATGTCAGAATAACTACAAACAATCCTGGTTATGGAAGCCAAACTCATTTTGCTGTTTGACTTGTTCAGGACTGTTAAGTTTTTAAATAAAAACCAATTACAACAGGAGGAGAATTGTAGAGGTGTAAAATTGGCAGAATAAAAACTTTTCATTAATAAGGAAACAAAAAACACATTTACATGTAAAACAGGTGGTTTCACGGTCTTTGTTTCGGTTGCTTGAGTCAGGAATTACTGCGTGTTTTCACACGTAGAGCAGAACAACAATTTCAGAGTAATTATGGGATTTTGTCTTTCTCTGTGACTCTGATGAATACTCCAAAACAGGGCCGTGTCGGGACCTTTGAAGGGTCTGCTGCAAAAGTTTTAAAATAAAATGTCATTTCTTTTTAACACAAACATTTGACAAAAAAGACGACTCTGAATAAATAAAAATAAATTAAAGAGCCCAGCTAATTAAATGAGAGCAAAAAGTCATAGAAATTAGTTGACTGGATTTCACAACTCGATGAAGTAATCAGCTTCTGAATTTGCTTTTGTAAATGAAAAACATATTAAAGGACAAATGATGAATTCATTTGCAAAAACCAAATTAATCTATTTTAATAAATTTCCCCAAAATGCATCTTTATTATTGTTTTCATGTTATGTACTTCAAAAGACAATTTTGATCAAAAATGTTTTATTTTATCAATTTTTGCTAATTAAATCATTAAAGAGCAAGTCAAGAATATTTAAATTTGAACTAAGATGCACCAAAGTGCAAAATTATTGACTACACGTGTCTGCAGCACAATTAGACACTAATTTATAGAGTTTATCAGCAAAAAAAAAGGTGCTATGGGGGTGACTAGCTCTTTAACACCCTCCGAGACCAAGTCTCACAGGACCCCACCTGTGCACCTTTTCCAACAGCACTTTTCAGCATGACTATAAAGGGGTTTGATTCGGTTGGACAAGATTTTCCACCAACTGCTCTTGTGTGAAATACCGATTGGAGTAAGGACAACAGTGTTCTGTGAAACATTGTTAAAAAACTTAGCAATAACTGAAACCTGTGTTCTTTTTATATAATTCTAAAGTATTTCACACAATTTCTGTACTTTTGTAGCAGTGATACATTTTATCGTATTAGATAGACCTATTAAGGGCAACGGTAGCAGAGCAGTAAAGTGCCTCATAACAAGTCTGTCACAGTCAGCACTTGAACCAACTTGTCTGCTAGTGGTGGTCAGAGGTGGCCCCTGTGTCTACAAAGTAGCTCATCACCAGCATCGTGTGAATGTGTGTGCATGGGAAAATTACTGGTTGTGTTGTAAAGCACCTTGGGGAGTTGTAGAAATCTAGAAGACGTTACATCCAATGTTGGTCATTTACATAAAACGGAAATAAATGGTTTTGTAGGGGTCTACACCAGCAAGTCTGGGGCAACAAGCTGTAGGCTTGATTACATTGAAATGGAATTTTTAAATGTTTTCATGACTACAAAAGCTAATATCACCAGGTTTTCAATCAAATCTGACACAGAAGGGATTTGATATTACATCTAACAACCAGACGGGCAGCATGACTTAAAAAACTATATTTTTAAAACATTTTTAGTAGAACTGTAACACCGTTTAGCTTATTGATGACAAATCACTATGATAATTATTGGAACTTGAGATGAAAAACTTGTCTTCATAATAAACTTATTTAAAATTGAAACAAAACATAGAGATTGCAAGATGGGGATGGGTGAATAGGATGCGTGGTGTAGCTCGGTTTAGTGTTTTTGGTTTTACCTAAACCCTACCTGATACCCTACATGGGTCTCCATGCCCTGGGGGGCATTTTGGGAACAGAGGTGCCTATTGGGGCCAGTGGGGGAGCTGGCTCCCTGGAGGGCTTAGGCCAACCAGCCATTCCACCCCATCTCCATACATTTTTCTCCTCCTGCTCCTTCAAATCATCACACAATCATGTACACAGGACTTTGTGGGGTGGACAAGTCAGGGGGTGCGGGTATGGACCCCATTTCCGCATTCCTGTGGCAGCCTGGCCCCAATTTTATTTGCACATTAAACACTTCCACCAACGACATTCCACACAAACACACACTTAGGGCAAGGGGATCTTTCAGCCTCATCGCGAGAGCCGGTGCCCACTTCCAATTTTAAACTGCATTTAGACACAGAGGGTTGGGGGGGGGGGTTGCATCGGCTGACGTAGGCCAGACGATGCCCGCACTGCCCGGTCACCACAACCATGGAATACACCTCATCAACATGCACTAACGCTGTATTGGAGCGGGCGGAGGGAGACTAGGGGGTCTTAGCACACCTCTGTTGTCGCTTGGCTTCCCGGGGCTGGAGGCTAGGAGGAGGAGCTGGCCGTCATGTTGGGGGTCTGGTGTGGTGGGATGCTTTGCTCAGCATTGGGTGGGGGTGTCTGCTCATCATCACCCCAGCAGAAAGGGGCAAACTCTGGGAACCGGTGATGGTTGTACCCTTTGTGCAGCAGTACCAGGACCAGAGTGAATAGGGTGTATATGGAGAGCGTGAGTGGGTGTCTAGCATTCTTTTTTGTACATTAGGTGCGGTGATGGAGAATTTTAATTTTATTAAAGGTGAGTTATAGGCACTGAAAATCCAACTGCAGAACACTTCCATGGAGAGCAGGTCAGGATAAGTGTAACAGAGGTGAAGGGCGTTTTGTCCACTTGGTTTGACGAGGTTGTCTCCCTGTGGAATATGATGAAGGATATTTCAGAGCAGCAGGATAAATGTGAGGAACTTGAAGGTTGATCAAGAAGATTCGACGTTTAGATTCTTGGAGATCCAGAGAGCCCGGGATCTAGTTGTACCACTAGAGTTGCTAAAATGTTAAAAGAAGTGTTGCAAGAGAAAAAATCAAAAGATAGACCAATCCCATTAAGCTTCCCAGCAGCAAGACAAAGGTTCTGACACGTGCACGTTCCCGAGGACAGCTGCGCTACAACGGGGCATCGGTTGCAGTCTTCCCACAATACGCAGCAAAAGTAGACCAAGCCACAGCTGCATTTACAAACATAAGGAGGCTTCTTTGAGGTCCACAGGATGTACATTATGAGCTGGTCTTCCTGGCAAGGCTTCATGTCACCTAAGGAGACGGATAAAGTACTCATTGACCTGTAGGCAGCCATGGCTTATGTGAAGAGCAAAATCATCATTGGATTGGACAACTCAATACTATTGAGCTGATTCTGCCCTGGAGCAAGAGATATACAGGTCAAGTTGTTTCAAGACACATTGTCCAACAGAACTTTGGTCATGGTTTTGTTTGAAGAGTCTGTGGGTTTGATTTCGTAGTTTTTTTTCTCTTTCCTGAGATGAACGTGAGAGGAACTGTGAAATAGTAAAGCTTTTGCTGTATGCTTCTTCATGCTGAATTCAAATAAAATCTATACAAGAAACACATGATGATAATAAGAATAATAATTTTATGTATATGTAACAGTAATGTTAGGGCCAAAAGGCAGAATGTACGTTTTGTTTGTTCTTTTCTCATTACGTTGTCCCACATTGAGTAGTCTCCGTCCCACATTTGGCAAGTTGGGATCTGGTCACCCTATTCTAAACGTAAGTTTAAACTCTTTTTAAACTTGTTCTTTTTCAGGTTTCTCACGTTTACGCCTTTGGGGGATAAAGTATTTTAACTGACTGCCTCAAGCATAAGAATGTAGCATGCATCTGTCAAACTGAAGACTACTGTAATAGAACAAAATGTGAACTCAAACACCTTTGAGGAAAAGAAAAAACACAAATAAAGGCTAAGTCACAGACAACCCTTCACGAACAGAATGTACAACATATCATTTATCTGGTGTCAAAGTTACACTAAGTCATCAGTGGGAAGGTTACATCTATGCTGATGGTATAACATGTCCTAGTTTTGTAACGTTTCTCTCACCGGTGAAAGTTTGAATGTAATATTAACTTTAATACAAATGAGCAGATTTGGTTTGACTGTAACTGAGAGCAGAGGATTTTACATCACATGCTAGATTTGACTGAGGCAACAGAACAGCATCTCTGAACCACGGCATGTTGAACTTTGAAGCAGATGAACTCCAGCAGCAGAGGACCACAACGCACGTCACTCCAGTCAGTTACGGACTGGAAAGTATCTGTCACCTTCTAACCATCAGAGTATTCATTCTTACCATAGAAAGGTTAGGAAGGTTACCAACACCTTTAACCTATGGCTGTGTCTACATTGCTGCATCCTTCCAAGACTGCATTTCAAGGCCAATTACATCCGAGCAAAGCAACAAGGCTGTACAAATTAGAAAGATACTCCAAATACGCCCTTGAGGACTGGTCTGGTGTATTCCTCACTGGATGACCCTTGGCCAAAATTCAGGGAGCTTTGTGTTCTTGTAATAATAGCAGATGGCACGGGGGAAGATTAGTTTGAGATGCAAGTATGTTAAAAAAAAGCTCAACGAAAAATATTTACTTACACAAAGTAATTATTGGGCCTTTCAACACTGCGTATGCACAGCTGCCTGCGATTCTCCCATTATAAATCACATCTTTCTTAAATAATTTGCTCAGGTGTTTTTCATTTATATCCTGCCTTCTACACATCCACGTTCTGCCATAAATGACCAATGCAAAGTTCATTTAGGGAATTCTACATATACATAAGGCAGCTAATCTGCAGCCTTTTAGTGATAATCATGACAACTAAAATGTTTAGATAATGCACCTTTACTGAGACTGAACTTGAAGTGCTTGTGGGTGAGGTAGAGAGCCGGGAAAATGTTGTATCATCTTTTGAGTGGCACAGTGTTGTTGCTGCCTTTGCTATGGAGAGATCCAAAATAGCTGCATTATGGGGCTCAGAGATGACTGGCACAGTTTGTGCCAAATGGAGAACTCGCCTGAAATACCTGCAGAAAAACCTCTGTAGGTTTCAGCTGCACCGCTCCCAATAACTCCCTTCCACATCAAGAGCATGAACTCATTCACAGAATTCAATAAACAACTCAAAACTCACCTCTTCACAACCACATATCAACTTAGAATTTTAGAGTACCTTGTTTGTCATCTTTGTTTTGCTGATGTTGTACTCATGTCTACTTTTGTTTTATTGAATGATTTGTGTTTTTATTCTGTACAGTGTCTTTGAGTGACCAGAAAGGCACTTTTTAAATAAAATGTATTATTATTATTGTTAATAAAATAATTGTTGTTCATTTGATCAGACTCAAACTTTGCACAGCTAATGTCAAGATTTTTAATTATGAATCCATGGATGTTTGGGGGCTACTGCTGCATTTTTCCTAAAAGAAATTCATCCTGAAAAAATATTTTTTTTAGGCGGACAAGGAAAAAAATCAATTTTTTTTTACAATATTTCATGTACAGTATCTGTAAGAAATGGCTCCTTCATCACGTTACAGTATCATATTTACATATCTCAACAAAGTCCATGGGAGTTCCCTTTAAAATGAGACCAAAAGTAAATAAATAGACCTTGTGGTTCCAGAAATCTACTCATTTAATTATAGACATGTCATTTTTGAGAATATTAATCAAAAATAGACTTAGAGCCTAAAGGGTTCATGTGTGTGTGAGGGGTAGGAGGTGGTGCTGGGGATCCTGGCTTGTCTTGGACACAAGGAAAACAGATTGGGGTCCACTGATCTTCAAACCTGGACCAGATTACTCTACAGTGACAGCAGAAACTATTAAACACAGTTTGTGACTTGTGAAACCTTTATTGTATATGTGAAAACAATTATTTTCTTTCACAAATATGGTAATGTAATTGTGTTAAAATGTACAAACAGAGACATTTATCCTTTTGGCCGGGTAGTTCTGGGTGTTTGGCACCCCTAAACCTCTAAACCTAATCGCCCCTGTCATTGACCAATAAGCAAAATATACATGGATGTATTGATGGATGCCAAATACGATCGACGTACAGCTACTGGCCCCTGAACCAGAGCTTGAAACCCCTTCCAGAGAACCGCATGCCAATGTAAGCAACCGTTTTAACAACCTTTCTGAACTCAGGACTTAAAACAAGTATTTTCACACCACTTGTTCGCGCACGTCAGAGTCAACAGCTCCAGACACCTTTTCGGCACCCCCAACCCTCCAACCACTCGGGTTTACTTTCATCCTCCGGCCAAAATAGTTGTGTGAAACTATTCTACATGATGGATCATTCACGGCTGTCTCGCAGGGCGTTAACACCGCGGCTCCACGAGCGAGGCCGTCACGTGTCATGTGATTGTTGGATAATGGTCATTTTTCACGCGTTATGAAAGGTTCGCTCCTCCTCCTCCCAAAGCTGTTCACTAGCTGTGACACAATCGAAACTCTTCTTAGAAAGAGCACCCACCGTGGCTGCCGGCTGCAGGGAACGGCACGCCCATTCACAACAAGCATGTCGCACGAAAAAGGTAAGAACTTCGTTTATTATTGTGCGCCGCGAGGAGACCTGGGGATGGAGTCGAGGCGTGTGTTAGGCTGCAGGGTCCTGCAGGGTCCGGGGTTGAACGACAGCGTGGGAGCCGAGGGAATAGCCCTTCCAGAGACCCAGGCGCATTCCCGTGTGCGTTCTGGACTCATCCGCTTTGGGAACGCACTTCCCGGTCTTTCTTCACAATAAATGGGCAAACTGTTTGCTGTAATAGCACACTCGTGATTGCTTTCAGCTTAGTTGTATCCTAAATATTTTTCTTAGAAGAACGTTTTGTCCTCCCACTTTGAATCTTAGGTTATGTGACATTTAGACAACAAAATAAATAAATAGAATAAAACATGCTCCTCCATATTATCAAGCATTCTGCCTAAAACGTGGTCTGAGTTAACGGGCTGATGTGGAAACAGATACAGATTATGTAAAGCACAATTTATTAAAATGCAGAATATTCTCTTTAGGTCGAATTTTGACACCTTTTTGTATCGGATTTTTGAGAAAAGCCTTTTCCAAGTCAGTGGTTCCCAACCTTTTTCCCAAGGGACCCTTTTTTTACCAGTAAAATTTTTGACGACCCCCTCCCATTCTCTCTTCCAGTACAAACAGTATTAAGAAATGATAAAATTGTTCAAGCACATTTTAATATGCTTTGATTGAATAGATAACAGTAATAGTAGGCTCCAGTACAGAACAAAGTCATTAACACAACCAAACAGAGCATAATGTGCTTGACAGTTTGTATTACTTTTCTGAACATATTGTTTCTTGTAAACACTGATAAATCAATCAATCCTTTCAATAAACGTTTGACACATAAAAAATACACTGAGCAAAATGTACTTAAATGTGTATATTACTGTTTATACTAGATTATTTACTGTAAAGGCTGTGATTAATCAATCAGTCCTATCTTTAATGAACTTTTGACACTTGAAAATAAAACAGTGAGCTGAGCAAAATGTTCTTAAAAGCGTGTTTCTTTTTCTGCACTAATTATTTCCTGTCTTAATATCAGTAAACTTTTCACTCATGAAAAAAAGTGAGCAAAATGTAGGCTATAAACAAGTAATAAATGAAGTTTTAACCCTTAAAGTGGAGAGGTCCTGGCAACCCACTGAGAGGCTTTGGCGCCCACTTGTGGGGGTCGGGACCCCCAGGTTAGGAACCACTGCCCTAAGCTTAGCAGTTCAAGTATTTGCTGCCTTCTAATGGAGGTGGGTGCTCTATGGATCCAGCGCCCTTTGGCCCACAGGTTTACCACAAGGATTTTCATAAATCACAAAGTACTTTTTCAAAGAAGAAATGGAAAGGTCAATGTTCCTTTGCATCGTGATGCAAACAATTAAAAAATGATGTTTTTAAAAGTTTTATGACTTGTCAAAGAGTAGAAGTCATGCCAAAAGAGTAAGTCCTCAATGGCCAAAGTAGCTTTATCAGTAAACATGAATGTGGACAGTGACCAGATATTTTTTTCTGCCATTGTAATTATTTGCCACTCTCCTTAAACCCAACAAAAACATAGAGACAAAAAAGATATACGAAATTGTACAATTTCATTACATTTTTAAATTTCCCCTGTTTTTTTTTCAACTCTGTAATAGCATATTAATATCCTCCCTTTTAAGTAAGTATTGTTCTGTCAAACCTCCTCTGCAGCCAGGAAGTGACTCAAGTCTTTTCCAGCTCATAAAGTAAAGAAAAGTAAGAGTTAGAATACCTTACCTATATTTGGTTGCTTTTATCATCATACTGACATCATCAAGCTCAACCTTTCAACCCAGTTACATGCAAAAATGGTATTTGTGTTATTTTTAAAAAAAATCTAGTGATTGATTTGGAGAAATACATGAATTTCTTATTTTCATCTTCCTATATCGTGCTCAGTTAGTTAGATAATGTTGACTTATGACTACTTTTACCTAAAATCTTCAACCCCGTAACAAAAAACTGTTAAGGGGTTGAACTGTTGTTATGGGATTGAAGTTTAACTGTTGTTAAACAATGGCTGTCAGTTTTCTATCAGTATTATTTTGCTTTGCTATATATATATATATATATATATATATATATATATATATATATATATATATATATATATATATATATTAGGGCCGGGACTTCAACGAGTAAATTACGATTAATTAATAAGAAAAAAACGCGTAAAAAAATTTAACGCATTTAATCGCAGCTTGCATTTCAAGCACGGCGGAACCTTTGTCATTGCACAATTTCCTCGTAGACTGAATATTACTCATGCACATAACAATGCACAGTGCTAATGGCTACTAAAACGGAATAAAAACTGAAAGAAGTTGCCTTGCATGGACTGATGCAGGATTTAGGAAACACGTCCGCCTCTTTTCTTAACTTGAGAAAAAAAAATTCCAGACAACAACAGAGTCCGTGTCGCGGACATTTTTCAGAGATCGTCTCTGCTGCGGCTGCCCGCCCGGTGGCACCGGAAACTTTACAAAAGTTGCGGTAAGCTATATTTTTAACATTTACGTAACATCTGTGCATCGCTAAAAGCAACAGACAGAATAATTCTGTGCCGTAACAGTAGTTTATGAAAATAGTCAGACAAACGAGAGGCAACTGGCTGCCGCTGGGAGAACGCTCCGTGTTCTCACTACTCTGTAAACAATCACAAACAACGTGTCTTAAAGTTGAAAACAGAAGTTTAAGTTAAAACAGAAACACTCTGAAACTTCTGAGACGAGTCACTGTCTAAACATCACATGCATTACTATCATTAAGCATAGCGAGGTGTGCTGAAGCTGCCATCAGCTAAGGGGCGGATGCTTAAGTGCATCAGGGGCAGCGAGGAACGAGGAAGTTGTGATCAGGCTGGAGATCACACCAGATTCGCTGCTGCAGGCGTGAATCTGCGGGTCTGCAGCATCCCCTTCTTAACGTGACAGCAGAACTTCCCATGTAAGGAAGGTCCGCTCACCTGTTCGTCAGATCATTATTTCCTCGCCATGATCTTTTATCTTCCCATCATCCTCCAGCCATCCAACTGGAACCAGTTAGTGTTCCTGATCATTCTCAGAATATGTCGCGCCTGCGCTGGTGTTAAAAGTTAGTACATTTAAGTCCTAGATCATATTTGTGCCTGTTCTACTGTCATTTTGAAGGATTATTATTTATGTGTTTTTACTACATTATGAGTAGAAATGCTAATAAAAATTCCCAATTATACAAACAAGTGAAACTGGAAAAATTAGAATCTGGTGCAAAGTCAAATTTATTTCAGTCATTCAACTAGACAGAGAGACTATTTAAAGGCTCAGGAACCCTTTGCAGGTGTTTTCTATTTGTAATTATAAATTTTAGTTGAGTTGGGTTTTGTTTCATATCACACAGTGACGTTTGAATAATTAAAATGCATTTTTTATTAAAAGCTTTAGTTTACAGTAATAACCATGTCTAATGTTTGATTCTCTGTCTCATAATTTTAATTAAAAGTTTTACTTTGAGAGCACATTTTCCTCAACGATTAAAATGTGATTAATTTAGATTAATTAATTACAAAGCCTGTAATTATTTAGATTAAAATTTTTAATCAAGTCCCATCCCTAATATATATATATATATATATATATATATATATATATATATATATATATATATATATATACACACACACACACACACACACACACANCATCAGCTAAGGGGCGGATGCTTAAGTGCATCAGGGGCAGCGAGGAACGAGGAAGTTGTGATCAGGCTGGAGATCACACCAGATTCGCTGCTGCAGGCGTGAATCTGCGGGTCTGCAGCATCCCCTTCTTAACGTGACATCAGGACTTCCCATGAAAGGAAGGTCCGCTCACCTGTTCGTCAGATCATTATTTCCTCGCCATGATCTTTTATCTTCCCATCATCCTCCAGCCATCCAACTGGAACCAGTTAGTGTTCCTGATCATTCTCAGAATATGTCACGCCTGCTCTGGTGTTAAAAGTTAGTACATTTAAGTCCTAGATCATATTTGTGCCTGTTCTACTGTCATTTTGAAGGATTATTATTTATGTGTTTTTACTACATTATGAGTAGAAATGCTAATAAAAATTCCCAATTATACAAACAAGTGAAACTGGAAAAATTAGAATCTGGTGCAAAGTCAAATTTATTTCAGTCATTCATCTAGACAGAGAGACTATTTAAAGGCTCAGGAACCCTTTGCAGGTGTTTTCTATTTGTAATTATAAATTTTAGTTGAGTTGGGTTTTGTTTCATATCACACAGTGACGTTTGAATAATTAAAATGCATTTTTTATTAAAAGCTTTAGTTTACAGTAATAACCATGTCTAATGTTTGATTCTCTGTCTCATAATTTTAATTAAAAGTTTTACTTTGAGAGCACATTTTCCTCAACGATTAAAATGTGATTAATTTAGATAAATTAATTACAAAGCCTGTAATTATTTAGATTAAAATTTTTAATCAAGTCCCATCCCTAATATATATATATATATATATATATATATATATATATATATATATACACACACACACACACACACACACACACATATATATATATATATATATACTGCCACTGGGCAGCCGCAGCAGAGACGATCTCTGAAGAATGTCCGCGACACGAACTCCATTGTTGTCTGGAAGTTTTTTTTTTCCCCCAAGTTAAGAAAAGAGGCGGACGTGTTTACTAAATCCTGCATTAGTCCAAGCAAGGCAACTTCTTTCTGTTTTTATTCCGTTTTAGTAGCCATTAGCACTGTGCATTGTTGTGTGCGTCAGTGATATTCAGTCTACGAGGAAGTCGTGCAATGACAAAGGTTCCACCGTGCTTGAAATGCAAGCTGCGATTAAATGAGTTAATTGTTTTTACGCGTTATTTTTTTTTTCTAATTAATTACTCGTAATTAACGCGTTAAAGTCCCAGCCCTATTTTGAATACAAGTGAGAAATCAGCTGGAGAGCACTATTAATATAATGCAAAATGAAAAATTCTCTGTAAGGTTAACAGTTAAAAGACAACTTAACTATATAAAATACCTGGTTAAAACTTTATTAAAAGTTTCACCGAACTGAAGGTGTTTTAAAAAACACAACAAAGTTGATAAAAGTCTAAAAACCAAAACTGAGTCAACCAAGTTGACAAGAACAAAATATCCATTTGGATCACACAGAGTTAAAACGATAAAAGTTAAACTTCATCAAAATCAAAGGCGCTTATAACAATCTGAGGCCTGGAGTACAGCAGAACCCCTGCACTGCTGCCTCCCAGACTGCTGAAGGCACAGCCTTTTTATCCCAGGTGTGGGTCATCAGAGGGATTCAGGTCAGCTGTGTTCCTCAGCAGCTTGGAAGAGAGGAGGAGGAGGAGGGGCGGTGTCAGGCTGATCACCAGGGCTGGGTGATTCTGGCTCCTGAATCCAAATGGCCAGGCTGGTGCCCATAACACTGGTAACAAATATTAATTACATTTTTGTGGATCAGCATACTAGGTTTATGGGATAAGTAGAAAATATACAAAATCCTCAACTACTATTTATGTTTAAACATGTTTTCCTACTTCATAAAGATCATTTTTATAGCAACCTGCAAAATCCTACTTGGTATTGAAGTTATTTTATTTAAATCAAACAAAATACATGTACATCATGCAACCTTTGCAAACCACAAAAGATGTTTACACAAAAATAATAGCCTGTAACGCAGTGTCTAGGACAAGTAACTTTAATTAGATTACTGACTAGTACAAGTAACTTTAATTTGATTACTGACTATTACAAGTATTTTTAATTTGTTTACTGACCAGTACCACTTTAATTTGATTACTGACTAGTACAAGTAACTAATTTATTCACTGACCAGTACGAGTAACTATTTAGATTACTGACTAGTACGAGTAACTTTAATTTGTTTACTGACCAGTATGAGTAACTTTATTTTCATTACTGACTAGTATGAGTAACTTTAATTTGTTTATTGACCAGTACGAGTAACTTTAATTTGATTACTGACTAGTATGAGTAACTTTAATTTGTTTACTGACCAGTACGAGTAACTTTAGTTTGATTACTGACTATTACAAGTATTTTTAATTTGTTTACTGACCATTACAACCTTAATTTGATTACTGACTAGTACAAGTAACTGTAATTTATTTACTGACCAGTACGAGTAACTATTTAGACTACTGACTAGTACGAGTAACTTTAATTTGTTTACTGACCAGTATGAGTAACATTATTTTCATTACTGACTAGTATGAGTAACTTTAATTTGATTACTGACTAGTATGAGTAACTTTAATTTGTTTATTGACTAGTATGAGTAACTTTAATTTGATTACTGACTAGTACAAGTAACTTTATTTTCATTACTCACTAGTATGAGTAACTTTAATTTGATTACTGACTAGTACAAGTAACTTTAATTTGATTACTGACTATTACAAGTATTTTTAATTTGTTTACTGACCAGTACATCTTTAATTTGATTACTGACTAGTACAAGCAACTTTAATTTATTCACTGACCAGTACGAGTAACTATTTAGACTACTGACTAGTACGAGTAACTTTAATTTGTTTACTGACCAGTATGAGTAACTTTATATTCATTACTGACTAGTATGAGTAACTTTAATTTGATTACTGACTAGTATGAGTAACTTTAATTTGTTTATTGACCAGTATGAGTAACTTTAATTTGATTACTGACTAGTACAAGTAACTTTATTTTCATGACTCACTAGTATGAGTAACTTTAATTTGATTACTTACTAGTATGAGTAACTTTAATTTGATTACTGACTAGTATGAGTTAACTTTAATTTGTTTACTGACCAGTACAAGTAACTTTAATTTGTTTACTGACCAGTACGAGTAATTTTAATTTGATTACTGACTATTACAAGTATTTTTGTTTTGTTTACTGACCATTACAACCTTAATTTGATTACTGACTAGCACAAGTAACTTTAATTTGTTTACTGACCAGTACAAGTAACCATTTAGATTACTGACTAGTACGAGTAACTTTAATTCGTTTACTGACCAGTATGAGTAACTTAATTTTCATTGCTGACTAGTATGAGTAACTTTAATTTGTTTATTGACCAGTACGAGTAACTTTAATTTGATTAGTGACTAGTAAAAGTAACTTTATTTTGATTACTGACTAGTACGAGTAACTTTTATTTGTTTACTGACCAGTACATGTAACTTTAATTTGTTTACTGACCAATTAGGGGAACTTTAATTTGAATACTGACTAGAACAAGTAACTTTAATTTGATTACTGACTAGAACGAGTAACTTTGATTTGAATACTGGCCAGAACAAGTAAATTTATTTCATTACTGACTAGTACAAGTAACTTTAATTTGTTTACTGACTAGTACGAGTTAACTTTAATTTGTTTACTGACCAGTACAAGTAACTTTAATTTGTTTACTGACCAGTACGAGTAACTATTTAGATTACTGACTAGTACAAGCAACTTTAATTTATTCACTGACCAGTACGAGTAACTATTTAGATTACTGACTAGTACGAGTAACTTTAATTTGTTTACTGACCAGTATGAGTAACTTTATTTTCATTACTGACTAGTATGAGTAACTTTAATTTGTTTATTGACCAGTACGAGTAACTTTAATTTGATTACTGACTAGTATGAGTAACTTTAATTTGTTTACTGACCAGTACAAGTAACTTTAATTTGTTTATTGACCAGTACGAGTAACTTTAGTTTGATTACTGACTATTACAAGTATTTTTAATTTGTTTACTGACCAGTACAACTTTAATTTGATTACTGACTAGTACAAGTAACTTTAATTTATTTACTGACCAGTACGAGTAACTATTTAGACTACTGACTAGTACGAGTAACTTTAATTTGTTTACTGACCAGTATGAGTAACTTTATTTTCATTACTGACTAGTATGAGTAACTTTAATTTGATTACTGACTAGTATGAGTAACTTTAATTTGTTTATTGACCAGTATGAGTAACTTTAATTTGATTACTGACTAGTACAAGTAACTTTATTTTCATGACTCACTAGTATGAGTAACTTTAATTTGATTACTTACTAGTATGAGTAACTTTAATTTGATTACTGACTAGTATGAGTTAACTTTAATTTGTTTACTGACCAGTACAAGTAACTGTAATTTGTTTACTGACCAGTACGAGTAATTTTAATTTGATTACTGACTATTACAAGTATTTTTATTTTGTTTACTGACCATTACAACCTTAATTTGATTACTGACTAGTACAAGTAACTTTAATTTGTATACTGACCAGTACAAGTAACCATTTAGATTACTGACTAGTACGAGTAACTTTAATTCGTTTACTGACCAGTATGAGTAACTTTATTTTCATTGCTGACTAGTATGAGTAACTTTAATTTGTTTATTGACCAGTACGAGTAACTTTAATTTGATTAGTGACTAGTAAAATTAACTTTATTTTGATTACTGACTAGTACGAGTAACTTTTATTTGTTTACTGACCAGTACATGTAACTTTAATTTGTTTACTGACCAATTAGGGGAACTTTAATTTGAATACTGGCTAGAACAAGTAACTTTAATTTGATTACTGACTAGAACGAGTAACTTTGATTTGAATACTGGCTAGAACAAGTAAATTTATTTCATTACTGACTAGTACAAGTAACTTTAATTTGTTTACTGACTAGTACGAGTAACTTTAATTTGAATACTGACTAGAACAAGTAACTTTAATTTGATTACTGACTAGGACAAGTAACTTTGATTTGATTACTGACTAAGACTAGAAACTTTAATTTGATTACTGACTAAGACAAGAAACTTTATTTGATTACTGACTAGGACAAGTAACTTTAATTTGATTACTAAGACAAGAAACTTTATTTTATTACTGACTAGTACGAGTAACTTTAATTTGATTATTGACCAGTACAAGTAACTTTCATTTGAATATTGACTAGGACAAGTAACTGTAATTTGTTTATTGGGCAGTACGAGTAACTTTAATTTGTTTACTGACCAGTACGACTAACTTTAATTTGATTACTGACTAGTACAAGTAATTTTAATTTGTTTACTGACCAGTACAAGTAACTTTAATTTGATTTTGACCAGTAAGAGTAACTTGAATTTGAATACTGACTAGAACAAGTAACATTAATTTGATTACTGACTAGGATGAGTAACTTCAATTTGATTACTGACCAGTACGAGTAACTTTAATTTGATTACTGACTAGAACAAGTAACTTAAATTTGATTACTGACTAGGACACGTAACTTTAATTGAATTACTGACCAGTATGAGTAACTTTAATTTGATTACTGACTAGGACAAGAAACTTTATTTGATTACTCACTCGGACAAGTAACTTTAATTTGATTACTGATTAAAACAAGTTACTTTAATTTGATTACTGACTAAGACAGGAAACTTTAATTTGATTTCTGACTAGGACAAGGAACTTTATTTGACTACTGACTAGGACAAGTAGCTTTAATTTGAATATTGACTAGAACAAGTAACTTTAATTTGATTATTGACTAGGACAAGTAACTTTAATTTGATTACTGACTAAGACAAGTAACTTTATTTTGATTACTGACTAGGACAAGAAACTTGATTTGATTACTGACTAGGACAAGTAACTTTAATTTGATTACTAAGACAAGAAACTTTATTTTATTACTGACTAGTACGAGTAACTTTAATTTGATTATTGACCAGTACAAGTAACTTTCATTTGAATATTGACTAGGACAAGTAACTGTAATTTGTTTATTGGGCAGTACGAGTAACTTTAATTTGTTTACTGACCAGTACGACTAACTTTAATTTGATTACTGACTAGTACAAGTCACTTTAATTTGTTTACTGACCAGTACAAGTAACTTTAATTTGATTTTGACCAGTAAAAGTAACTTTAATTTGAATACTGACTAGAACAAGTAACATTAATTTGATTACTGACTAGGATGAGTAACTTCAATTTTATTACTGACCAGTACGAGTAACTTTATTTGATTACTCACTTGGACAAGTAACTTTGATTTGATTACTGATTACAGTTTTTTTCGATTGCTAAAACGCATTTTTCAAAACTGTACGTTTCTTTCAAAACTGCACACACAAAACCCCAAACATAACACACAAATTGCTAAACCGTGGCTTCCCTTTGCAACAAAACCCTGCCATCACATATCGTAACATGTTCCCAAAATGGAACACATGTTTTCATTTGGTAAACACAGCCATATTTTCACATGACACACACATACCATTCATTGCTTAAACACAAGTAGCCTTTGGGTGAACACTACCAAGCATGGAAAGAACACTGAAGAGCAAAACTGAAAACGCAATTCAGTGTTTCCCCTAGGAATTTATCAAGCTGCGGTGGTGGTGGTGTTGGCGGGG